>CM031627.1:45167303-45209803 GCA_018398815.1 Conus ventricosus
CCCGATTCCGCATTAAAAGGCTCGCAAATCAGTCCACAGTAGTTCATACTGCTTACAAAGGTGGTTGTCAATATTGATACCCAATTAATGAAGCGCTCCCCGAAACCATACAATTCAATTAAATTTAACATGAATTCTTTAGAAATACAATCAAAAGCATGACAATAATCGATAGTTAATAGTAATCTTGGTCTATTGTCTTGACGCAGCTGATCTGTGACATCATCAATCAAACAAAGTAATGTAGATAGTCGTCTTCCTTTTATATATCCAACTTGATCCTCGCATTTCAGATTATCTATGACACTACCTAATTGCCATGCCAGACTTTTAGCTGGGAGTTTATAGTCCACATTAGTGAAATATGTTGGTCGCCAGTTATTTAGATCATTCCTTGATCAATTTTTTCCTTTATGTATGTGTTATAACTGCCTTACGCTGAAATGAGGACATGCTACTTGTTTCAAATGCAGCGTTAAAAGACGCCATTACATGCTTACTGATACGACTCCAGAACACTTTGCAGAACTCGGCTGTTAGTCTATCACTGCCAGGACTAGAACTCTTTTTCATTTCTTTCAGAGTACTTCTAATTTCTTGATCTAAAAGATTACTGTCACAATATTCTCTATCGTTATTAGATAAAGAAGGTACAACCACACCATGCAAGAACGCTTGCATTCTTTGTAACATAGTATCACTATTTATCTTTTTCTTACATCAATTCTTAAAATAACCCCTCTGTGCAGCTAGAATGTTTTTTCTGTCCCGTAACCTCAACTCCATCTGCATGTTTTATATACTTTTCATAAGTTTCGAGTTAGCACGGGCTTTCTCTAATCCAAGAAAAAAATAGAGTTCTTTTCGCCCTGCTCTGTCCACTGTGCACGGGCACGTACCTATGCCGCACGGGTTTTGTTTCTTTCTTCTAATTCTAACTGAAGTTTCACGTGCTCTCTAGCAGTGTTTCACTGCAATCTGGGTCAATGCTGAGAGCGGTATCTAATGTGTTCAAATCAGCGTAAATGTGTGCTATTTTATTTCTAGTTGACAATGCTTTCCCTTTTGAAAACTGGATGGTATATTCTTTGATTTTGACTATTAATAATTCCTAAGTTACCTGATTGTCTTCTTCAGGGTCCTTTTCAAAATCGTCTAGAAAGTTTGTTCAAATAATTAACATAGTTTATATCAGAAAGTAACGAGCTATTAAATTAACAGACATGAAGCATCCTCTGTGATCGGAGAAAGACACACTCTGAATAGTACTTTGCACTACCTTTTCAAAGATGGATGAGTTGGTCAACATGTAATCTATTTTTCTAGCAATAAATGGGTTTCTTCTTGACCAGCTAAATTCCTTCTCTTCATTATGAAATAATCTCCATGTGTCGAGTAAATCACATTCACTAAGCATCCCATTGAATCTGTACAATATGCTGATCATGATATCCACCACTTATTACATATCATACTCATTATCTAAGACAGCGTTAAAATCACCACAAACGACAATATTACTAACATTTACATTTTTAATAACATCCTCTAGTTTATCACAAAAAAACATGTTTTTTTCTCGTAAAATATTAGCGGATAAACATTAACCACAATCAACTGCTTGTCCCCTGAAATCACTTTCAAGGCCAACATTTTTTCTGATGCATACACAAGCTCAGTCTCCACAGGCAACCCTTTTTTACTTAACATAACCAACCCACCGCTGTGTGTACTTTTGTCAGTAAAAGTCAGCTTCCAACTCCATTCTTTTTGCCATTTTTCATTCACATTTTCAGTTATGTATGTTTCTTGTAAACAGATCCTAACGGCCTTCGTTCATTCGTCCTTCGTCCTCTCTCGGGCTTCGCCCTACTCTAATCTAAAGACCATCGATTCTGCTTTGGAGTAGACTGGGACACTGGTTACGCCAGGGGGGAGCCTTGCAGTATGGTCAGTATGGAAATAGACGAAATGGGAGTAGTAGACGAAATGGGAGTAGACGAAATGGGAGTAGACCAAATGGGAGTAGACCAAATGGGATGTCACCCCCTCGTCGATGGGTAAAAGTCTCCACAGTCCCCAAATTTCTTGGGCACCCACCATACTTTCTCTACCACTGATTCTTTCGGCGGCTAAACAAATGTCGAGCGCTTGAAAAGATCGCTCGTGTTTATTTTCAAAAGATAGTGGTAAGTCTCTCTTCAACAAGAACACGGGTTCAACGAGAGAGTCCACCATTTTGAAAATACAAGATTCAATGCTGAAAAAGAAAATAAATAAAAATACCACAAAATAGCGAAAATCCATCCAGCCAAGACACACAGAAACTCAGCAAACCTTGATCACCTAAAACTATCACACAGAAACACATCCAATAGAAGTGGCGCAGATTATGTATTATGTAGATTATGTAATTATGTATTTTGCATGGCTTGGGGGTCCAAGACAATGGATTACTGAGGTGCATGGAGTCAGTGAGTGCGTGAGTGAGTGTGTGTGTGTTTGTGTGTGTGTGTGTGTGTGTGTGTGTGTGTGTGTGTGTGTGTGTGTGTGTGTGTGTGTGTGTGTGTGTGTGTGTGTGTGTGTGTGTTTAAATATTTGAAAATAAATCTATTACATAGTGACATATGTGCTTTGAAAATTGTACAAATGGACATCGAAGCATTTTTTTTTTTTGAAAATGCTTACACACATTTTTCCAATTAATATTATGTGATTAAGTTTATTAAATGTTGTTTTTCTAATGTTCCAGTCAGTAATACCAAATATCACTTTTAAGACGTCGAACTTCACATGGACGTCAAGATTATTAAGAATATAATTCTCAACCTTTCTCCAAAATGCTAAGACAGAAGGGCACTCAAAGAAAACATGTTCTATCACGTCAACAATATCTCGGCAATATGAACATTTGTTGTCTATTTTGATTTTCATCTTATAGAGCATGATGTTAGTCGGATGAATATTATGCAACATTTTCCAGTGTAAAAGACGAAGCCTTGTTTCTTTTGTTGCACATATAGCGATATTCCATATTTGTGGTGTGATGTCAACGTCAAATACTCTCTTTCAAATACCTACCGGACAAGGCTGACTATATCTTTTATCTGCTAGTTGTTTTCGAAATTATCTAACGGTTGACAAACGTTTGCCACAAAACACAGGAGAGTTGAGGCGAGTGCTATTATCAGATAACTGTAGATCCAAATAACGCTGAACACGTATAAAACTGTTCATAGCATTGCAAACAACATTATATTCTAAGATACGACAGGATGAATTTCCCACTATATCGACTATTTCATCAAAAGATTTCAGCGCATAGTTGTTTGTCAACATATCGCCTACGCTTAGTATGTTTTTATTAATCCAGTGTTTAAAAAAAAAGACATTTCCTTGATACTTTATCGCACTATTGTTCCAAATCACATGAGACACAGGCAACTCTAAATGGTTGTTGCTATTTAACCAAGTACACAAAAACAACTTCCAAAAATGTGATTTGATAAGTTAAAATCCCTCGAATTGTGTACTTTTTACTGTTGCATAAAACCATACACACTTTTCTTCAAATGCAGAAAATATGTTTCGGGCTACTAGCCACCATTTAGTTTTATTTGTGGCGTTATCTGTGTCGTTGTTTGAGCTTAGTTTGACAGCCCATTGTAGCAAACATGCAGCTTGAAATTCCTTTCAATCTATCATTTTAATCCCTCCTTTTTCTGTTTGGGTACACAATACAATTCTTTTAACTTTTTCAAATGCTTTTTTGTTGCAGTCGTTTTTCCTCCACAAAAAATCTATATAGTAATCTATTCACTTTACCAATTACGTGATCTGGTACCACTCTTACTTGCATAATGTAGACCCACTGTCATATCAAAAAGTTTTTACAATACTCACTTTTCCCATAATACTCAAATTTCGTTTTTCCCAGATTGCAATGAGTCGTCTACAGTTGTCAAATCTACCCGCCCAGTTCTCCTTTAGTTTAGATACACAAGTACAATTGCTGAAATGCACACCCAAATTATTTATCTTATTTTTAAATGCAAACGCCTCAAGATTATATCCACTGTTTATTTTACTTCCCAGCCACATCACTTCAGATTTATTTCTGTTTACTGTCAGACCTGATATAAAGGAAAACCTGTCAACTATTTCAAAGGCTAATCGCATATCGTCTTCGTCAGCTAAAAGCAATGTGATGTCATCAGCGTACAAGGCTGTTAATAATGTACAAATATCGTCAGCTTTACCTCTACACTTTAACTTAATGCCCTTGATCTCAGAAGATTGCCGTCATTTGATTGCCGACAGTTCAAGGGCAAGAACAAAGGCTAATGGTGAAAATGGGCAACCTTGCCTGATTCCCGATTCCGCATTAAAAGGCTCGCAAATCCATCCACAGTAGTTCATACTGCTTACAAAGGTGGTTGTCAATATTGATACCCAATTAATGAAGCGCTCCCCGAAACCATACAATTCAATTAAATTTAACATGAATTCTTTAGAAATACAATCAAAAGCATGACAATAATCGATAGTTAATAGTAATCTTGGTCTATTGTCTTGACGCAGCTGATCTGTGACATCATCAATCAAACAAAGTAATGTAGATAGTCGTCTTCCTTTTATATATCCAACTTGATCCTCGCATTTCAGATTATCTATGACACTACCTAATTGCCATGCCAGACTTTTAGCTGGGAGTTTATAGTCCACATTAGTGAAATATGTTGGTCGCCAGTTATTTTGATCATTCCTTGATCAACTTTTTCCTTTATGTATGTGTTATAACTGCCTTACGCTGAAATGAGGACATGCTACTTGTTTCAAATGCAGCGTTAAAAGACGCCATTACATGCTTACTGATACGACTCCAGAACACTTTGCAGAACTCGGCTGTTAGTCTATCACTGCCAGGACTAGAACTCTTTTTCATTTCTTTCAGAGTACTTCTAATTTCTTGATCTAAAAGATTACTGTCACAATATTCTCTATCGTTATTAGATAAAGAAGGTACAACCACACCATGCAAGAACGCTTGCATTCTTTGTAACATAGTATCACTATTTATCTTTTTCTTACATCAATTCTTAAAATAACCCCTCTGTGCAGCTAGAATGTTTTTTCTGTCCCGTAACCTCAACTCCATCTGCATGTTTTATATACTTTTCATAAGTTTCGAGTTAGCACGGGCTTTCTCTAATCCAAGAAAAAAATAGAGTTCTTTTCGCCCTGCTCTGTCCACTGTGCACGGGCACGTACCTATGCCGCACGGGGTTTGTTTCTTTCTTCTAATTCTAACTGAAGTTTCACGTGCTCTCTAGCAGTGTTTCACTGCAATCTGGGTCAATGCTGAGAGCGGTATCTAATGTGTTCAAATCAGCGTAAATGTGTGCTATTTTATTTCTAGTTGACAATGCTTTCCCTTTTGAAAACTGGATGGTATATTCTTTGATTTTGACTATTAATAATTCCTAAGTTACCTGATTGTCTTCTTCAGGGTCCTTTTCAAATCGTCTAGAAAGTTGTTCAAATAATTAACGTAGTTTATATCAGAAAGTAACGAGCTATTAAATTAACAGACATGAAGCATCCTCTGTGATCAGAGAAAGACACACTCTGAATAGTACTTTGCACTACCTTTTCAAAGATGGATGAGTTGGTCAACATGTAATCTATTTTTCTAGCAATAAATGGGTTTCTTCTTGACCAGCTAAATTCCTTCTCTTCATTATGAAATAATCTCCATGTGTCGAGTAAATCACATTCACTAAGCATCCCATTGAATCTGTACAATATGCTGATCATGATATCCACCACTTATTACATATCATACTCATTATCTAAGACAGCGTTAAAATCACCACAAACGACAATATTACTAACATTTACATTTTTAATAACATCCTCTAGTTTATCACAAAAAAACATGTTTTTTTCTCGTAAAATATTAGCGGATAAACATTAACCACAATCAACTGCTTGTCCCCTGAAATCACTTTCAAGGCCAACATTTTTTCTGATGCATACACAAGCTCAGTCTCCACAGGCAACCCTTTTTTACTTAACATAACCAACCCACCGCTGTGTGTACTTTTGTCAGTAAAAGTCAGCTTCCAACTCCATTCTTTTTGCCATTTTTCATTCACATTTTCAGTTATGTATGTTTCTTGTAAACAGATCACGTCATACCCACTATTTTTCAAAAACATAAACACATATTCTTTTGTTAATAAATCTTATCCCTCTCACATTCAAAGAAAAAAACATTAAGAGAAGATAATGCCATTTTAGGGAGGTAATCAAAGGAAAGTCCACAAGATGCGCCGAAAACCGTTCAAACATCCATCATCCATGCCCATACTTTGTCACTGTCTATCTGTGACTGAACGAGCAGTGGAAAGCTTGGCAGTTTTTTTCACGTTTGTCACAATGACTGGGGGAATCCCTTTCTGTTGAACGCGGTCGTTTCGGAGTTTGCGATCGAGAACGTGTTGCAAAATCCAGTTTAGAATGACGTGTCATAACCGGATCTTTTCCATTATCCACGTCTTTTCCCTTATTTTCCCTTCCCTCCCTTGTGGATGGTCTATCACTCCTCTTCTTTTTTTTCCTGTTCCCCATGACGGACAGAATTAAAGTCTGACTGACAGTCCTCCACCACATCAGTCTTTCCTTCTTTCTCACTTTTTTCTGACCTGTCTCTTTCTCGTTGTCAGTCGCATCACAGTCAGTGTCATTGTCAGATAGAGTTGAGTCAGTGTCAGATGTATGTCCAAACCTTGAACTTGTGGCAGAGGGTCCCAAACGGACATCACAGTCGGTTCCTCACTCGCTTTCGGAATCTCACAGACGGGATCCCCTTGCTGATGACCGGGTAGGCGACAGGCTCTGCGGGTAACCACAGTTTCCGGACACTCCCTGGCCCAGTGACCCAGTTTCAGGCAACGATTACACTTTGTTTCCCTAGTGTCTCTTTTGGCTGTTCCTTGTGATACAGGCTAGCCATAAGTCCTCCAACCTCTACAGATCTATTAAGTGGTTTGTCTGGGATATCTATGAAAATAAATCGCCTTCCAGTGTAGAATCGTGTCAATTTTCCGTCTCTATTCCTCATTTTCTCCAGAATCAAGGGAGAGCATAAGACAGTTCCCAGCCTGACAAGAGCTGACTCGATGTCTGCCCCGTCGCAAGAGAGAGGGATGTTAGATATCCACACCTTTGTAGCGGAATGTTCAGTGTCGTCCTGTCCTCTGAGTACGAAAGGATTTTTGTCATACAAACGAAGCACACCACCAAGTGACAAACCCTCAATTAGCAACTTGCTGCGTGCGGCCCTCGTTGATGGGTAAAAGTCTCCACAGTCCCCAAATTTCTTGGGCACCCACCATACTTTCTCTACCACTGATTCTTTCGGCGGCTAAACAAATGTCGAGCGCTTGAAAAGATCGCTCGTGTTCATTTTCAAAAGAGAGTGGTAAGTCTCTCTTCAACAAGAACACGGGTTCAACGTGAGAGTCCACCATTTTGAAAATACAAGATTCAATGTTGAAAAAGAAAATATATAAAAATACCACAAAATAGCGAAAATCCATCCAGCCAAGACACACAGACACTCAGCAAACCTTTATCACCTAAACTTATCACACAGAAACACATCCAATAGAAGCAGCGCAGATTATATATTATGCAAATTATGTAATTATGTATTTTGCATGCCTTGATGGTCCAAGACAATGGATTACTGAGGTGCACGGAGTGAGTGCGTGAGTGAATGAGTGAGTGAGTGTGTGTATGAGTGTGTGTGTGTGTGTGTGTGTGTGTGTGTGTGTGTGTGTGTGTGTGTGTGTGTGTGTGTGTGTGTGTGTGTGTGGTGTGTGTGTGTGTTTGTGTGTCTGTGTGTGTGTGTGTGCGTGCGTGCATGCGTGTGTGCTTGCTTGCGTGCGTGCGTGCATATGTATGTGCTTGTGTGCATCCGTCCGTGAGCACGCATGCACGTGTGTGTGTGTGTGTGTATGTGTGTGTGTGTGTGTGTGTGTGTGTGTGTGTGTGTGTGTGTGTGTGTATGTGTGTGTGTGTGTGTGTGTGTGTGTGTGTGTGTGTGTGTGTGTGTGTGTGCGCGCTTGCTTGTGTGTGTGTGTGTGTGTGTGTGTGTGTGTGTGTGTGTGTGTGTGTGTGTGTGTGTGTGTGTGTGTGTGTGTGTGTGTGTGTGTGTGTGTGTGTGTGTGTGTGTGTGTGTGTGTGTGTGTGTGTGTTTGCGTGCGTGCGTACATGCGTTATGTGTGTGATTGTGTATGTGTCCATGTGGGCGTGGGTGCGTTTTGCCCACTGCTGATTGAAATTCGTGTTAAATATTTCGAATTCTCTTTCTGTCAGCTGTATATTATACTTAAGGCAAACTTTTAATGCAGTGGCTGTAAACCCCTTGCCAACAGGACTTTTTTTTCTATGGCAATAAAAACTGTGTCAGTGGCAATGTCAAAGTCCAAATCCAGAGGGCTTAGTGTGCATCAATGCGTGCAACATTTTGATCAGTTGTACTCTTCGTCTGTATGAACAATAAAACGAAACCAATATTTTAAATAGATCCACACTTTGCAGTTGCACAGTCAGTAAACCTCCCAAGATGACAACCTTCACATCCTTCTCTTGCCCTGCCCTCCCCTCCCGCCCCCCCCCCCCCCCCACCCCCGCGCTCCCCCACACCTAGAGAGTGGACAGACACGGCTTAAACTGAATACATCTTTGTCTTGACCACACTTTTATTTCCTGATTTAAACTGCAGTGGGTTCATATCGTTAGGGGATGGTGCCGTGCATATCTCCAGTGTTGCTTTGTGTACTTTGCTCATTCTGATAATCCTGATCATAATCTTAAAATGTATCAAGTAGCAAGCCAGGTTGGCTCCTGTGATCGGCTCGCTCTCTGCGACCATAATTCTCTGAAACTTGTCATAGTGTATGCATGAGGTCACATTCACAGGCAGAAAGGGAATGCCGAAATTTGGTAGACGTTTTCTAGAATCCTTGAAAACAGGCTAAAAACGCCTAGTTTCGGGATTCTATTTCGCGTGGTTGGAAGCAATTCAGTCTTTTTGTTTTCCTACATTTCGTCCACCATTTGATAAATCCAATAAAGCTGACCAATTATCGCAAATGTCTGAAGTAAATTTGTAATGTTTCCAGGTATAAACAGACGTTGATGTGGATGGACAGGACATTAGACCATGCTGTGTTCATTGCACGCGCATATCTGTACCTGGGACGTTTGAAAAATCCGATATGTGGTCAATTTAATAAAAGGCTTGTCTTCTTTTTCCGCAAAAAATCATTCAGGGTTCTCAAGGCCATAGGAATCCAGTTAACTTCGTGTCCTACTGGAAGCTTCAAGAGACACATGTTTCTTTGCAAGGTCAGCACGCCAGTGTATAAGACTTTGAGAGTAAAGTCTGTCGTTCTGCATCCACAAGAAACAGACTTCAGTGTCCACTTCATCCTCTGTCCTTTAAACCACACAGCATACCTGTTTGTGGCCTGTGATGTACGCAGTGCCTGTTGGGTCAAGCATGGCGATCAGCGCAACACTGACAGCAACAGCGGGGACAGGCCTCCTGCTTCGTCTTGTCTTTCCCCAGCAATGACGTCACTCCCCCCACTGTTCTCATGCCTCAAAGGAAGTGGTGACGTTTCCTACACCTTCTTGTGTGACCACCGACAGGATTGTATCGACAATAGTGACGAGTCATTTTGTGACTTTCCAAGCTGTCAGGAACATCAATGTGATGGTAGTAGGCAGGTACGTATAACTGATATTAATGAACATCAATGTGATGGTAGTAGGCAGGTACGTATAACTGATGTTAATGAACATCAATGTGATGGTAGTAGGCAGGTACGTATAACTGATGTTAATGAACATCAATGTGATGGTAGTAGGCAGGTACGTATAACTGATGTTAATCATAAATTTGAACCCTGTAGAAACGTCCAGTGTGAATCAGGAAACACGTTTCAGACGGACTCCTTTATTTCTGAATATGCCCCAAGAAAACATAGCGTCTGAGGGACTATTGTCCTCCGTTCTCTGCCATGTCTATGGATAACAACTATTTAGATGGGGATTGTCCTCAGTTCTGTACCATGGCTATGGATAGCAAATCTTTAGATGGGGATGTCATTATTGTAACCAGCTTTTTATTCATTTCCTGAGCATAACGATCCTCAAGAAGATTGTGTGAGTATAAAAACTTAACCAAATGATCATCGTGCTCTTCTGCCTTCTGCTCCATATGTGAGTTCACCATAGATACACGTCAGCTAGGATTCTGATGCATTTAGAACAAATTCTTCACAAAATAGTTAAGCCTATGTATGCCATCATTTGTTGTCCGTTGAGTAAACTTTTGTTTATAGAGTTAGATTTCTACGCCGATTGATATGCGAAGTAAACGTCCAGCATCGTTTTGTCAGGGTGACTAGATAGAATTAAGATACTGCATCAACTGATTATCTAATCAACGGTTCATGCATCCATTATACTTTATTGCCACCTCTGTTGTTGTACTTGAGTTTTATTAAAACAAAAACATGAACCAGCGACACGATAGTGCAGAAAAAAAGCCTCACGCACTTGGTTTCTTTGTAATGCTGCATAACAAATTATTCGGTCCATGCAATACGATTCACCCATAGTTTTTTAAAGAAAAAAGGTTGAATTTCCCATACCTTACTGGCCAAAAGGATGACAAAATGTAAGAGTATCAGAGTGTCAGGGGCAGAGCGCGATGACATCCATCTCCCTCCTTCGGCCGCCTTTAATTATCCCTGATCTGAATCATGCACCCATTTACTGCTGTTTCATTTCTAAATTTTGCTTAAAGGAAACGGTGGTGGTGGTTTAATTTTACGTCTTTTCATCCGGCAGATGATATTAGACGGGAAAAAAAGGGGGGGGGGGGCAAAAAACAACAACAACCACTTAAGTCATTTCAACACATGCATCTGCATACACTTCTGAAAAAGAAAACAGCATATCAGTTAAGGAACGGTAAATTTAACATATTTGTCGACTCTTTTACCTGGCAATACAGTGTTACACATCAGTTCAGTTCTGCGATGGGCAAGTGGACTGTGTCGATGAGAGTGATGAAGCCATATGTCCATATATCAAGACAGAAGAGGAAGTGTATCACGTGCCCTTGGCTCCTCCAGCTGTGATTGATTTTGCAAAAAGTGGCAGAACCACCATCACTCCTCTCCCAAAAATAAAGGATGACGAGTCACTATGGTTGCATATTTGTCCAGACACTCATTACCAGTGTGCATATAACGGCTACTGCCTGCCTACCTACACCAGATGTAATGGCTTTTATGACTGCCCCTACCATGAGGATGAAGCAGACTGTGACAGCTACACCTGTCCAGGTCACTATCGCTGCTTTGACTCCAAAGTATGTGCACATCCAAGCCAGGTATGTGACGGTATCTATCAATGTCCAAAGTCTGAAGATGAGCTGTTCTGTGACCTGCACTGTCCACGTAGCTGCAAGTGCTATGGACTGGCCTTCATTTGTCCACAACCTTTCCCTGCCCATGGTTATTCTGAGCTGCGATATCTGAATACGAGCAGCAGTGGCATGACTCTCTCACAGCTAGAGGCCAATACAATGCTGGTCTTCCTCAGTCTCCATGACTGTCACCTTCACAATATCACCGCCATATCTTTGCCCAATCTCATCAGCCTGGACTTGAGCTTCAACAGACTTGTCTCCATTCCATTCCAACTTTTGTATAACACTCATAATTTGAAAGCATTGTTCTTATCAAATAACCCCATAGTGTACTCTCTACCAAGCGCCAGTAACAGCAGGGGGCCATTTACACACATCCAAAGGCTAGATTTGTCGCTGACCAATCTTCATGCGCTGGGCCAGCAATTTTCCATCCTCTTTCCTGGGGTCATTTGGCTGAATCTGTCACACAGTGGTACACAGCGTGTGACTGGTCAGGGATTTCAGTCAATGAGACTGCTTCAGGTTCTGGACATGAAGGGATGTCCAATGACAGAGATTGACAAAAAACTCTTGCAAGGTCTGGACCAGCTGCACACAGTCTATGGTGACAACTACAAACTGTGCTGTGTGGCCACACTTCTACCAGAATTACAGAAATGCGAGGCACCAAGAGATGAAATTTCCTCCTGTCAGGATCTGCTGAAATCTAACACTTACAGAGTTTGTTTGGCTGCTTTCGGTTGTCTGGCTCTGGTAGGCAATAGCGTGAGTTTTGTGTTCCGTTGTTTTTCTCTTCAGAGAAGTGGTTCACAAGGCTTCAACGTCTTCGTCCTTCACTTGTGTGCGTCTGACTTTCTGATGGGTGTTTATCTAACAGTGATAGGAGTGGCTGATGTGTTCTACAATAACCGCTATGTCTGGGAGGACACGACATGGAGACACAGTGTCTCATGTAGGTTGGCTGGCTTTCTCGCTTTGGTCTCTTGTGAAGTGTCTGCATTTATTATTTGTCTGATCACGTTAGACCGGTTTCTTGTTGTTCATTTCCCACTTAGCTTTTTGCACTTTGAAATGTGGAATGCGCAGCTCGTCGCCTGTATGTCCTGGGTGACGGGTTTTATTCTAGCAGTTGTTCCATTACTACCTTTGGTGGCTCACTGGGAGTTCTATGGTCAGACAGAGATCTGTATTCCTTTGCCTGTCACCAGGAGAATCTTTGCTGGACATAACTATGCCTTGGGGGTTATGATTGTATTGAACTTTGTTCTGTTCCTGTTCATTGCTTTTGGCCAGATTGCTATCTATTGGTCAGTACAATCAAACACATTAAAACAAGGTCAAAGCACTAAATGTTCTCGGGACACAGATATAGCTCGCCGATTGTTCACTGTCGCCATATCAGACTTTCTCTGCTGGTTTCCTGTTGGGTTACTGGGACTTCTGAGTTCACAAGGGGTACCTGTTTCCGGAGAACTCAACGTGGTATTAGCCATTATTGTGATGCCATTGAACTCGGCTCTGAATCCTTTCTTATACACAGTGAATGTACTCCTGCAGAGACGAGAGCACAAGAAACAAGAACGGATTCAAAAATGGCTAGAATCAATGAAGCAGTTATTTTAGCGGTGGTGGTGCTTTTGCTCAGTGGAATGGTAGTGTGCACAGCATGCTTTTGACGATATTCTTGTAGATCATGTTGAAAAGTATGAAATTAATCAAGTGAATAAATAGATAAATAAGTAGATACGTAAATTCATAGATAAATACATGAGTAAATAAATAAATAATGAAAAAAGTGTAACACTACAGTGGTAAATGTTAACATTGTGAACATCAACAACTAGGATAATCGCATTGGGATCTGCTCTGTAATACACATGTTTCCTTTCAGTCTCAGTTGTGTTAGCTTCGTGCAAAAGACGTGCGTACCGCGTTGTGACATTCTCTTATTCAAATTCTTCCACAGATATGAGATTCCTATCATTAAGGTACAATTTACAGCTAGGAAGTCTTTTCTACGACTGCTCTATGGATTGGCTATGAACCAGATTGGATCCTCTGTCACTGTAGGAGATACAAAATCACCATTGTTCAGTTGCTATATCACAGGGGCTGGAACAGCTCAGTTGCAAGAGCGCTGGACTCGCAATCGTGGTGATTCTTTGATTGTGGGTTCGAATCTCCGCCTGTCCATTTCAGTGCAAGGGAATTTTCCCCTCAGAGTTCGTAAGCTTACTTCTTTCCAAAAACCGCTTCGAATGGGATAATAAACCAAGGCTCCATGTGTGAACTCAGGCAAAACATCTTGCACACGCGTATAATCCCATCACCAGCTTTCGGAAGAGAAGGCCAGAATGGCCGTTGGTGTGGATGACACGTTGGACATAGCATGCATCCTGCGTGAAAAATCGAAAGAATGAAGGAACAAAACCGAGTTAAATTATATTCAATGAATCACATGGGGAATGACTGGAGAAGGTGCTGGCAGGCAGCTCTTGAGTCAGCTCTGTCAGAATAGGGAGGTGTCTTTTTCCCCACTTCTAGTGGTCCATGTATTCCGACCATTCCAACCATTGATGAATCAAGTAATGACTCGTCTGTATACACATTTGCAATATGTGCTGGTTTGTTGCATGAGGCCATGAATAGTCTTTGAATGGCTCTTTATTACTTAATGGCCGTAAAATCTCCGTGTATTTCAGATTTTGTCAAGCAGAATTTATCATCTGGGACGATTTGACATGTGACCTTCTGTTTCAATCAGTGCATAAAGGAAATTTCCTGTAATGAATTTTGTGCCGCTCAGCTGGACACAAGCAAGTCGTTTCCTGCATATTCACCTCGTTGCAGTTACTTTCCTGAATGTTCTATATACGATAAAAGTTGGTACTGTAACCTTCCTAAACATATAGCATCTCCTAAAGATTGATGCTGGTCTAGAAAGATCGTTAATTTCGTTGATAAACGTCACACACACACACACACACACACACACACACACACACACACACACACACACACACACACACACACACACACACACACACACACACACACATACACACACACACACACACACACACACACACACACACACACACACACACACACACACACACACACACACACACACACCACACACACAAACACTTTACAGAGCAGCTTGGTGTTGCAATAACTGCAAACAATATTCAATTATAAACAAAGCTTGCTCTTATGTCTTAGATTGAAGAAATAGTGGTGGTGGTGGTGGGGGGGGGGGGTATGCATCCATATCTACGATGGCAAATAATTCTGCCTAACTAACAGCATGTGCTTGAGAGGGTGAATGGGGGATAATAAATGCTTCTCAAAATGAGCCTTCAGCAAGTTTATAGTCTCCTAGGGGGAGACAATCTCCAATGGGGAGGAAAACCGGTATTTCAAAACCTGATTACTTTTCCTCAGTGACCACAGAAAGTAGTAACTTGACTCCTCTGCCTTTTCGGTTTGAAGAAGAATACTATCCCGGAAAAGGGCTGGTGTGCTATACCGTAGTATGTTTGTTGAGTATAAAAAAGGGGGAAAAAAGCAACCAAAGGTGCCACCTAAAAAGCAAAAGAAAATCATGAAAGAGCAAAACAAGCTACATTTTTCTTGTGAAAAGTAGAAAGTATAAAAAGATAACCTCTTAACCCTCAAACGACCAAGTGGGGTCCATTTGGACCCCAGCAGCATATTTTTATGTGCCGTTTTTGACATTAAAAAAAAGGCATGCCATGAATTTGTCAATCTATGTCTCTTTGAACTTCACACGCATTTTTGCAAAAATCTGCATAAAGGTATGACAACTGTAGTAAAAATTTCTTTAGGGTCCAAATGGACCCAGCAAGAAATATCACTATGTCACATGATGTTACTGTCTTCGATTTTATCAAAGTTTTCACATGTACTGAATGTTTCGTATTGTGTTGCAGTAAACCATGGACAACAGAACAGATATGTTTTTTTTAACTCAACAAGCATACTACGGTATAGCACACCAGCCTTTTTCCAACAAGCATACTACGGTATAGCACACCAGCCTTTTTCTGGGACAGTATTCTTCTTAAAACCGAAAAGGCAGAGGAGTCAAGTTACCACTTTCCGTGGTCACTGAGGAGAAACAATCAGGTTTTTGAAATACTGGTATCTGACCAAAGTTAAATGTTAGTGAGTTTCCTCTCCATTGGAGATTGTCGCCCCCCTTTGAGACTATAAGCTTGCTGAAGGCTCATTTTGAGAAGCATTTATTATTCCCCATTCACCTTCTCAAGCACATACTGTTAATTATGCTGAATTATCTGCCATTGTAGATATGAATTAATATCTCCCCCTATTTCTTCAATCTAAGACATAAGAGCAAGCTTTGTTTATAATTGAATATTTCTTGCAGTCATTGCATCACCAAGCTGCTCTGTAAATTGCTGGAATGGTGCTTGTTTACTTATCCTTCGAATTTATTAGTTTATTGTAATTTAGTCCCTTATGGATTCATTCCAAGAACTGGCCCTCAGCACTGAAGTCTTAAGAGGTTATGTTTTTATATGTTCTACTTTTCACAAGAAAATGTAGCTTGTTTTGCTCTTTCATGATTTTCTTTTGCTTCTTAGGTGGCACCTTTGGTTGGGGTTTTGAATAGTCAACAAACATACAACGGTATTGCACACCAGCCTTTTTCTGGGATAGCATTTGTCTTAAAAGCGAAAAAGGCAGAGGAGTCAAGTTACCACTTTCCGTGGTTACTGGGAAGAAACAATCAGGTTTCGGAATACCGGTATCTGACCAGGAGTTATATGTTAGTGAGTTTCCTCCGCATTGGAGATTGTCTCCCCCTTATTTTGAGAAACATGTATTATTCCCCATTCACCCTCTCAAGGACATGCTGTTAGATAGGCAGAATTATCTGCCACTGGAAATATGAATGCGTATCTCGCCCCATTTCTTAAATCTAAAACGTAAGAGCAAGCTTTGTTTATAGTTGTTTATAATTGAACATGTCTTGCAGTCATTGCAACACCAAGCTGCTCTGTAAATTGCTGGGATGGTGCTTGGTTATTTATCCTTCGAATTTATTAGTTTATTGTAATTTAGTCCCTTATGGATTCATTCCAATAACTGGCCCTCAGCACTTGTGTCTTAAGAGGCTATCTTTTTATATGTTCTACTTTTCACAAAAAAAAACTGTAGCTTGCTTTGCTCTTTCATGATTTTCGTTTGCTTCTTAGGTGGCACCTTTGGTGGGTTTTGTTTTATTGAAAACTCAACAACCGTGCAACGTTATTGCACACAGCCTTTTTCTGGGATAGCATTCTTCTTAAAACCGAAAAGGCAGAGGAGTCAAGTTACCACTTTCCGCAGTCACTTGAGGAGAAACAATCACATTTCGAATTACTGGTATCTGACCAGGAGTTACATGTTAGTGAATTTTCCCCCCCATTGGAGATTTTCTCCCCCTTGGATGCTCATTTTGAGAAGCATTTATTATTCCCCATTCACCCTCTCAAGCAAATACTGTTAGGCAAGAATTATCTGCCACTGCAAATATGAATGCGTATCTCCCCCTTTTATTATTCCCCATTCACCCTCTCAAGCACATACTGTTAGTTAGGCAGAATTATCTGCCACTGCAAATATAAATGCGTATCTCCCCCTATTTCTTCAATCTAAGACGTAAGAGCAAGCTTTGTTCATAATTGTTTATAATTGAATATTTCTTGCAGTCATTGCAACACCAAACTGCTCTGTAAGTTTCTAGAATGGTGCTCGGTTAGTTATCCTTGGAATTTAATAGTTTATTGCATATATATATATATATTAATATATTATATATATATATATATATATATATATATATATATATATATATATATATATATATATATATATATATATATATATATATATATATATGTGAGTGTGTGTGTGTGTAGAGAACTCAGAACTCAGAACTCAGAAGCAGTTTAATGTACTTCGGCCTTGGGCCACAATACAATGCAATCGGGAGGGAGGGGTAAGGGGTGATAAATGGACGAAATGGAAGGGGAGGGGGGGGGGGGACGTCAAAGCAATGATAATAATATTTTCATCTTGAAAGGAAAGCTTGGAATCCAAATAAGAGTACGAGACTGCACGATTATCACACAGTTTAACTTGTTACACAACCAATGCCGTTAAGAGTAGTTGCATCTGAGCAAATTAAACTACTGAATTGGAGCGAGTGAAACAATACATCAAAAATAAATAAATGTAAATGTTCAACCTTGAGAAGTCATTTTCTTCCTGATATTATTAGCATGAAACACGTACCTGGACAAATTATGCCTGTGGGTGGCATTATTTACTTTAAGCAAATCAGCGAGTTGTAAAAATTTACAATCTCCCAAAAACTTTATTCTAAGGTCATCATACATGAAGCACTCGAATAAAAAATGGAATTCATCTTCAATTCTGGTATTACAAAAAGGACATAACCTATCTTGGCTGTTATTACTATATCGATGGATATTGTTTTTAAGTGGCAAAGCATTTAATCTTGCTTGTGAAACAGCAATTCGAAAGCAGTAAGTATCCATGCAACTTATATATTTCTCTTTTTCGAAAATAGTTTTAAAGGATCTATAACTATCATACCTATCTCGATCTCTAATAGATCCAGTCCATTCCTGAATAAAGAAATCCACGAGTCTTTGTTTAAACAGACATAAAAAAGCCTTAACATCTCCAACACCCTGCTGCAGCCACACAATGTTAAATCCAGTTTCACATAGAATTTGCTTTATCTGAGAAGCCCAACATGTCTTTCCAGATCTATCCACATCAAGCAACGTTAAATAAGCATTATATGGTAATCTGTCAGGATTCATTCGTAACAGTTTAAACCAGTATCTAAGGGAATTAGTGAAGGAGTTAATATGAAGTGGGTATCGTCCCAAGTCACCATACACCATTTTATTTGGTGTCCTTAGTGGTACTCCCAGAAATCTTTTGCAGGCCATCAAATGTACTTTCTCTATTTCCTCTAATCTTTGTAGGCCCCATATTTCAGAAGAATATAACAGAATGGGTTGGATTCTTACGTCAAAAATCTTAAAGAACGTGCTTGCATTCATTTCTTTATATTTCTGGAAAACTCGGTTTAACTCCACAACAGCTTTCTTACCCTTGGACACAAAATGCTCTGTACCTAATTTAGCACTGATTTTTGTTGTGAAACAGAAACCCAGATAGCAATAATTATTAACTACTTCCAATCTGAGACCATTGAAATACCATCGCTCGCGTTTTCCAAGAAACCCACCTTTCCTAAACACCATTACCTTAGTTTTTTCAATGTTAACAGTTAACTGCATGTCATCACAACAAGACTTCAATACATTTAATTGGTTTTGTAAGCCCCATGGAGTTGTAGAAATTAGAGCTACATCATCAGCAAAGAGCAAATAAATATTTCCATAAGGTCTGGCAATAAATGAACGCCATGCCTTCCTCTTTCGCTCATATGATCTGCTAACTGGTTGTATATATGTAGAGAGAGAGAGAGAGAGGGGAGAGAGAGAGAGAGAGAGGGGGAGAGAGAGAGAGAGAGAGAGAGAGAGGGGAGAGAGAGAGAGGGAGAGAGAGGAGAGAGAGGAGAGAATAGAAAGCTGTGTCTATTGCGTAGAAGTACACGTATCTTTAATTGGGTAAGCATTTGAGGTTTTGTTGTGTTTGGTTTTTCACAATAACTTCTGGTTTTAACTATGTAGAAGCAACCCCCATTTATTCTGATGGTGTTTAATTTCAAAAGAAACACATCATGGCGTGTGCTATAAATGCTTTACAACATTAGAAATATCAGCTGTGCAGACGGTCATTTCTCTTTGTAATCACTCTGAATGCATATGTGACCAGTGGTTTTAATCCTCCACTCCCCACCCCACCCCGGCCCCTCCTCCTTGTCCTCCTCCGACAACAATAGTTCTTCTTTTTAATCAGTGATTTATCACGTTCAGAGTTGTTTTCGATTTATTTGTTGATACTTTGACCAAACAATTTTCGTAAACTACAACTTAAAGTTGTGCTTCAGTATCATTAGTGTTTAATTGTTCATCACTTCAGAAGTGCACATTGCATTATCACCTTCATTCTATTGTGTTGGACAATTACCTGATTGTAGCATGCAGAAACACACACACACACACACACACACCACACACACACACACACACACACACACACACACTCACACACACACACACACACACACACACACACACACACACACACACACACACACACACACACACACACACACACACACACACACACACACACACAGAGAGAGAGAGAGAGAGAGAGAGGAGAGAGAGAGAGAGAGGAGAGAGAGAGAGACAGGACAGACAGACAGACAGACAGACAGACACAGAGAGAGAGAGAGAGAGAGAGAGAGGAGAGAGAGAGAGAGAGAGAGAGGAGAGAGAGAGAGAGAGAGAGAGAGAGAGAGAGAGAGAGAGGAGAGAGAGAGAGAGAGAGAGAGAGATTTGTATCTGAAACAAATGCTGCAGGTCTCTGTCATTACCCTCAAAAGACTTCAAACAGTGAAATAACTTTATGCACGGCGGACGTTCATAAGTGCATGACATCAGAAAAGAAACAACTCAGTGTCACAGCAGCTAGTGTGAACATTTCGTATGTTCACAAGCGGCAGATGGGAAACTGGTCTTTGTTAACATGTGAAGTTATACTACACTCACTGCCTGTCCGTTTCTATCATGTCAGCTTCCTTAAACAGACATGCGTACGGGGTAATTACATTCTCTTATTCAGATTTTTCAAAGGGTCGAAGGATTATGATCTAACTAAAAAACATAACACCATGAGGAGGGCTTTCTTCTATGACAGTATTGTATGGACTGGCTGCGAACCAGACTTTGACCCTCTGTCACTGTATCGGATCACGAGTGATCGTTTTTCAGTGGTGATAAATGTGAATGACATCGACAAGACTACAGTGTGCAGCTGAGGATTACCCATGGACAACATTTGTTACAGCAAATGGAACTGGAAGCAGTGAATGTTTCAAAACAGCTCGGTGAGGTTTTATGAGATAATGAATGCGATATATTCCTGCAGTCTACATAGGAACCTATTTGAGGAAGAAAATCATCTCTGTGTGTGTGTGTGTGTGTGTGTGTGTGTGTGTGTGTGTGTGTGTGTGTGTGTGTGTGTGTCCTCATATATATAGACAGACAGATAAATAGACAGATTGACA
This sequence comes from Conus ventricosus, assembly GCA_018398815.1. NCBI lineage: Eukaryota > Metazoa > Mollusca > Gastropoda > Neogastropoda > Conidae > Conus > Conus ventricosus. The sequence goes on from CM031627.1 coordinate 45,188,096, forward strand.
GATAGATCGATAGATCGACAGATACCAAAATGAAAACAGAATAGTGAATGTTTGTCACGGACAGTGACGTTTATGTCACGATTCAAAACATGTTTTTGTTTTTTGGTTTTTTTTATTTGTAATACGGCAGTGAGTGAAAAAAAAATTTTCAATAAATGTCTTTCAGCTGATTTGTATCTTAAATAATGGCCCGATAGGACAGTGTGTGGAGGAGGAGAGGCTGTGGTGGGCATTGATCTCCAGATTCCACTCCATCAGGTACCAGGCTCTTTGATACCTTTCCATCTGCACTCTTGTTCCAAAGAAACTTAACGGCAAGTGTTTGGAAGATTGGCAAAAAGGCAGAGCAATCAATGCGTAGGGATATTGTGACGTTGCAATACTGGAATGTAGCATTGAAGAACATGTTGGTATGCAAAAACTGTTATCAATACACAGGACTTGCTAGTCTGTTCAGAGGTAGTGATAAAATCACGAACAGTGGTACTGTCAACTCTTGACATTAATTTTCAGTACAATAGCACCATCCTTTTACATAAAAGACTAGAAATCCAGCATGACGTTCCAAGGTATTTTATAGGTTTAGGTTTTATTTGGTCACACAAATTGTCACTGTGTTAAGTGACCTGTCTTAGCCTTAGGTAAGGTGACCTGAATATGCTGAATTAACAATTTCACACACTCTGAGCCCTGTTGGCTTCATGGTCTGTCAGACGAATTGTCAACCACCCCATCTACTCCTACACCCATCCTCTTGTACAAATTGTGCAAACACACACACACACACACACACACACACACACACACACACACACACACACACACACACACACACACACACAACACACACACACACACACACACACACACACACACACACACACAGAGAGGTCTCTCTCTTTCTCTCTCCCTTTGTCTCACAAACAGCAGTGACACTTAAACTGCCGTCTCCCACCTACCCCCACCTTCCTTCCCTCAAAAGCCCTCAACCCCCTCACTCTTCCTGAAATTGTTTTGAAGTCGCCAGCAGCCCGACTCTGGAAACAATGTCTTGGAAAAAGATTACGTCACTTTCAAAAGTACGTAGCACGTTTCCCTCCCTCTCCTCGCCCTTCCCTTAGCTGAATGCACATTCTCTCTCTGCTAGACCAGAGAGAAGCCCACACCCTCCCTCCTTCTCTACACAACCCCCTCCACCCTATTCACCATCCACACACTAATTGTTGTGTGTGAAAACCGGGATTGACGGAATTATGTTAAACAATCCTTTGTCAATCGGCATGTGCTGATACAGGTGCTTTAAATTCAAAACCCCAATGGCTAAGAAAGCGCATTTTAAACATTCTATACTGTACCCCCCACTGTAAGTGGTGGGGGTAACCAAACCTCCCCCCCTCATCTTTTCTTTGTCTTTAGTGACACAAAGCCAACCGGAACTGGAAGTGGGATAAATCGTGAAGTCGATTTAAAAGGAAAACTCATTGTGAACAATCACTGCCTCCACAGACCAGTTGTAGATGGATCAACACAGTGTAGCCACAAAGACAACAGGGGTAAAGCAGAGAGAGAGAGCAAAAGTTGATCTCACCTTCTTTAGAAACTATGTTTCTAAAGTTTGAAACTATGCATTGGTTGTATGTATGCCATGTGGCTTAACAATAAAACTGTTTGGCAGTACTTGGTGACATCTATCAAGATGATAAATGTGTATTCTAATGTAATAGTTTGCTTGCCACAGCTTGGCTAAAAACCATTGAGATGCTTGAGTAAGATTACACATTAACAATCTGATTAACATGCATTTTACAATCTGACTTTTGCCAGTATTCAATACCATCTAATAAGATCGTAACTCAATGATAAATTCTGATCATTAAAACGGTATGCCTGTACTATGTGGAAATTGTTAAGTTGATTTATGAATACTGTGGGTTGTTGGAATGCTTTGTGGTGTGTAACTCTAACTCTTCACCACATACGTACTTGGCCTAAGAGTATTCCAAGTCACTTCAACTTATATACAGGAAAAACACTGAAGAGCTATTTGACTAAAATTGTTTAGCATTGTATTACTGTCTTCTACCCCTTGTTTCACTCAAACTCTGAGTGAACTGAAAATTGATAATCATGGCAGATATGTGAATGGTGTAATCCTTTGTTGAATGAGATCTCACACATTTACGGAAAGCCAGAGGGAAGTGTGAAAACTCGACAAGCCAGACTCCCGGCTACTTAACTACAGACCAGGTTCTGTTTGTTTTAGAACCTGGGTTCCAACCTACCCTCGGCATGCCTGGTAGAGAAGAAACACCACAGCCCAGCCATTGGTCAGCTGGTCTACATAGAAGTTGATCAGTCATCAGCAACAGGAGAGAGAGATCAGCTATCCTCTCTGACATCAGATGAGTTCCGCTATTCCAAGTGGACTCCAACGCAACTCATCCAGAACGTTCTCTCTCTTAATGATAAAACAGTGGGAACCAAAACAACCTGCACTGCGTTTATGAATCTGAGTTCAACATTTCACCTTTGTATAAAAAAGCAAAGTTGATGTGTAAAAGTGCACTTAATTTATGTCAGTTCTTTGTTGTTCATTCAGTATTAAATGTTTGAACTATTTCTGATTGTGTCACTCAGAGCTGCAAGTACTTTTAAGTGTACAAGCCCTAGGAAAATTATTCCTGAGCCACTCCTGAGTAGTTGTAACAGTCCTGAGATTGCTTTCGATGACTTGTACTGGAAATCTGCTCCTTCCATAACAAGTATGAGAGAGGGTGGAGGTGAAATTTTACCATGACTCTAATAGAGAAAAGATTCTAAGTCTTTTGCCCCAGAGGACACACCAACCCACACCCAACTATTGTCACAGTCTGTGTAGTGAATATGTAATGTTGAAAGTAGGCTAATTCCCTGATTACTGAAACAAAAATTGCTTGGAAGACAATACAAAAAGAAATCTTGGGGTTTTAAGCGTGTGCACGGTAATGACGGACTAATATGGTATTCACTGGGGTAACACCTGAGTGACAGCAATAAATCAGTGCTGGTCATGATGGTTAAGCCTTTCCCCCTAAAAAAAACAAAGTTGACTGTAGAGTTTTTCCTTGCTTTTGTATCAGTTTGGTTACATCTGCATACCTGCAATATTTTCTTATTTTGCTTCTCTCCTTCAATTCAAGTGATGAGGTCTAGGGCTTGGTCCCTGCAAATGACTTCCCTGTCCATTTGACAATGTTCTCAGTCCATCATTTTCTTGTCTTCCTAGTGCCCCTACTTCAACAGTTTCTGGAGGATTATTTTAGCAAGGACACTTGATCTTATCAGCTAGCGACACCAATGTAACTTTCTGCTCCAAGCTGATGACAGTAAATTTTCCTACAGGTCCATGTGCTGTCTGACCATTTGACACACTTGTTGACTGCTGATGTGAACAGGGTCTCTAATGTTTTGCATCTTGCAGTTGCCTCTCCTTTCCATGGCTTTGATTCTTCTTTCCCGATCTGCTGTGATGGTCCACACACACGCAGGCAGACAGAAGATAGCAGTGCATGCAGAAGCCTAATCCTGTATTTAACTGAGATGTTCTTGTCCTTCCACAAAGATTTACCAAGTCAGTGCCATGGTAGTCTTTGCTGCCCTAGACAGGATTTCATATTTGGACCCTCACTGCTGATGAGGGATCCTAGGTAAGTGAACTGTTGCACTGATTCTAGCCTCTGACTGTGTACAGATATATCAGTACTGACGGTGGAGTCGTGGGTAGCTGTCAACGTGGCCTTCTCAGCGCTGATGTCCATGGCATATATGGCTGGTTTTTCACCCAGTCTTTCGGCAAGCTCAGTGAGCTCTAGTTCACTGTCTGTCGGAGTTTGTGATGGTTTTTTTTCCCCGTACTGAGTGCCAACATGATCTTTGAGGCTTTAGTCCTGCTGTGGCAGGAAATACGTGATAAGCGAAAAGAAGAAGGTAGCCTCATGAGCTCAATTAAAACATAGAATCGTTTTGTGATAGCACCTGTACGCTAATAAAAGGGAAAATTTTTAGTGCGCTTAATTTAAAAAAAACCCCCAAAGCGCTTACGCAAAAACCCCCTAACCAACAACACAACAACAACACCACCCCAAAACCACACACACACCCCCACAACACACACCCCAACCCCACCACACACACACACACCCCCACACACAAAACACCCACACACGCAAAAACCCCACCACCAGCGAAGGGCAGAAAAATATGTTTTAAAGAGAGTTTTTTGGGGGGATTGAAAGAAGAAAAAATGTTTGAGTTTCGGGTGCAGAAGGGGAGATTGTTCCAGCGGAAAGGGCCTGAAAAGTAAAGAACGTTCCCAAAGTGTTTGGCCCGAACGGGGATTGCATAATGGGGTGTCAGGGGAAGAGCGAAGTTTTGGGAAGGAGTATAGGTCGACAAAAGTTTAGAGAGGTAAGAGGGGGCGAGGCCATCCAAGCCTTGTAACGAGCAAAGAAAGTTGTTTGATGCGTTTTTCAAAGGAAGCCAGTGCAAGATTTAAAAAGGGAGAAACAGAGAGGTTTTTCGGAGTTTTTCGAGAAAAGGGAGCGATTATTTTGGCTTTCTGCTTTTTTGCAAGAAGATTTGGGAAGCCAGCAAAAAGAGAATTACAGTAGTCAGTCTTGAAAGAATGAAACCCGAAACCCAGGTTTTGGGTGGTTCTAGACAGAAGGTGGCCCCAAAGAACTGTTCGCCGAAGCTAAAGTAGCGGCACGGCGATGAAGAAATCTGATTTTAAAAAAGGAGTGTTGATCAAGTACAAGCCTAGTTGGCACTGGTAGAGGTCTGAATGAGAGGGTACCAAATTTGGACAGAAGAAGGAACGAGTTGTAAATGAGCGTTTTGGGAATGAAGATAGTTCAGTTTTGCATTTTTAACTGAAGTTTTTTGCAAGTCATCCATGCCTTTATGTCAGAGTGCAAGCTGTGAGCGATCGAGATGGAGGAGAGGGAGAGATTCACCAAAAAAATTTTAGATTTGATTGTCACGGAAGCAGTGGTGTGAAATGCATGAGGGTACAATGTCAGAGGGGGGTTGGGTATATAGAAAAAAACAAAATGGGACCAAGGACAGAGCCTTGGGGAACACAAATTCAAGTCAGCAGAGTTTGAAGAAAACCATTGCAGAGACAATTTGGGTTCGCCCAGAAAGGTAAGTAAACCAGCCAAGCGTGAGAAGAGTAAAAAAAAGTATTTTGAAGTTAGTGAGGGGGTGGAGTGTTTCAATGGTAAAAGGCAGCGGAAAAGTCAAGAAGAGAAGCAGTGAAACCTGACCATTTCCGGCAGAGAGAAGTCGTTATTATTTTGCAGAGCAGTTTCTGTACTGTGTCCAGTGCGTAGGCGGACTGAAACGAATAGAGCAAGTTTTTTTTTTTGGTCAAGGTGGTTTTGGATTTGGGAAGTGCTATCTTTTCATTATCTTTGAAAGAAAGCAAGGGGAAGGTCGAAAATTTTTTGGGTTTTTTCAGGGTCAAGAGAGGGTTTCTTAAAAAGAGGTCGGACAACAGCAGCTTTCGTGCGGGGGAAAAAAAACCCGAAGTGGAGATTCATTTACCACACTAGGTATATGGCAACAAAAACCCAGCATGCAGAAAATAAAGTGATGGAAGGCCGTCCCCGTTTTGTAACGTTTGTCGATGCTTCTTTGAAAAACAGAACTGTCACGGGTTTAAAAGTGTCAATGAAATGCCGGAAAAAAGGTTGTAGGAATATCAGGTTCAGAACTGACTGAGCATCCAGATTTACGGATAATTTAAATTTTGCTAGTGAAAAAGTCACAAAATTTTGTGGAATGTCAGAGGGACGACAGATGAAGGGAGGGGGGGAGATTTTTTTCTCCCCGAGTGTTCAGGACCTTAAACAATTGCTTGGTTGTTGTGCTGCTAATATTTTGCATTGTAGAAAGGGTGATTTTTCTTTTTGAACAATTTCATTCAAGATTAAGCATTCGCAAAAAATTTTTTGTGAAACTGAGGTTTTTCTTTGCCCCTGCCTTTCGGCCCAGTCTAACCGTTTGCATCAAAAACTTCAGGGGGCCCAAATGCTGGGAAAAGGGGTGGGGTGGACGGCTGGAATCTTGCGTCTAAGTATGGGGCATGGTGATCAAGGACCTTGAAGTAGGCCAGGAATTGCTCCCCAGACGTGAAGGGCAGATTGAAAGGGAGGACAGCAGGTCAGCTCGGATGATTTTCAGGTCGAGGAAGCAAGGTCCTGGAATCGACGTATGGGAGGGTTATTTGGAGCAGGATGTGTTCGATTAGCCGGACGCTGGTGGGGCAGAAGTCGGGTCAGATGGTGGTTTGGGGGGGCTCGACCGGTCATCATCGAATGGACAACCATAAGGGTGTGACCTGAACGGTGAGTGGGGGGGGGGACGGACTGGTTCAGACCAAGGACTGAAAAAGACCATCAGTTTTGCTGTTTGCAATTTGTTGGATTTTCCAGTGAAGTTTGAAGTGCCGACCAGTAAGAAAAGGGCCTTTTAGAAGTTCATGTATCCGAGATTGGAAACTTTCCAGAAAGATGGAGTCTTTCAGTTGGTTTTTTTTTGCTGGGAGGGGGGGGGGTAAAGGCAGAAGGGTGAAGAGAGGATTTGGGGAAGATAAGTTAGTTGTATAGTTCAAAAAGGAGGACAAAGGAAAGTTGGAGGAGGGAAACAAAAGGGGATAAGTGTAGACACCCCAAAAGCGTGCCTCCACCACGGGTTGGCCTGGGGAAAAACTGAGGGTGGTGTGCCCCGGGGGAAAGGCACGCATTAGCTTCGTCACCCCTTGGTAGAAACCCCGTCTCCCTTACACAAATTTTGACGTGATTTTCAGCGATAAAAAGTTGATTGAGTCCTTTTTTCCCTTGCACCAATGATTGGGGCATTAAATAAGCCGGCAGTTTGCTGTGACGATTGGACAGGGATTTGAGAAGGGGCAAGTTATCGGTTGGAAAACGAGAACAGGGTGGTTTTTTGTTTGGGAGGAACAGGGGCGGGGTTTACGGGGTTTTTTTTTTTTTGCTTTTTCCCCCCCCCCTGCCCCTCGAACACGCGGCAAATTACCCAATGGTAATGGCCAATTTAGTTTAGGGTGGGGTCAAGGGCAAGGGGGTTTGGGTTTGGAAAGCATTGCTGTTTGATGTTTATGAGTTTGCCCAGTGTTTAACGATTTCACTTTGCCCCTAGTGCCTCCTACCGGAATCTTAGGTGTGAGATTTTTTCTTTTTTAAAACTTTTTTTTCGCAAGGATGGAGATTTCAAAACAGTTCAATTTGTTTTGCTTCTGGGAATCCGTCTGTTTTTTTGCGTATTTTTTTTTCTTTTTTTTCTGACTGTCTTTTGTGCCACCTTAGGGGTTTTCCCCCGCGTATTTTGACACACCGTCCACGACAAAGCTGATGACCTGTCGCAGCCCCGGCACCAGCATCCACAGGGAGCAGTCAATTTCAAGCTGTAAGAGGTAACCCACGGAGGAAACGCTGCACTGCTGCCAAGTCATTTCAGTGGCGCCTGTTTTGATCCAACATACGCAGAACACAATACTAAGCCCACTGGTGACAACAGTAATTGCTAGTCGTGGAGCCAGCGTGCGTGAGCTCTCTTTTGAACTGTCCCCCATGTCCGTCCAGTGACAACCCCCTTACTCTCGCCGATACCTGTGACCCTGACGGAATCAAACCAAGGCCATAGACGTGAGGAGCACATCGAAACTGTGGTCACCATGAAGCAGGGCATGATAGGCCACTGAATTCTAGACTTTCATATGCTTATGGACGAGAATGGGGATAATGAGGATGATGCTACGGATTTCCATTCCAGTCTGAGACTGTATCACCGTACTCTATGCTTCATTATATATCGCGGCGTTAACCAGGCTCGTAGAGATACAGACACCTGCAGTGTTTGTCAGGAAGTTTGAGCAACACTGTCAGAGACACATCCATTAAGAGGATGAAACTCGACTGTGTGGTCCCAGTCTTCCCAGTTGCACCCGTAGCAAACTCAGCTCTGGGTAGCAGCCAGCCCGGGCATAAAAATCCCGCATGGCTATGATGGGAATCAAACTCACGACCTCCCAAACGGGAGTCCGCGACGCTAGCCACTTCACCATGGCGGCTGGTTGTTCTTTGGCAGTAATTGTATCTATATGCACTTGCGGGTGTGGCTATTCAAGCTTGTGATCCGATAGTTTTGCCATTGTTGGAGATTTCCTTTCTTGAGGAGGAAGATGGTTAGTGATTGAGTCCATAGCGTGTGCCGTTCCCGAACGTGCAATATGTTGTGGCACATGACAGTCAGGATATCAACTACAGCCTCTCTGCCATGTTTCAAGAGTTCTGCAGCGATGTTGTCAATGCCTGCAGCCTTTCCCCATGTTAGTAATGTTACTGCGGATATACCTTCTTCACCGAGTATTGGGAAGCCGTTCTCATTTTGATGAATACTGTGCTGTTAGCACTTTTAGATCTCCCGAAATCTTGTCCTCTGGTTATGAAGAGTTCAAAACTGTTCCGTCCACCTTTTCATGATTTTTCTTCTAGTGTCAGATTGTTTGCAATTTGTCCTAAATACTTTACTTTGCTTCTATTTGGTCATGTCTTTCACAATCTTTCAAGGTTTCTTTACGTCATTGTAGTCTAGTGTGTGTGTTTTTCCCCCCAGTTTCCCCATAATGATGCTCGATCCAGCTTTCTTCACGTTCTTCATGTCTTCATTATTCTCTTGTTTACAGAACCGCGTTTTACCCCCTCAGTCTACTAAAGCGGTTTTAAGCTCCTTCTATCCCCCCACATCCCCAAAATTTTATTGAGACCAATTTTTTCGTTTTCCCTTTTTGCTTTTTCTAAACCCTTGTTGCTCTTCAAGTAAACACGTGGTTAAACTTTTGTGAGGCAACAGGGTCCTTTTCTAGGCGAAGCGGTATGGCGAATATTCCTCCAATGGAGGATTAGAATTGTTCAGAAATGTCTTGGGTCTTTTAGTTTGTCATGATTGAATTCAAGTCAACTGTCCGACAGTCTTGGGTCTTTTAGTTTGTCATGATTGAATTCAAGTCAACTGTCCGACAATCTCCTCGCTGCAATAAATGACAACGCATTAAAAATAACAAAAACAGCTCATTAGGAAACAGCAAGGATGCACATGCACTGCATATGCACCATAGCAATGGGTGGGGGATGGTGTAAAACTATGCACTGCGTATGCACCATAGCAATGGGTGGTGTGATGGTGTAAACTACAAGTGAACGGAATAACGAGAATGCAGTTGCACAAAAAAACACAGAAAGTATCATACTGTATTACACTATGTTTTTTGTATCCATGCCATTGTTTCCAGTCACACTAATTGGATAAAAGACAGAACCAATATTCATCTACCGTGAGAATAAAAATATAGATTGAAAAGTTTTCCTGGAGTAGCAATAGGTTATTGACTAAAACAATGAGAGAAAAAAAGATGGCGGTACAGAAAAGAAAAATGGAAAATTAAAGTAAGTATGAACAGAAGGTAAAGGTGGCATCACATGTGTAGCTGGAGGAGATCGGTATCATAAGCCGGAATAACTAGACTGTTGACAATGTGGCGATAGTGAGAATGACTCGTCTGATTTCAGGGTATGTGCAGCCTGTGGGATACAACCAGAGTCTGATTCTGCAGGGTGGCACAGGAGTTCCAGCTCGAGCATATACCTGGCACTCCAGGTCAGACAGCCCATCATGATCAGCCTTCGTCACATGTACCTACAGTGTGCAGCCCACGACCACTTAACAGTGTACACAGTGAGAGACAGACAGATACAGAAGCTATGGAGGCGTTGTGGAACATTACCTCCCTTGCCAGTGGTATTGGTTCACATGGAGAAAGTGATCATTGAGATGAAAAGGAAAAGATTTCATTTTCCGCGGTTTTTGAGCTCAGATGGAATATATACCCCGAACAGAATAAGGGGGTTTCGGATGCTTTACAGCTTGCATCCGGTGACAGTATAATCTTTGTGCATCTGTCTCTTTTGTCTGTCTGTCTGTCTGTCTGTCTGTCTGTCTGTCTGTCTGTCTGTCTCTCTCTCTCTCTCTCTCTTCTCTCTCTCTCTCTCTCTCTCTCTCTCTCTCTGTCGGGGTTCACTTCCGGCACGCAGAATATAATCATTAACAGGCTAGAGCTCCGTAATCAAAGTGAAATTGTGAGGTCTACAGACATTCTAATGAAGCGGTCTTGTACATTCACCATCATGTCTTCAATACCATTTTCCATCATGCTGTATGTGATGGATTTGTGACTACATTTCTTTCTTTCATACATCTTAATCTTACTCCATCATTTCGTTAGAGAGATCATCTCACTTTACCAACTTTTATTGCACAAATATGATTCATTGCAAGTTGGAAAACCTGTGTAGGAACAAATCATTGATTAGAACATTTCACGACACAGATGAAAATGTGGGTGATCGAAGATGATGATGGACATATCGCTATATCCGGGCAACGAGCATGCACCGCCATCACGATCACGAAATGTCACAAAATAACCGATCATGCATCCAACGGCTTGAATATGAAAAAGCTTGTGCAAGTTGACGATAGTCATGTAGATTTACATTGCCAAGCAAATGGCATGAATAAAGAATAAGAATTATGCTGATTTAACGAACATCAGTTCCAAGTTACAAAATGAATCTCCCAACACACTAACAATCTATAAATATGTCTAGCCTACAAATCCAAACATCACCTACCTCAGGCAATCTTCCCGAAATGGTTGTGGAATTCTGGCTGGTGCTGCCTCTCTGGCCCACACCAAGCCCAGCAATGGTACGTCCAGCCTCCAGTCCCTTCTGTGGTGGATCGCACGAATGGCCCAGCTCCCCTTGGTCTGTGGCCATCTCTTGCTCTTCGCCAGACTACTGAACCATTTCTCCACAGCTAGCGTGCTGTAGCCTTCTTCAGTTTCAGATCTTCCGCTAATCCGCTTCAAACGCTGGATCGTTGCAGAGTTTGATCTTTTTGCTGTCACCTTTTAATGCCTGCTGCTCGTTGTTCCCGATCTTGCCGAAGATCAGTGTTGCTCGATGACGTTGAATGTTTAGTTTAGTTGTCAACGACAAAGCAGTTCATGGGTCAATGGTAACATGTGACTTTACTGGGAGATATCCGCCAATAAACCATGGTACAAGGACGTAACATGAACGAAACCTTCCCGTATTGTTAAAGACATCACGAAATATTTTTCGTTCTATTATTATGAGCTTGTTCCGTGACAGTGTGGCAGGCAAGTTGGAGAGAACAGTGGAACAGGTGGGCAGAACAGGTGGGGCTGGAGAAAAAGGGGCAGGAACAGGTGGAACAGGTGGGTTCAAAACAAGTGGGTTTTGGAACAGATGGGTAGAAACAGTGGCGGCAGGAACAGGTGGGGGGGAACAGGTGGAACAGGTGGGTCAGGAACAGGGGGGCAGGAAGAGGTGGGTCTGGAACAGGTAGGGAAAGAACAGGTGGCAGAACAAGTGGGAAGGAACAGGTGGGCAGGAACAGGTGGGAAAGGAACAGGTGGGGCAAGCACATGTGGGGCAGGACAGGTCAGACAGGAACGGGTGGGACAGTAAAGGTGAGGCAGGAACAGTTGGGGTGGAATAGGTGGGGGGGAACAGTTGGAATAGGTGGGGAAGGAATAGGTGGGGCAGGAACAGTTGGAATAGGTGGGCGGAACAGTTGGGAATAGGTGGGGCAGGAACTATTTTGGAACAGGTGGGGAAGGAACAGTATCAGGAACAGGTGGGGCAGGAACAGGTGGGGCAGGAACAGTTGGAATAGGAAACAGTTGGAATAGGTGGGAGGAACAGTGGAACAGGTGGGCAAGGAACGGCAGGAGGGGGCAGGAACAGGTGGGCAGGAACAGTGGGCAGGGGGAAACGGGTAAAACAGCTGGGAAGGAAACAGGTGGGCAGGAACAGGTGGGGCAGGAACAGGTGGGCAGAACAGTGGGGCAGGAAAACAGGTGGGCAGGAACAGGTAAAGGACAGGGGAACCAGGTGGGGCAGGAACGGGTGGGCAGGAACAGGTGGGGGCGGGGGAAAGGTCAGAAAACAGCTGGGAAGGAACATGTGGGCAGGAACAGGTGGGGCAGGAAACAGGTGGGGCAGGAACAGGTAGGGCAGGAACAGGTAGGGCAGGAACAGGTGGGGCAGAACAGGTGGGCAGGAAAAGGTGGGGGCAGGAACAGGTTGGAACAGCGGGGAAGGAACATGTGGGCAGGAACAGGTGGGGCAGGAACATGTGGGGCAGGAACAGGTGGAACAGGTAAGGCAGGAACAGTTGGGCAGGAACAGGTGGAAAAGCTGGGGAAGGAACAGGTAGGCAGGAACAGGTGGGGCAGGAACAGGTGGGGCGGGAACAGGTGGGGCAGGAACAGGTGGAAACAGCTGGGGAAGGAACAGGTAGGGCAGGAACAGGTAGGGCAGGAACAGGTGGGGAAGGAACAGGTAGGCAGGAACAGTGGGGAAGGAACAGGTAGGGCAGGAACAGGTGGGGCGGGAACAGATGGAACAGGTAGGGCAGGAACAGGTGGGGCGGAACAGGTGGAACAGGTAGGGCAGGAACAGATGGGGCGGGGGAAACAGGTGGAGCAGGTAGGGCAGGAACAGGTGGGGCAGGAACAGGTGGGGCAGGAACAGGTGGAAACAGGTAGGGCAGGAACAGGTGGGGCAGGACCAGGTGGGCAGGAACAGTGGGGCATGAACAGGTGGAACAGGTAGGGCAGGAACAGGTGGGGACAGGAACAGGTGGGGCAGGAACAGGTGGGGCAGGAAACAGTTGGAACAGGTGGGGAAGGAACAGGTGGGGCAGGAACAGGTGGGGCAGGAACAGGGGGGAACAGCTGGTGAAGGAACATGTGGGCAGGAACAGGGGGGGCAGGAACATGTGGGGCAGGAACAGGTGGAACAGGTAGGGCAGGAAACAGGTGGGGCAGGAACAGGTGGAACAGCTGGGGAAGGAACATGTGGGCAGGAACAGGGGGAACAGGTAGGGCAGGAACAGGTGGGGCAGGAACAGGTGGGGCAGGAACAGGTGGAACAGCTGGGGAAGGAACATGTGGGCAGGAACAGGTGGGGCAGGAACATGTGGGGCAGGAACAGGTGGAACAGGTGGGGCAGGAACAGGTGGGGCAGGAACAGGTGGGGCAGGAACAGGTGGGGCAGGAACAGGTGGAACAGCTGGGGAAGGAACATGTGGGCAGGAAGAGGTGAACAGGTGGGCCGGAACAGGTGGGGCAGGAACAGGTGGGGCAGGAACAGGTGGGGGGAACAGTGGGCAGGAACAGGTGGAACAGGGGGAAAGGAACATGTGGGCAGGAACAGGTGGGCAGGAACAGGTGGGGCAGGAACAGGTGGGAAACAGGTAGGGCAGGAACAGGTGGGGAGGAAAGGTGAGCAGGAACGGGGAAGAACGGGTTTGGGCAGGAACGGGTATAACTGGGCAGGGGCAGGACAGGTGAACAGTGGGCAGGAACAGGTACAGAGGGGTGGCAGGAACAGGTGGAACAGGTAGGGCAGGAACAGAGGTGGGCGGGTGGAAAGGTGAGGGAAAGGGGAACAGGAAGAAAGGTGGGGCGGAACAGGAAGAACAGTGGGGCAGGAACAGGTAGAACAGGTGGGGCAGGAACAGGTACAAACAGTTGGGGCGGGAACAGGTATAACAGGTGGGGCAGGAACAGGTACAACAGGTGGGGCAGGACGTATAACAGGTGGGGAAAGGAACAGGTGAACAGGTGGGGTAGGAACAGGTACAACAGGGGGTCAGGGACAGGAACAGGTGGGGCAGGAACAGGTTAAAACAGGTGGGGGCAGGAAAGGTAAGGTGGGGCAGGAACGGAGGGGGCATGGAACAGGTACAAGGGGGGCGGAACAGGTGGGGCAAAAAACAGGTGGGGAGAAACAGGTGGGCGAACATGGGTGGAGCGGTTGGAACAAGTGGGCGGAACAGGGGAACAGGTGGGTGGAACAGGTGGTGCAGGAACAGGGGGTTTGAGGAACAGGTTGGGCAGAACAGGTGGAACAGGGGGTGCAGAAAAGTGGAACATGTGGCAGGAAACGTGGCAGAACAGGTGGAACATGGTGCAGGAAAGGTTGCAGAACAGGTGAACAATGTGGTGCAGGAAACAGGTGGTGCAGAACGGGTTTTGGGCAGGAAAAGGTGAAACAGGTGGTGCGGAACAGGTGGTGCGAAAAGGTGAAATGGGTTGCAGAAAGTTGGCGGGAAAAACAGTGGAACAATGTGGGCAGGAAAGGTTTTTTGCGGGAACGGGTGGAAATGTGGTCGGGAACGGTGGGAGAACAGGTTGGGCAGGAACAGGTGGAACAGGGGTCAGGAACGGGTGAGGAAAATACAGGTGGTGGCAGGAACATTTGGGGCAGAACGGTTGGGCAGGAGTCGGTGGTGCAGGACGGGGGGACTGTGGGCGGAACGGGTTGGGCAGGAACGGGTTGGGCAGAACAGGCTGGGCAGGAAATGGGGTTTGCAGGAACAGGTGGTGCAGGAACAGGTTGGCGGGAAACATGTTGGGCGGGAAAAGTGTGCAGGAACAGGGGGTGCAGGAACAGTGGTGCAAAAACAGTGTGCAGAAACAGGTTGGGCAGAACAGGTGGAACTTGGGGGCAGGACAGCTGGATCATGTGAGGTAGAAAACAGGTTAACAATGGGGCAGAACATTGCACGGAGAGTTGGTCAGGTGGGAGCATGGCTATGACTGCTCTGTTTTTCGGGTCAAAAAACAGACTTCCCCGGAAGGTTTGTTATTGCCAGTGGTTGTGCTAGTAGTATCTAAAAACAAACACCCCAACAAAACCAACAACACACACACAACCACACACACAAACAACACACACACACACACACACACCACACACCAACACACCAACACACACACACACATTAACCTTCACACACCAATTATATATATATAATAAATATATATATATATATATTATATTTATATATATATATATATATAATATATATATATATATATATAATATTTATATATAATATATATTATATATATTATAATATATATTTTATGATTAATCAAAAGACCTAAAATGATTTTAAAAGTGCTCGACCCCTTGGGGGGGAATTTGTCTGATGTTAAAAGGAAGGTTAAACTCAAGGTTAAAACTCGACAAATTGTTTCTAGCGGCGTTGCGCTGTCATCGGGATGATTTTTTTTGCCCACCGCGATGTTATTAGCTGTGGGCTCACGTTTGCGGTTGTTTAGCCGTGCGGGTTGGCTGCACGTGTTTTTTGGGGCTTTCAGGTTTTTGTTTTGGATGTGTTCACTAACAACGATTTCCATTTATGCCTGCAGTTGTTTACTATTTCTGTTTTGGTGTTTAAAGTTGCTAAGTGTGGTTTGCATAGTATTAACCATTTTTCAGT
This sequence comes from Conus ventricosus, assembly GCA_018398815.1. Taxonomy (NCBI): domain Eukaryota; kingdom Metazoa; phylum Mollusca; class Gastropoda; order Neogastropoda; family Conidae; genus Conus; species Conus ventricosus. The sequence goes on from CM031627.1 coordinate 45,203,543, forward strand.
TAAACATAGGTTGCACCTTTTGAAACATTGCTGTATGGTGATGCTCTTTTTATGATTTTCCAGGATATATTGTAGCTTGTTTTTGCGTCTTTAAGTTTCCAGATATATTTGCTCAGTTCTGTTTGGTTTTTATATTTTTCTTTATTGAATGACTGTTTGTGGTTTGCATATCTGGTTTTGAAGTGGTTTTCAGTGATCCCTATGTATGAAAAGAAACATACATAGGGATCACTGAAAACCACTTCAAAACCAGATATGCAAACCACAAACAGTCATTCAATAAAGAAAAATATAAAAACCAAACAGAACTGAGCAAATATATCTGGAAACTTAAAGACGCAAAAACAAGCTACAATATATCCTGGAAAATCATAAAAAGCATCACCATACAGCAATGTTTCAAAAAGGTGCAACCTATGTTTAACTGAAAAATGGTTAATACTATGCAAACCACACTTAGCAACTTTAAACACCAAAACAGAAATAGTAAACAACTGCAGGCATAAATGGAAATCGTTGTTAGTGAACACATCCAAAACAAAAACCTGAAAGCCCCAAAAAACACGTGCAGCCAACCCGCACGTGCTAACAACCGCAAACGTGAGCCCACACGCTATATAACATCGGCGGTGGGCAAAAAAAAAATCATCCTGATGACAGCGCAACGCCGCTAGAAACAAATTTGTCGAGTTTTAACCTTGAGTTTTAACCTTCCTTTTTAACATCATTGAGATATATAATATATATATATATATATATATATATATATATATATATATATATATTATATATATATATATATTAAATATATATATATATATATATATTTTAATATATATATATATCACTGTGTACAGATGTTGGACAAAATGCAATAAACACTGTATAAAACTTTTTAAGAGTAAACAAGCATTATGTTCAAGAGGAAACCTGGTCTCTCTCGTTCCCGTTGCACCCCTGCAGGATGCATGCACATCTGGAAACACTGGGGCCACCTGCGACCAAGGCACCCTGGTAGGGTGCAGTACTATTCCATCAAAAATTGTATGGAACATTTTCATTTCTGATAAATCGGATTTTTCTTTCTCGTTCAGCACACAATTTTCAAGTAGAACCATTGCTCTAGAACAGGAAGGAAAGTTACCTTTGATTGAAAGATATTACTTACTAGATTCTGCTTGACTGTGTCGCCAGTTGTTACAGCTTTGATCTTTTAAACTTCGTTTCACAAGAGCTCAGCATCACTTTGGAAGAGTGTGCAACTACTTTCAGGACTACTATCCACAAAAAGCCGTGCAACTTCCCTGCATACGCTTTTCCCAGATCATTTAAAATGGTGCGCCCTCAGGAGATTGCGATGGTAGAAAATGAGTTTTTTGATAGCGGCTATACAGTAAGAAAGGGAGATGAGAGGGAGGTTAGAGGATTGTCAAGCTGCGTGGTTGTAGTGGCAAGAGTGTTAATGGCGATGATCATGGTGATAATGATGGTAAAGATGAAGATGAAGATGAAGATGATGACAACGACGACGACAACGAAGACAACAACAACAACAACAACAACAACAACAACAACAATAATAATAATAATAATAATAATAATAATAATAATAATAATAATAATAATAATAATAATAATAATAATAATAATAATAATAATAATAATAATAATAATGACTAGAACAACAACAACAACAATAATAATAATAATAATAATAATAATAATAATAATAATAATAATAATAATAATAATAATTAATAATAATAATAATAATAATAATAATAATATAAATATAAAAATAATAATAATGAATATAATAACAACAACAACAACAACAACAATAATATTAATAACAATAGTAATGTAAGATCATGGGTTCGATTCCCATCGGAGCCATGTGGCATTTTCCAGCACCGATCGGCTCCTACCCAAAGTTGAGTTTGCTGTGAGCTCAGTTGGGAAGATGCGTCTGAGAGTACTGATTGGATTTCCTGACCAACACTGCAGGTGTCTGTATCTCTCGGACCTCATTGAAGCAGGGATTATTATGAAAGTAAGCGTAGAGTACAACCATGCTATGTAGTCCAAGACCAGAATAGAAATCCATAGCATAATCTCCATCATCCTTACTCTTATCCATAGTAGCATAATCTCCATCATCCTTACTCTTATCGATCAGATTAAAATAAAATCTCAGATTCTGTGGCGCTTCATGCCCTGCTCTCATGGTGACCTCAGTTTTGATGTCTTCTGCGTGTCTGCGGCCTTGGCTCGATTCCATCATGGTCACCGGTATCGGCGAGTTCATAGGGGCTGTCATTGGACAGACGTGGTGATGCCCTCTGGAGGGAGAGCTCACTCACGCTGGCTCCGCCACTAAGCAATTATTGTCATCAGTTGGGGGCTTAGTAGGTGGTGTCCTACGTATGTTGGATTAGAACAGGCAACACTGAACACCACTGAAGTGACTCGCAAGCACTGCAGTGTGTTCTTGGATGGGTGCCTCTAGACGGGGACTTGACATTGACTGGTCCCTGTAGATTGCCGGTGCCTGGGCTGCGCTGGGTCTTGCAGAGCTGCGTCTGTGGATCAGTGGTCGGAATGATCAGCGTGGATGCCATGCGACTGAGATGGCACAGAAGACGGGATAGCAAAAAACAAACAAACAAACAAAAAAAATTCGTTGTCCAAACAGTCAATGTCACCTCAGAGAGTATGTTGCCATACTGTGCTATTTTGCCTGAACTACTGGCGCAGTTCGTTTTTAAGTCACATTCAAGGCAATGCTAACATTTATTTTTCGAGTCTGAGTCGAGGCTGGCGATCACGGATTATTTTCATTGTGTTTTCCCATTGCAGTGGGCAGATAATTGTCCTTCTCTCGTCTGGGTTTGCTTGGCCCACCCTGTGTGCATGCATAAAGGAATCATCCCTCCATACTTCAGAGATGCAAACTGTTACACTGAGCGCAAATGCATGCACGCACTCAGCTCAGCATTCTCTCCGTGCACACGCAGTCGCTCCAAACAACCAGAAGGCGCACTACAATATCTCGTCTTCTCTCCCTCCTCTCTGGGGAATAATTTACTAAACGATAACCAACTTTTCCAGCATATACAACAGGTTTGTTTTACAAGAATTATGTTCTGTTCCTCCTCTCCAGTGGAGGTACAAACATTCCACAGATCCACTAGCTGGGACCAAATTACATCTCATTATACATAGTAATTTACATGTACATCTTTTACCAGTTTCTCCTCCTCAATGGAGAACCAATTTATACATTTTCCAAAGAAGAATCAAAGATGGCTTAAAATACAGTAACAACATCTGAGTTCCGACCCAGGGGGACAATCAAAAATCATAGTGGGTCAACTTGACAAACACTTTCAAAGTTCTCCCACGACTGCCGCAGTCGTTGTCCTCTCCTACTAGGTTCTCCAACTCTGGAGTCAATTAGGTGCTGCAACAGCACTGGAGCCATAAGACTTGTTGTGTGACTGCCACAATTGCCTGTCACATTACTGGTGCTGCCAGAGCTCCGGGAAGGGCTGAAACACGAATGAAGTCCGTGTAAGTAATCTATTTCAATATCTCAATAATGAAAAATTCTTTTCCTTTTTTTTTACCTTTTCTTAACTCTCTCTCTTTTCTCTACCCATCTGTCTATACCTCACTTGGTAATGGTAGATTACAGGTGAATCTCGTTCTGCAGTTCCAAACAACCTGTCTGGTCAGTGTCCCCAAGCCATCTCCTTCCCATACTTTATTTTTCCTTCCTGCGCTCTTCCTGAGTACATATTCAGTGACTACTCATCTAACTCTACGCATTACCAGCCCTTGGTTACTTGACCAATGGACAACGTCCATCCATTTTCCTGAGCGATTCAACCAATGATCACCCTACGTCTATAGCCACCAGCGACACCGATCACACTGGTCGGGCCATGTAAATTGTCCTTTCTTTTACTTTTCCTTTTCCCTACCTAGGGAAATGCTTTATATCAAATAAAGGCGTACGCAACGGAGCGTCACATGTCGCCATGTGAGGCTACGTCACATGACCCCCCATCCAGGGTTGAAAAAATAAACAAACTTTTCGCTAGGAAAAACTTTCTTTTTGAAATACACATACATATCTAGTTAATATACAACTTCAGCCATCAATCATCAATTTTTATCACACAAGAGTTTCCATCAATACATAAAAATAACCTTTATGAACACCATAAAGATCCTCTTTTTAACGTTCTTTTGATACCGCAATGACCTGCGAACAATGCACCATGGGCCGTATGTAATACTGTTTCCCTCAGTGGGTTGGGAACCACAATATGTTTGTTGTCTTGTCCAGGTACATGCCTGTAGCGGATGTCAGAGTCCAGTATGTACGTCGGCTTGTCTGTTGGTTTGTCAGAGACTCTCTGCTTTGCAGTAGAAAGTATAGTCGTCAGCGTCTCGTCGCTTCTCTGCATAGTCTTCAAAATATCTGGCGTAACTTTTAGTTCTTCCAGTTTTGAAACCTTGAGCGGTTTTGTTGGTTTTCCCTGCTCTACAACTTTTTATCTTGTACTGACGAGACAAGGAACGAAAGATCCTCCGGCACAACCATGTACTGTTGCGACACCTTGTAGATTTCCCAAACTCAAATCGAAAACTGGGTTCTCAATAACACAGGTGGTAAGCGACCCGGAGTAGTATGGTGTATCGACGGAAATTTTTGCCAGGGGAAAAGTTTCAATTTTTCCACGAAACGATCTGCATCTCTGAACACTGTCAAGATATTGGTCTGGTAGAACAAAATATTTCCTTATACCAGCTGTGGTGCAACCTGTATCTCGCAAAACAGAACCTTGTAAACCATTAATGGTTCAATCATCCAAAAGAAGACCATCAATGGACTGATCTGGCGCCAAAACAAGACGTTCTTCACATCTTCACATCTAGTGGAAACAAACCCAATCTTTGTTCCACTTCCTTTGAAAGGACAGTCCCATTTTAAATGGAATTTGCCCTCACAAAAATGACAACGCATGGTTTGGTCGGCGGACAACTGGTTACTGTCAATCTGTGAACTTCGACCATGTCCCCGAATTGGACCAAAGGGTCTGCGCGGTTGTTGTTCACCACGCCCTCGGAAAGGAATAGGTCTTTCCAGTGGTGAGTATTGGTACTGACGGAAATCGCCAGAACTGACATGGCCCTGACCTGGAAAGGTCTTTGTCTTTTGCCAAAAGACGTGTAACCATGAGGACCTTGGAATGAAGCGCGATTTCCTCTTCTATAGTTTCCTTGTCCAGAATGTATTTGAAATGCCACGTGAGACTCGAAAAGGGACGAATTCCCCTTGTGGGCAACACCTTTATCCGGATGAGCAATACAGTACTGATCCGCCATCTGACACATTTCGTCAACGTTATCGAACTGTGTTTATTTAAGAAAAGTGGCCAAATCTTTGCTGAAGCTCTGAAAAATCTGCTCTCGAAGTAGCAAATCTCGCAGTGATTCGAAAGTCTTATTCGTCTTTGTTAAACTCTATCCAGCTGTCTAAACAGTGACTCATTCTTATTGAAAAAGACGGAAATGATCCTCCCTTGTCAGGACGAACCGATCGGAAACGTTCACGAAAACGGTCAGCTGAACACTGAAACTTCTTTAAGAGTTCTTCTTTTAACTGGTTACAGGTCAACCCTTCTTTTGCCGCGAGTGTGTGGTATAGTGCCAAAGCGCTTCCCTTAAACAGCGACGCGATAAACAATGTCCACTCTTCCCTTGGCCAACCACAAGGTGTAGCGTGGTTCTCGAACCGAAAAGAAAACTGTCAATGTCGTCAGTTTTTTCTTCGAACGGCGGTAACTTCGGGATGTATGTTGACTTCGGATGAAATGTACTCGCGGAACCGACCGGTGGAGGTGGTGGAGGTTCTCTCGATGCCTGTAATTTTTTAATTTCCGCATCAGTCTCCAATTCAAGTTGTCTCAATTTAAATTGCCGTTCCTTATCCTCTATCTCTTGTTTTCTTTGAACCTCTTCGCTCTCTGTCTGTAGTTGTTTTTTTTTCCTCAAACTCTAATTGCTTTTGTTTTCTCTCTCTCTCTCTCTCTCTCTCTCTCTCTCTCTCTCTCTCTCTCTCTCTCTCTCTCTCTCTCTCTCTCTCTCTCTCTCTCTCTCTCTCTGTCTGTCTGTCTGCCCTGCCCATACATTGTTGGACATCGTTTGCTAATTTATCACCTTCAAAGCATAAACGCTCGGCCTGTCGTA
>CM031627.1:45217303-45224803 GCA_018398815.1 Conus ventricosus
GTGTGTGTCTTTTTGTTGATGTTTGATCTGTGTAGGTAGAACCTCATCTCCAGAGTGTTCTTAGTTTCCCCGACATTCTGTGTGTTGTTGCATGTGTTGCAGAAAAGGATGTAGATGATGTTGGAGCTGTTGCATGTGAGTCTGTGTCTTATGTGGAATGTCTCTTTTGTTTGCTGGTTTTGGAATGTGGTTGTCTCTACAAGGTGTTCCTGACAGATAATGCATTGTGAACTCAGGTACTTGAATGAGCCAGCATCAGGGTCTGTTGGCACTGGCAGACTGGATGGCATAAGAAGACTCCACAGTGAATGGCATTTGCGTTCACCAAGTAGAGGTGGTTCTGGAATTGCCCTACTCATGTGTTCACTGTTCTGTGTCATCTCACTGTGGAGTTCGCTCAGCCAGTTTCGGAGGGGAGGGTTGCTGGGATGGTGTGTCACTACAAACGGGACTCGTTGGTTCTTCTTTTTAGGTTTGTATGCGAGGCAGACTGAACGAGGCATCCTCGTGGCTTTAAGTCTGGCATTTCTGATGGTAGTGTCTTTGTGGCCTCTGTTTTTCAGTTGTTCTTCCAGTTCTTGGCAGCGTGTGCCTCAAAGGTTTCTGGAGTCGAACAGAGCCGACGTAGTCGTAGACACAGGCTGTATGGAAGGTTTTTGATAGTGTGAGCGGGATGGCAAGACCGACTATGGAGATAGGCGTGAGAGTCAGTGGGTTTGCTGAAGACATCAGTGTTGAGAAATCCGTCGTCGAGGGTAATGGATAAGTCTAGAAACGCGATCTCTTTTGATGGACGAAGAAACGTGAATTGGATTGTTGGGTGATAGCTGTTTGAGGAAGTGGAAGAATTGGTCCAGCTCATCTTGCGTCCCAGTCCACAGTAGGAAAATATCATCCAAGAATCTCTTCCACGCGTCCAAAGAAATGTATAAAGGACTGTCTCGAAGTATGTGATGTTCAAGCCATCCCATGAATAGACTAGCGGCGGTGGCAGCCATTGGAGTCCCATTGCTGTTCCTAGTACTGTTTGTAGCATTTGTCTTCGAAACTGAAGTAGTTGTTACTGAGAACATGGTTTGCAATTCTGAGGACATCTTCCTGAGGTGGATCGTTCGGCAGTTGCTCTTTTTCCAAGAAGAATTGTATAGCAGTCAGCATGTCATCGTGCGGGATGTTTGTGTTAAAGGACGTTACATCTATGGTCACCAGTTTGACGGTTTCTTCAAAAGGTCCGAGTTCCATGTTCCATTTTGCAATGATTTGAAGCATGTGGTGCTGTCCTTTATGTAGCTTGGGAGGAGAGTTGTGTGATCCTGCAACCAAGAGTCCACAGTTTTGACAGCTTTTCTGTCGGTCCGTTGATGCCTGAAACAATAGGGCGTCCAGGGGGTGGGGGGGGGGGGGGGGGTTGGTAAGTCCCTTGTGGATTTACGGTAAAGTGTAGAATCTGTGACAACAGACTTTGTTTGGTTCCACCTGAGTCCATTGATATGTGGTTTGGTTGATGATGTTTTGTTCATACAGTTTTTTTAGCTAGCTCGTTTGATACCTTTGCTATTTTTTGCAGTAGGGTCTTCTGTTACTTTGATGTCGTGGGATTCATTGTTGAGCTGTCTCATTGCTTCTTTTATGTAATCATCAGTATTTTGGATGACGATGGCGCCTCCCTTGTCTGCTGTACTGATACGTATAGTTCTATCATTGACCATGTCTCGCAGTTGTTTCAATGCCGTTTGTTGTTCTTTATTGAGATTCTCTTTAGGTCGTCTTACACACCTTTATGCAGTCGTGCGACTCTTGAGAGTCTGACAAAAAGCGTCAAGTGCGGGTCTTTTCCAGAAGGAGGTTTATACCATGTTTTCTTATAGAACTTTGGAGGATCTAGAATCTCAATTTCGTTTTGGTTCTCTGGATCAAAATACAGTTCTCTGAGTCGTATTAGTCTGCATCCTTCTTGAACATCTTCTTCTAATTGATTGTGATTAAGTGATTGGGGGGTTGGACAAAATTTTGGTCCGAGAGCTAAAACATTCTTTTGATGTTGTGTCAGGGAAACATCTGACAGATTGACTACTGTGTCACCAGCATGTTGAGGCGGTAATGCGGCATATGGTGTTTTACCGTTGGAGTTGCCTTTCCTGATTAATCTTCTATTTCTTTTTGTTTTCATTGTGGAAATTTCCTTTTGGGGTTTTCTGGACTTTGCGTCATTTATGAGTTTGTTGAGTTTCTTTTTCTTCTTCTTGTTTAGCTGTCTGTTTTGTGTACGGTTTTGCTTTTCTGTTGCTCCAGCAATGTATCAAATTCCTGGAAGTCTGTCAATTGTTGGATTTTGAACAATGTGCTATGGATTACACCTTTCTCGTTTTTACTTAGCAATTGATAAGCTTCACAACAGAAATGAACAATGTCTTTACTTACATTTTTGATCAGGTCGTCAATCCGTTTGTGAAGGTACTCGCATTCAGGGAGCGCACTTTTACCAAAATTTAGCCACATACCCTTAGGAATGACGTTGTGTTTCATACAAGAAGAGAGGAACCGATGGTGTGATTTAAAACGGTTCAACTTGTCCTGACGCTTTGACAGTTGGATGATTTCCTGGTCAAGGGACGTGGTGTTCATGCCGGATCCCATGAGGGATGCAGAGGAGATCGTTGACTTCAAGAATAAAACGGCAAAATGACCACGTTAAAGATGAAGGGTAAACAGCAGACTTGGATCAAAAATGATACTTGTGTACCTCGCATAATACATAAATAATGAAACAATGAGGTAAACAACAAATCTGCTGTTATCCAAAATATTTCGGCTACTTAGCCTTCTTCAGCAGGAGTTCTTAGTTTGTATACAAACGCAACGTCATTATGTCTTTTCGATTAGTTTTACGTCAATTGATGACATAATTGTGTTCCTTGTCACATCAAAACATTGAGCCCACGTGGTGCCAGAGTTTTTAGCTTGAAGATCCAGAATCGTTCACGCTGTTTACGTCTGTCTGTATTGTTTGTGTGAATCCTTTTCTACGGGAATGCACCGGAGGTTCTGCAGTGTGTGGTTCGGTTTGTTAAAGTGTTGAGCGACTAGCGTGTGTGTCTTTTTGTTGATGTTTGATCTGTGTAGGTAGAACCTGATCTCCAGAGTGTTCTTAGTTTCCCCGGCATACTGTGTGTTGTTGCATGTGTTGCAGAAAAGGATGTAGATGATGTTGGAGCTGTTGCATGTGAGTCTGTGTCTTATATGGAATGTCTCTTTTGTTTGCTGGTTTTGGAATGTGGTTGTCTCTACAAGGTGTTCCTGACAGATAATGCATTGTGAACTCAGGCACTTGAATGAGCCAGCATCAGGGTCTGTTGGCACTGGCAGACTGGATGGCATAAGAAGACTCCACAGTAAATGGCATTTGCGTTCACCAAGTAGAGGTGGTTCTGGAATTGCCCTACTCATGTGTTCACTGTTCTGTGTCATCTCACTGTGGAGTTCGCTCAGCTAGTTCCGGGGGGAGGGTTTGCTGGGATGGATGGTTCTGCTTAACGTCCTCCAGCCTGTGCAAACAGGACATATTGGGACATGTATTTTTGCTTTAGATATAAGTAGTCATTGGGACCGCAAAGCGGTCGTCTGAAGATAGTTCAGCTGCGGTTGTTTCCAAGGCCATCGTCAGGGCCACCGGGCGGCCGTCTTCATGCTGAGTGGCGACGGTCCTGTGCCGCGTGAGGCCGACTCAGGAGACGCACGAGGCACAAGTCGCCGAGCCGCTGCTCATAGGTCCAGGCCCACTCTGCGCCCAAGTGAGGTTCAATTCCACCTCCCCCCCCCCAAAGGGAGAGCCCCGCAGGATGTGCAGGCCACTGGGTAGTTCGCAGTGTGGCAGCGCCTCGTCGCCAAGTGTCACGCCGCCTCGAGAGCCGTCCCCCGGCGACACAGGCTAGTCCCGTCGTCACTCGTAGTGCGAGGAAGGAAATCTGTGCCGCCCTACACCCATCTGCCACCTGGGTGCCTTCTGCTGGTCTCTGCCACCGACCAGCAGGAATGCCGGATGCCACCAACCGGGCGGCCGTCTTCATGCTGAGTGGCGACGGTCCTGTGCCGCGTGAGGCCGACTCAGGAGACGTACGAGGCACAAGTCGCCGAGCCGCTGCACGTATAGGTCCATGCCCACTCTGCGCCCAATGAGGAACGTACCCACCCTCCCCCCCCCAAAGGGAGAGCCCTGCTAGGATGTGCAGGCCACTGGGTAGTTCGCAGAGTGGCAGCGCCTCGTCGCCAAGTGCCACGCCGCCTCGAGAGCCGTCCCCCGGCGACACAGGCTAGTCCCGTCGTCACTCGTAGTGCGAGGAAGGCAATCTGTGCCGCCAAACACCCATCTGCCCCCTGGGTGCCGCCGTGGGATGGTGTGTCACTACAAACGGGACTCGTTGGTTCTTCTTTTTAGGTTTGTATGCGAGGCAGACCGAGCGAGGCATCTCGTGGCTTTAAGTCTGGCATTTCTGATGGTAGTGTCTTTGGGGCCCTTTCTGTTTTTCAGTTGTTCTTCCCAGTTTTTGGCCCAGCGTTGCCTCAAGGTTTCTGGAGTCGAACAGAGCCGAGTGGGTCGTTGACACAGGCTGTATGGAAGGTTTTTGATAGTGTGAGCGGGATGGCAAGACCGACTATGGAGATAGGCGTGGAGAGTCAGGGGGTTTTTGCTGAAGACATCAGTGTTGAGAAATCCGTCGTTGAGGGTAATGGATAAGTCTAGAAACGCGACCCACTTTTGACGACGAAAAAAATCGTGAATTGGATTGTTGGGTGATAGCTGTTGAGGAAGTGGAGAATTTGGTCCAGTTTCATCTTGGTCCCAGTCCACAGTAGGAAAATATCATCCAAGATCTCTTCCCCCACGCCCAAAGAAATGTAATAAAGGACTGTCTCGAAGTATGTTTATGTTCAAGCCATCCCATGAATAGACTAGCGGCGCCGGGAGCCATTGGAGTCCCATTGCTGTTCCTAGTATTGTTTGTGGCATTTGTCTTCGAAACTGAAGTAGTTGTTACTGAGAACAGGTTTGCAATTCTGAGGACATTTTCCCTGAGGTGGATCGTTTGGAAGTTGCTCTTTTTCCAAGAAGAATTGTATAGCCGTCAGCATGTCATCGTGGGGGATGTTTGTGTGAAAGGACGTTACATCTATGGTCACCAGTTTGACGGTTTCTTCAAAAGGTCCGATTTCCCCATGTTCATTTTGAAATGATTGAAGCATGTGGGTGCTGTCTGTTATGTAGCTTGGGAGGAGATTGTGTGATCCTGAAACAAGAGTCCACAAGTTTTGACAGCTTTTCTGTCGGTCCGTTGATGCCTGAAACAATAGGGTCAAGGGGGGGTTGGTAAGTCCTTGTGGATTTTCGGCAAGTGTAGAATCTGTGACAACAGACTTGTTTGGTTCCACCTGAGTCATTGATATGTGGTTTGGTTGATGATGTTTTTTTCATACAGTTTTTTAGCTAGCTCGTTTGATACCTTTGCTATTTTTGCAGTAGGGTCTTCTGTTACTTTGATGTAGTGGGATTCATTGGTGAGCTTCTCAATTGCTTCTTTATGTAATCATCAGTATTTTGGATGACGATGGCGCTCCTTGTTGCTGTACTGATACGTATAGTTCTATCATAGACCATGTCTCGCAGTTGTTTCAATCCCGTTTGTTGTTCTTTATTGAGATTCTCTTTAGGTCGTCTTAAACCACCTTTATGCAGTCGTGCGACTCTTGAGAGTCTGCAAAAAGCGTCAAGTGCGGGGTTTTTCCGAAGGAGGTTTAAAACATGTTTTTTATAGAACTTTGGAGGATCTAGAATCTCAATTTCGTTTTGGTTCTCTGGATCAAAATACAGTTCTCTGAGTCGTATTAGTCTGCATCCTTCTTGAACATCTTTTCTAATTGATTGTGATTAAGTGATTGGGGGGTTGGACAAAATTTTGGCCCGAGAGCTAAAACATTTTTTTGATGTTCTGTCAGGGAAACATCTGACAGATTGACTACTGTGTCACCGCATGTTGAGGCGCCCAATGCGGCATATGGTGTTTTACATTGGAGTTCCCTTTCCTGATGAATCTTCTATTTCTTTTTGTTTTCATTGGGGAAATTTCCTTTTGGGGTTTGCTGGACTTGTCGTCATTTATGAGTTTGTTGAGTTTCTTTTTTTTCTTCTTGTTTAGCTGTCTGTTTTGTGTACAGTTTTGCTTTTTGTTGCTCCGCAATGTATCAAATTCTGGATGTCTGTCAATTGTTGGATTTTGAACAATGTGCTATGGATTACACTTTCCTCTTTTTACTTAGCAATTGATAAGCTTCACAACAGAAATGAACAATGTCTTTACTTGCATTTTTGATCAGGTCGTCAACCCGTTTGTGAAGGTACTCGCATTCAGGGAGCGCAATTTTACCAAATTTAGCCACATACCCTTAGGAATGACGTTGTGTTTCATACAAGAAGAGAGGAACCGATGGTGGATTTAAAACGGTTCAATTGTCTGACGCTTTGACAGTTGGATGATTTCTGGTCAAGGGACGTGGTGTTCATGCCGGATCCTGAGGGATGCAGAGGAGATCGTTGATTTAAGGAATAAAACGGCCCAAAAAGACCCCGTTAAAGATGAAGGGTAAACAGCAGACTTCGATCAAAAATGATACTTGTGTACCTCGCATAAAATAAATAATGAAAACAATGAGGTAAACAACAAATCTGCTGTTAATCCAAAATATTTCGGCTACTTAGCCTTCTTCAGCAGGAGTTCTTCGTTTGTATACAAAGCAACGTATTATGTCTTTTCGATTAGATTTACGTCAATTGATGACATCATTGTGTTCCTTGTTACATCAAAAAATTGAGCCACGTGGTGCCAGAGTTTTTAGCTTGAAGATCCAGAATCGTTCCGCTGTTTAGTCTGTCTGTATTGTTTGTGTGAATCCTTTCTACGGGGAATTCACCAGAGGTTCTGCAGTGTGTGGTTCGGTTTGTTAAAGTGTTGAGCGACTAGCGTGTGTGTCTTTTGTTGATATTTGATCTGTGCAGGTAAAACCCCCATCTTCAGAGTGTTCTTAGTTTCCCCGACATACTGTTGTGTGTTGCATGTGTTGCAGAAAAGGATGTAGATGATGTTGGGAAGCTGTTGCATGTGAGTCTGTGTCTTATGTGGAATGTCTCTTTTTGTTGCTGGTTTTGGAATGTGGTTGTTCTCTACAAGGTGTTCCGACAGATAATGCTTGTGAACTCAGGCACTTGAATGACCAGATCAGGGTCTGTTGGCACTGGCAGACTGGATGGCAAAGAAGACTCCACAGTGAATGGCATTTGCGTTCACCAAGTAGAGGTGGTTCTGGGAAATTTCCCTACTATGTGTTCACTGTTCTGTGTCATCTCACTGTGGAGTTCGCTCAGCCAGTTCCGGAGGGTGAGGGTTGCTGGATGGTGGTGTCACTACAAACGGGACTCGTTGGTTTTTCATTTTAGGTTTTTTATGCGGG
>CM031627.1:45227624-45237624 GCA_018398815.1 Conus ventricosus
GCCTGCTATCTGTCTGTCTAAAAAATATCACATTCCAAGTGCTAAAAAACAACTTTCTTTTTCTGTCTGTCTTTTTCTCTCTGTCTGCCTGCCTGTCTGTCTGTCTCTGTCTGTCTGTCTCTGTCTGTCTGTCTCTCTGTCTGTCTGTCTGTCTCTCTCTGTCTCTGTCTCTGTCTCTGTCTGTCTGTCTCTCTCTCTCTCTCTCTCTCTCTCTCTCTCTCTCTCTCTCTCTCTCTCTAACAATCAATGAATGATTCAAAATTGTTCTGGCAAACAGTTCGATCCATTAACGGGAAATCTGTAATCTATAACAACATCACAACAGAACAATGGCATGAACACTTCTTTAATTTATTTGATGAACCAAACAAAGAACTACATGCAGAGGAGTCTAACTTTACTGGAGACTCAGATGAGGGAAGTTTTGAGGTTCCTCATAATGCCCTTATTTCTAGACATGAGGTTTACGCCAGTACTGGTAACCGCAAAGCTGGAAAGATTCAGGGCCAGATAAGATCATAGGCGAATTGTTAAAAAATGCAGATGTTTCCGTTATTGATTTCCTTGTAATGTATTGCAATAAGATATTTGATCTCGAGTTTTTGGAATGGTCAAAATCTATTATTATACTGATACATAAGAAAGGTGATGCTGATCAGCCAAATAATTACAGAGGTATTGCTTTAACCAGTGTGTTGAGCAAAGTTTACTAAATGGGCAGAACAAGAACAGAAAATAATAGAAGAGCAAGCAGGCTTCAGACAAGGATATAGTACCGTTGACCATATTTTTACTCTATATGCAATAGTTAGTAAATTTTTAGCTAGGAAAACAAAACTTTATGTTGCCTTCGTTGATTTTAAAAAAGGTTTTTGATTCTGTTGATAGAAATTTATTGTGGTCGATTTTGAGGAAAAATGGCGTGACAGGTAAACTGTATTGGGTACTGAAAGGTATGTATAATGAGGTATTAGCTTGTGTGCGGAATCAGGGTAGTTATACAGATTATTTTAAGTGCCCGAGAGGCGTAAAACAAAGATGTCCCCTATGTCCATCATTGTTTTCATTTTTTATCAACGAATTAGCTATTGAAGTGCCCAAAACAGGCAAACACTGTATCCAACTCATCCCTGGTGCAGTAGAATTATTTCTTTTATTGTTTGCTGATGATGATGTTGTCCTATTGCCAGAGTCTATTGTTGGACTCCAGAACCAGTTAAATGGCCTTAAAAGAGAAGCTGACAGATTACACTTGACAGTTAACCTTGAAAAAAAAAACCACAAATATAATAGTGTCTAGATTGGTGGCTACTCAGCTACAAGAGAAAGATGGTTCTATGGAAATGATCAAATTGCTGTAACTAATTCTTATAAATACTTAGGAATGTCCTTCACAACTAAACTGAGTATACATGCTGCCTTGTCTGATGTTTGTAGAAAAGGAAGAAGAGATACTGTAGAAATAATCAAAACATTGAAGAAACTAGGCGCAATAGAGCCGGGTCTGTTCTGGAAACTGTTCGATTCTCAGATTGAACCAATCCTAACAAGTGCTGCTGAAGTATGGGGATTAGAGGAAGAAGGAAAACGAATCGAAGCAGTACATACATTTGCTATTAAAAGATTCCTTAATGTCTCCCTACATGCCTCAAATATATTTTTTAAAGCATACGGAGAAACAGGTAGATATCCACTTCATACAAGAACTTCTGTGAAATGTATAAAATATTGGATAAGACCGATTAATTTACCTATGACAAGAATATGCAGACAGTCCTATGAAATGCTTTTGTCGTTGCATGAATTTAGACATTTTAACTGGGTATCAAATATTCACAAAATTTTGACTATAAATGGATTTGGAATAGTATGGTTAAACCAAGGGGTGGGTCATGAAAACAGTTTTATTTCTTTATTTAAAAACAGGATTATCACATGCAGTAAACAAAATTGGCACTCTGAGCTAGAAAATAACGATATAAATAGATGGTACCATTCATTTAAGGATATATTCAAACAGAGAAATACTTAACATGTGTTAGGAACTATTGCCACAGAATTGATTTGACAAGATTTCAGTTAAGAGTAATTGGTCTAAAAAATTGTGAAAGAGGGTTCCTAATGCTTCAATTAATCAGGAAGATACCAGTTGTCCATGTTTGCAACAATGAGTGTGAAGACAAGGTGCGTTTTTTTTATTTTACTGTGAAGCTTATAAACATATTCGAAAGAACTGTTCCTGTTTAGCATCCTTTTCTTGAGTTCCAAACGAAATTAGTGTCGCGAAATTCTTTCAAGTGATAATCCCAATAGGTTACAATAGTTAGCAGATATATTGCTGTCAAGGGAGTGGAACCTCTCACAAAAGGCATCAAATGCTTAGAGGCAAAGGGACGTTGTACGTAGTATACAAATAGGTAATAGACCCATTATTCAGTATGTCTTACCCAGCGCACCTCAGTTTATAATGTCATTTCAGTGTATTATTCCTATGGCCCCAAAGATGATAATACGGACTGGCTGAAAAACACCGATTTCACTTCTAAGAAATGGATCATTCTTGGTGATTTTAATGCTCATGCTCCTTTTTGGGATACAGAATGTTCGAAAGTGTCTTCTAACAGATTTCTAGAAAATATTGTTGATTCCAGTCTCATCTTGTTAAATGATGGTCGAGTTACTCGAATCTCAGATGTATCAACACACAAACCAGCTGCTATAGACTTGTCGCTGGTATCTCCAAATCTAGCAATTGATTGCGATTGGTCCACTGGAGAAGACTGCCTTGGAAGTGATCACCTTCCAATCACAATAAATTTGAATGATGAAATTAGCACTGACATATCAGATGTTGAAGACAAAATCCCAAATTATAATTATAAATTAGCCAATTGGGAAGTTTTTGCAAATAGTCTGATGACATATGATACAACGTCGGTTGAAGATGACAACATTGATGTTTTTTATTCAAATTTTGCCAAAATATTGATTCAAGCTGCTGATAGTGCTATTCCAAGGAGTAGATATAGGAAACTTGGTAAATTTTTCGGTAACGTGTGGTGGACTGAAGAATGCCGATAGCTGTAAAATCAAAACGTCAGGCTTTTAAAAGGTGGATCCGAAATAAGACTGAAGAAAATTTTCAGACTATGAAACAGGAAAAAAACAACAGTAATAAAATAGTTGCTCAAGCAAAAAAGACATACTGGGATGAATTTTGTAAGAAGGAAATAACAGAATCAAAAGACATGTTTAAAGTGTGGAAAAAAGTAAAAGAAATGAAAAATGGTCACAAAAAACAACTTTACACAATTAAGCTAGAAAAGGAATTTCCTACCTCTTATGAAAAAGCTGAGGCTTTTGTTGATTTCTTTTCTCAGAATAGTTTGTCTTCATCTGTACAGGCAGAAAATGAGCAAAATAGATTGAAAGAGGAACAAAAAGAGGACTATTGGGATCCTGATCCAGTTGCAGATCATTTTTTTGAATTCTCCTATCCAGGTCTCAGAATTGTCAGAAGCTTTATCATTAGTCTCATCTCAGAACTCAGCAGTTGGTCTAGATGGCATTTCTTATCAGATGCTAAGCCATCTGCCGTCTTCCTGGAAACATGTACTACTCTCGTTGTTCCAAAAATGTTGGAATAATGGCGCTCCTCCCTAAAATTTGGAAGAGTTTCGGTGGTCATACCAGTTTCTGAAAGAAGGCAAGATAAATACTTCTGTAAGCAGTTATAGACCAATCTCTTTGTCTTCTCATGTCGGGAAACTTCTGGAAAAAAATGTATTGAAGCGTCTGATGTACTATTGTGAAAAGAACTATTTGCTTCCAGTCCAGCAGGCTGGTTTTAGAAAGGGTCGATGCACTACAGACCATCTTGTAAAACTTACAAATCAAATAAAAAAACAGTTTGCCCACAGAAAAAGTACGATGGCTACATTTTTTGATGTTAAAAAAGCCTACGACAGTGTTTGGCATGCTCGGTTGCTTTACAAATGAAAAAAGATTGGTATTTCAGGCAACATGTATTCTTATATAAAAAGTTTCTTAATGGACAGACATATATGTACAAGAAATGGTAAGATGTATTCTTCCTTCAGGTACATTAATATGGGTATTCCCCAAGGATCAATTATTGCCCCAATTTTGTTTTCAGTTCTCCTTTATGATCTTCCTTCTGCGGTGTCCAAAAATATCCATGTAGTTCAGTATGCTGATGACATCGCAATATGGATGCATACTAGTTTAAGAAAACATACAAAGAAGAGGTCAATTAATCATGTGCAGAAGTCATATCAATATGAATTGGACAATTTATCGGCATATATAAAAGAAAATGGGCTAGAATTATCTGGTGAAAAAACCAGTTTAATGTTGTTTAACAATGGAGAAAATCTGCCTGTACTCCCATCCTTGAATATAGATGGCACTTTGTTGCAATATCAGAAATCAGTCAATTTTTTGGGAGTCCTTTTAACACCAAAACTAAGCTGGAAAATGCACATAGAAAAATTGTTATCTAAAGCTAGAACTAGACTAAATTTTCTTAAAATTGTTAATTGCCAACCTTGGGGTCAAAATACTAAAACCCTTTTGCATCTGTCTTTGGCTCTTGTCCACTCCAAGTTAAAGTATGGACAAGAAGTTACTTTTCAGCGCCAAAGTATCTTTTAAAAAAGTTACAAAGTATTCACAGTAAAGCTATTAAATTAGGTTTAGGAGTTCCTGTACAAACAAATACATATAAGAGCTACAAAGCGGCGAGTATCTTACCTTTTTTGGAGCAAAGATGTCTAGAAGTAGCCAAATATGTGATTCGAAGCTTGTCAGTAAAAAATTCAGTTACTGATGATATTTTTGTAAATTCGAATAAAGATTTTCCAAGTAGAGCCAAGGAAATTTCATATATTCAGCCAATAATGAATTATACCGCTGAACTTATGTCTAAGTGTAATGTAGATTTAACATCGATTCCAGAGTTCCCCACAGTTCCAATGATGCCTTCTTGGGAACATTTGAGTGGAAATTTTGATTATGAGTATACAGTCTCAAAGAAAAAAGAAAATATTAACATTCTAGTGAACGATGTGAAAGAACACCTAGAAAATTCATATCCTAATCACCTTAAAATCTATACTGATGGTTCAGTTATGGACACAGCTGACAGCGGTTCTGGTTTCGTTATTCCAAGTCTGAATATAGGAAAACATTTTCATCTCGGAAAGGGATTTTCAATATTCACTGCAGAACTGTATGCTATACTGATGGCTTTATTTTGTGTATATAGTACTCCAATATCCTTTTTTAGTGTGCTGTTTTGTGTTGATTCCAAGTCTGTTTTGCAAGCACTGCAAACTTGGGATTGTAGGCCAGAAACGATTTACTATATGAAATAAGGTACCTGATACACTGTATTATGTCTCAGGGTATAATAGTAGACTTCTGTTGGATTCCTTCACATTGTGGTCTCAGAGGGAATGAAATAGCAGATAATCGAGCTAAACGTGGTGCACAGAACTGTTCAGAATGTGTGCAATATTTGCCATTACATCCTTCCAAGTGTGAAATACTATTCAACCTGGAACACTACGTTTACAAAACCCTTTTCTGTGAAAAATGCTACACACTGCCTAGCTGCTCACGCCATCTTGCTAAGATTATCACAAAATTAAGGCTGAACACATGGAAGACCAAATTTTCTCCTGAAGTTGCGTGTGTCTGTGGAAAATTCATCTCTGTGCATCACCTTCTACTAGATTGTCCAGTTTTAACTAAAATGTATAAGGCGAAAGGTATCAATCTTGACAAATATGAAAATGAGAGTCAAGTTCTATCTGACTCATGCATAATTGAGTTTGCCGCCACTTTAGCCAGTTCTGATGTAGCTAGACTATTATGAGGGTCATTAACTGGTATGCTGTTTTCTTTTTCATAAGTGTATGCAGATGTGTGTTGAAATGACTTAAGGGGTTTATTTTCTTTTCTTTTCTTTAATTTTTGGCCCCCCCCCCCCTTTTTTTTCCCGTCTAATATCATCTGCCGGATGAAAAGACGTAAAATTAAACCACCACCACCACCCAGCGCACACGGTCGAACTGTGTCAAGGAGGAAGACGTGGTCAGGTGACAGATGGCACCTAAGGTAGTAGGGGGTTCGGACCTTCCTGATACCGATAGGGGGGAGGTATGTAACCACTAGACCTCAGAGCATCAAGCGGGCGCTACATACTCAGTCAGCTGATGTCGCTTTGTGAACAGTCTTTGAAGAGCAGGAGTCTTCGGCTCATTTAGATGGTACTGCCGTGGGGCACTGTGTTGGTTCTACTTTCAGGCAGGTTGAATGCGCGTGGGCGATGTTGTCGTAGCCCTCTTTAAGATAATTACTGTGTTAAGTGACCCCCCGAAGTCGGCGGGAAATTTTCGATGTCCATCTGGTGCCAAGTGGTTGTTTGCTAATCAATTAGGTAGGGATGTGTGTAAATGCTGAGGTGTGGAAGAAGAATGTAGCGAATGGAAAATTCAGGGTACTTGTGAACAGGGGGTTTGAGAAGCAGCATGGACAAAGGCATGGCCCAAAGGGAAATCCTTTGTGTCCCTCCCTATATAAAGTGCGGGAGAACAACGAGGAGGCGAGAATAACACCACGAGAGAGAGAGAGAGAAGGCAGAGGAGAGAGAGAAGAGAGGAGAGTGAGCAGGACAGATTAGGGTCGAGAGAAACGTGGTCTGGGAGATAGAAGAGACAGCAAAGTCTTAGGGAAGAGAAGAAAATTAAGTCTGAAGCCCAGAGGTGGGTGAAGACAGAAAAACTTAATTTGAACCCAGAGGTGGGTGAAGGAGACGAAGAAGAAGAGTTCTACATCGAGATCGCAGAGACGACCCCGAAGACCCAGTCCTGAAACCTGGAGCCAGTCAGCCAAGGGTGTCAAGCAGTGCTGAAGAAGACTTGAAGAGACTTGTTCAAGAACTGTGGTGTGGTGTGAAAGCGTGGTTGTGTGTGTGAAAACCTGGCCAGGTAAGAAGCCATTTTATTATAACCCGGGATTAGGAAGTATTGATATTTTATGTGTTGATTTGTTCATTTTGTGTAATTGGATTTTTCATGTTTGATTATAAGTAGCATAGACATTTTATTTCTTATTCTCAGTCGTGTTAGGAGAGAAACGAATGCGTGACATCCCATTCCCAGAGAGAGGTGAATGTTTGGTGGGCGCATGAGTGTGCATATGTGTGTATGAGTGCAAAGATAACATTGGTGTGTTAAGCCTGACTAATAATACATCAACTTAGGGCACTTAAGCAATACCATCACGATTTCCCCCGTCCTGGACAATCGCTGTTTCGACGCAAATCAGACAAAAAAAGATGAATGCTCCTAATGAGATATGATAATTAATTTACAGAACAAAATGATCCTGATTTTTTTGTTATATAAAACGTGCATATTATTGAATGGGAGGATTGCGGGAAGGAATAGGGAAGGAGTGGAGGGGGGGGGGGGGGGGGCGAGTGTAAGGGAGGAGAAAGGACTAGGTGAATGAGGTGAACGAATGTCCGGGAATGTGAGTGGATGTGTACGTGCGTGAATAATGTGCATGTATATTATGCTTTTGTATGTAAACAATATCGATCGCAAGAGGTAATATTTTGCTTTGTTTACTTGTCTCTCTCTCTCTCTCTCTCTCTCTCTCTCATCTCTCTCTCTCCTCTCTCTCTCTCTCTCTCTCTCTCTATATATATATATATATATATATATATATATATATATATATATTGAATTATAAACAAAGCTTGCTCTTATGTCTTAGATTGACGAAATAGGGGAAATAAGCATTCATATCTGCAGTGGTAGATGATTCCCCCTATTTCGTCAATCTAAGACATAAGAGCAAGCTTTGTTTATAATTCAATATCTTGCAGTCATTGCAACACCAAACTGCTCTGTAAGTTGCTGGAACGGTGCGCGGTACTTATCCTTGGAATTTATTAGTTTGTTGTATATATTATATATATATATATATATAAATATATAATATATATATATATATATATAATAAATAAATATATATATATATATATATATATATATATATATATATATATATATATAATATATAAATATATATATACCCCTTCAGTGAGGGGCCTTGGCCTAAACTGAATAAAACTTTGTCATTGTCATTGTCATCTCTCTCTCTCTCTCTCTCTCTCTCTCTCTCTCTCTCTCTCTCTCTCTCTCTCTTCTCTCTGAGCTTGCCATTACTTTGTAGGTGAAAAGTACTACAACTGATAATGCACACACACAAAAAAAAACTGATTGCAATAATGCATGCACGAAACATCAAATGTGCACTGTAAATGTTCACACACACACACACACACACACCACACACACACACACACACACACACACACACACACACACACACACACACACACATTTACATCCCAGATGTTACAGTACATTGATGAACAACGAAGACCCATTGCGCTGGTTTCTACACTGTACCACTATTCAGCCTGTCACAATGTGACTCCCTAACAGCAGCATGAGACCGTCTGACCACGCCCTGTTAACGTCCTGTATGCCTCCCCTTCCTTTTAAGCTGTGAGCCGTGCTTCAACCATTCCATGCTATATCATGCGTCACTGAACGTACGTCATGCTCCCATCCTACATCACTCTCACGCTTCATACCTGCCCACTGGTACCGCAAGGTGACGGTGTTTCTGCAGAGCACGATGGATGAACACAAAAATTCTCGTCACTTCCATCAAAACAATCCGCGTGATGATCACAAACCAGGGTGAAAGGCAAACGCTCTCCGTTCCGAGCACAAAGAAAGTACTGGGAGTCTGATGTGTTGGGTGCTACACACCATGATGACGTCATGGCAGTGATTTCATCATGCCAGAAAAAAGTGTTGACGTCATTGTCAGCCCAGCAATGACTTTGCAAGTCACACGCCAGAAATCCGGGGATCGTGTGACCCCCTGGGCACTGAATCGATGGGAAAGGGTAGGTGAGATTGGGGGAAGAGGCATTGGCCAATGTGATAGTGTCTTCTTGTCGTTTTCTTTGTTGTTGTTGGTGGTGGTATTGTTGTTGTTGTAGCTGTCCTCTATCTGGTCGGTTGGACCCAGAGGGGCCATCAAATTCACACAGTAGAAATAGTAGCTTGTTGTTGACATGTATCATTCATGTGCACGAATTCTTCACTGTAGTAAATGATTGCCCCACACTGAGGGAAACCATACTTATTGTCTGTTATGAAAACACACACACACCACACACACACACCACACACACACACACACACACACACACACACACACACACACACACACACACACACACACACACACACACGTAAATGAATTGAACGCAGTGAGGCAGAGAAAAGGCACTGTGACATGCTATGACTCATCTGGCAGATGCAAATGAACCAGTAACATACAAGGTTATTCGAGTGGCCCTCTCCTTGTACTATACATATCCTTAATACATCCCAGAAATGCTGAAGAAGTATTTACCATCGCTTCTGAATGAGTTTTGTTTTCACAAAAGAATATACTGGATCGGTCTGGAAATTGCCATAGGAATTAATGTTCTGTTCTGTTAACATTTTTCTTGGCAGTTGAGGTCATTTATCAGCATAGCAGATTTCTAACATATATACAAAAACCCCGACTATTGGCTTTCATAAACAACAAAACAGTCTTCTCCATGAAAGATGATGAAGGAAGACATTGAAATACAGAAGCATTTACATGTACTAGTTAGTTCATCTAGGGTTAATTTCAAACCAAAGAAATTATGGATCTTGGACAACCCCGACAATTGGCCAATGATACTGGAGCTATGTTTGGATGCTGAAAGACTGGCGGGACAGGGTTCCGTCCTCGATGATTAAAACATCAGAGATTTGTGACGTATCTATCCAGTGAGCAATGGGGCACTGCGGAACTCCTCGTGAAAGGACTGGTCTGACGCGACACCTGC
>CM031627.1:45242624-45245124 GCA_018398815.1 Conus ventricosus
TCAAATCCAATTGGCACATTGTACATAACCACAAACCCGCCTTCCATACCAAACCCATGATCACATTCAAACGTGACAAAAACCTCAAAGACCTCCTCGTGCGGTCCAGTTTGAACAGAACCATAGCTACACCACCAGGTACTCACCCTGCTCCAAACCCGACTGCAAAATCTGCCCCCTCACCAAACCAGACACCATCCTACAGGGCCCCAAAGACTCCTTCACAGTCAAACGCACATTCTCATGTCAGAGCCGCAACATTATATATGCCATCCACTGCCAGCTGTGTGGCAAGATCTACATAGGGGAAACGTCACGCACACTCGAAACACGCATCTCTGAACACCTGGCCGATATCCGCCACCACCGACCCAAACCCGTCGCCCTACACTTCAACCACACCCAACACAACATCGACCATGTCAAAGTCATGGCACTCTGGCAGTCACAGAGTGACAGCTTTGAACGCACAACTCAAGAATCCCATCTCATTGCCAAACTGGGCACACTACACCCCCAAGGCATCAATATCCAACAATAACCAAACACACATACTCACCTCTTCCACACCAGTTGGCAAAATCCCCTACCAACACACACACATACACACACACATACACACACACTTACATACACCACCACCACATCCCCTTCACTCACTTCATACAGTAGTTACAGCAACCCTCCATCTATTTAATCTTAGTTTTGTATTATCCTTCCCCTTAAATCCCCCCCCCACCCCTTTTTTTTTTTTTTTTTTTTTTTTTTTTTCCCTTACCATTATTATCAATCCACCATTACCACAACCATCACAAAGATATCACACCATCCCAATAAACTGGACACACAACCTTATCATATCACACACACACACCTCCCCTGACGCAAACCCCCCCCCCCCCCCCCCCTCCGTTTCCTCTCCCATAATCCCCCTGGCCGCATGTCATTTCCGCCCACCAAACACATGGACAAGAACGGATAAGTCATTTTTCATTCTTTTTTCGTTTTTCGTTGTTTGTACTGTCCCACATGTCAAATGTGATTTATTTTTTCGCCTGAAGAAGACCCAAGTGGTTGAAATGCATCGTGTCTTGTCTTGTGCTTTGTTTGTCAATGTCATTGGCGGTAAGCTCTAAACAAACTCTATTCCGAATAAAACTGTAAAGGCAGAGGAGTCAAATTACCACTTTCCGCGGTCACTGATGAGAAACAACCAAGTTTCGAAATATCGGTATATGACCAGGAGTTATATGTTAGCGAGTTTCCCGCCCTATTGGAGGATGTCTCCCCCTTGGAGAATATAAGCTTGCTGAAGGCTCATTTTGAGAAGCATTTATTTTATTTTTCCCATTCACCCACTCAAGCACATACTGTTAGTTAGACAGAATCATCTACCACTGCAGATATGAATGCGTATCTCCCCCTATTTCTTCAATCTAAGACATAAGAGCAAGCTTTGTTTATAATTCAATATTTCTTGCAGTCATTGCAACACCAAGCTGCTCTGTAAGTTGCTGGAACGGTGCTCGGTACTTATCCTTGGAATTTATTAGTTTGTTGTATTTTAGTCCCTTGCAGATTCATTCCAAGAACTGGCCCTCAGCACTTGTGTCTTAGAGGATATCTTTTTATATGTTCTACTTTTCACAAGAAAATGTAGCTTGTTTTGCTCTTTCATGATTTTCTTTTGCTTCTTAGATGGCACCTTTGGTTGGTTTTTTGAAAACTCAACAAACATGCTACGGTATTGCACACCAGCCTTTTCTGGGATTGCATTCTTCTTAAAACTGAAAAGGCAGAGGAGTCAAATTACCACTTTCCGCGGTCACTGAGGAGAAACAACCAAGTTTCGAAATATCGGTATATGACCAGGAGTTATATGTTAGCGAGTTTCCCGCCCTATTGGAGGATGTCTCCCCTTGGAGAATATAAGCTTTGTGGTCTTTAAGTGTTATGAAAGCTTATCTTGCTGTTGTTGTCTCCACTCTATCGCTTAAGTCCATTTGGTGCACAAGCTCCTTTTCTTTTTTTTTCTAATGTACTCGTATGTAGTTTTATCAGCTTTTTTTGTAATTTGTTTGGATGTTTTTGTCGAGAAGCTGTGAGTACTCTCTAGTTTCCATTTTGTTGAAGTTGCTGGTTTTGACTGCTTTCACAAATATGTTTTGTCATTTTGGATTTGTTTGATTTCGTTTTTTAACGATGTTTAGAATTCGTTGTTTGATTTTTTTAAATTCTATATTGGCTATCATCCTTTTCATTTTATCCCAAATGTCTTCATTTCTTCAATGGCTGGTGGAGCTCGCCATGTTTTGAAGTCATGTGTGTTTTTATCTTCCTTCTTGGCATTAGGGTTCAAAAAGAAAAATGCTTTCCATCTCATGTTTTTGATAAATCTTTCTGTCTGTTCTATCATTCGTTTCATATAGCATTGAGGTTTGGTGAAAGGTATGTTTTAGTAGATTGTTTAAAATTGATTTTGTCCATTTTAAAATCTGTT
>CM031627.1:45257727-45276703 GCA_018398815.1 Conus ventricosus
CTCTCTCTGTCCTTTTTTTCCCCTGTCTCTCTGTCTCTGTCTTTGTCTCCTCTCTCTCTCTCTTCTCTCTCTCTCTCTCTCTCTCTCTCTCTTCTCTCTCTCTCTCTCTCTAACAATCAATGAACAATTCAAAATTGTTCTGGCAAACAGTTCGATCCATTAACGGAAATCTGTAATCTATAACAGCATCACAACAGAACAATGGCATGAACACTTCTTTAATTTATTTAATGAACCAAACAAAGAACTACATGCAGAAGAGTCTAACTTTACTGGAGACTCAGATGAGGGAAGTTTTGAGGTTCCTCATAATGCCCTTATCTCTAGACATGAGGTTTACGCAGCACTGGTAACCGCAAAGCTGGAAAGAGTTCAGGGCCAGATAAGATCACAGGCGAATTGTTAAAAAATGCAGATGTTTCCGTTATTGATTTCCCTTGTAATGTATTGCAATAAGATATTTGATCTCGGAGTTTTCCCCTTTGGAATGGTCAAAATCTATTATTATACCGATACATAAGAAAGGTGATGCTGATCAGCCAAATATTACAGAAGTATTGCTTTAACAGTGTGTTGAGCACATTTTAAATACAAACATTTTGAATAAAAGATTAACTAAATGGGCAGAACAAGAACAGAAAATGATAGAAGAGCAAACAGGCTTCAGACAAGGATATAGTGCCGTTGACCATATTTTTACTCTATATGCAATAGTTAGTAATTTTGTAGCTAGGAAAACAAAACATTTTGTTGCCTTCGTCGATTTTAAAAAAGGCTTTTGATTCTGTTGATAGAAATTTATTGTGGTCGATTTTGAGGAAAAATGCGTGACAGGTAAACTGTATTGTGTACTGAAAGGTATGTATAATGGGGTATTAGCTTTTTGTGCGGAATCAGGGTAGTTATACAGATTATTTTAAGTGCCCGAGAGGCGTAAAAAAAAGGATGTCCCCAATGTCCATTATTGTTTTCATTTTTATCAACGAATTAGCTATTGAAGTGTCCAAACAGGCAAACACTGTATCCAACTTATCCCAGGTGCAGTAGAATTATTTCTTTTATTGTTTGCTGATGATGTTATCTTATTGCCAGAGTCTATTGTTGGACTCCAGAACCAGTTAAATGGCCTTAAAAGAGAAGCTGACAGATTGCACTTGACAGTTAACCTTGAAAAAAACACACAAATATAATAGTGTCTAGATTGGGGGCTACTCAGCTACAAGAGAAAGATGGTTCTATGGAAATGATCAAATTGCTCTAACTAATTCTTATAAATACTTAGGAATGTCCTTCACAACTAAACTGAGTATACATGCCGCCTTGTCTGATGTTTGTAGGAAAGGAAGAAGAGGTACTGTAGAAATAATCAAAACATTGAAGAAACTAGGCGCAATAGAGCCGGGTCTGTTCTGGAAACTGCTCAATTCTCAGATTGAACCAATCCTAACATGTGCTGCTGAAGTATGGGGATTAGAGGAAGAAGGGAAACGAATCGAAGTAGTACATACATTTGCTATTAAAAGATTCCTTAATGTCCCCCTACATGCCTCAAATATATGTCTTTAAAGCATACGGAGAAGCAGGTAGATATCCACTTCATATAAGAACTTCTGTGAAATGTATAAAATATTGGATAAGACCGATTAATTTACCTATGACAAGAATATGCAGACAGTCCTATGAAATGCTTTTGTCGTTGCATGAATTTAGACATTTCAACTGGGTATCAAATATTCACAAACTTTTGACTATAAATGGATTTGGAATAGTATGGTTAAACCAAGGGGTGGGTCATGAAAACAGTTTTATTTCTTTATTTAAAAACAGGATTATCACATGCAGTAACAAAAATTGGCACTCTGAGTTAGAAAATAACGATAGATATAGATGGTACCATTCATTTAAGGATATATTTCAAACAGAGAAATACCTAACATGTGTTAGGAACTATTGCCACAGAATTGATTTGACAAGATTTCAGTTAAGAGTAATTGGTCTAAAAATTGTGAAAGATGGTTCCTAAATGCTTCAGTTAATCAGGAAGATACCAGTTGTCCATGTTGCAACAATGAGTGTGAAGACAAGGTGCGTTTTGTATTTTACTGTGAAGCTTATAAGCATATTCGAAAGAACTGTTCCTGTTTAGTATCCTTTTCTTGAGTTCCAAACGAAATTAGTGTCGCGAATATTCTTTCAAGTGATAATCCCAATAGGTTACAATAATTAGCTAGATATATCACTGTCAAGGGAGTGGAACCTCTCACAAAAGGCATTAAACGCTTAGAGGCAAAGGGACGTTGTACGTAGTATACAAATAGGTAATAGACCCATTATTCAGTATGTCTTACCCAGCGCACACGGTCGAACTGTGTCAAGGAGGCCGACGTGGTCAGGTGACAGATGGCACCTAAGGTAGTAGGGAGTTCGGACCTTCCCGATACCAAAAGGGGGGAGGGATGTAACCACTAGGACCTCAGAGCATCAAGCGGGCGCTACATACTCAGTCAGCTGAGGTCGCTTTGTGAACAGTCTTTGAAGAGCAGGAGTCTTCGGCTCATTCAGATGGGGCACTGTGTTGGTTCTACTTTCAGGCAGGTTGAATGCGCGTGGGCGTTGTCGTCGTAGCCCTCTTTAAGATAATTACTGTGTTAAGTGAACCCCCCGAAGTCGGCGGGAAATTTTCAATGTCCATCTGGTGCCAAGTGGTTGTTTGCTAATCAATTAGGTAGGGATGTGTGTAAATGCTGATGTGTGGAAGAAGAATGTAGCGAATGGAAAATTCAGGGTACTTGTGAACAGGGGTTTGAGAAGCAGCATGGACAAAGGCATGGCCCAAAGGGAAATCCTTTGTGTCCCTCCCTATATAAAGTGCGGGAGAACAACGAGGAGGCGAGAATAACACCACGAGAGAGAGAGAGAGAGAGAGAGAGAGAGAGAGAGAGAGAGAGAGAGAGAGAGAGAGAGAGAGAGAGAGAGAGAGAGAGAGAGAGAGAAGAGAGAGAGAGAGAGAGAGGCAGAGGAGAGAGAGAAGAGAGGAGAGTGAGCAGGACAGATTAGGGTCGAGAGAAACGTGGTCTGGGAGACAGAAGAGACAGCAAAGTCTTAGGGTTAAAGACAAGCTGGAAGAGAAGAAAACTAAGTTTGAAGCCCAGAGGTGGGTGAAGACAGAAAAAAATAATTTGAACCCAGAGGTGGGTGAAGGAGACGAAGAAGAAGAGTTCTATGTCGAGATCCCAGAGACGACCCCGAAGACCCAGTCCTGAAACCTGGAGCCAGTCACCATCAAGCAGTGCTGAAGAAGACTTGAAGAGACTTGTTCAAGAACTGTGGTGTGGTGTGAAAGACCGCAATCATGGGTTAGGCACATTGTATTTTGTGGGCGAACGTAGAGAATATAATTATGACTACTGGCCTGGCCACACCTCTTTTCAACCAAACAAACAAGTTCGATTGGGATCCATAGAACGAAAACACCCTAATGCTTGGCAACATTTATCTTAGATGAAAGTGAAGCTTAACAATGTCAGGAGTGCAAAGACTTAATGACTCCATAAGGACATACGTTTGGTGTCTATTAGGAGCGCAAGCACAGACCAAATCTAGCATAGTAGATCAATCTACAGGCTTTGATGCTAGAAAACAATTTCTAACCAATTAGAATATGCTATTAACTCTGCTGTTGATTTGCCTTCCAGCATACAAAGGTATCAAGAACACCTAGAAAATTCATATCCTAATCACCTTAAAATCTATACTGATGGTTCAGTTATGGACACAGCTGACAGAGGTTCTGGTTTCGTTATTCCAAGTCTGAATATAGGAAAACATTTTCATCTCGGAAAGGGATTTTCAATATTCACTGCAGAACTGTATGCTATACTGATGGCTTTATTTTGTGTATATAGTACTCCAATATCCTTTTTTAGTGTGCTGTTTTGTGTTGATTCCAAGTCTGTTTTGCAAGCACTGCAAACTTGGGATTGTAAGGCCAGAAAGATTTGTTATATGAAATAAGGTACCTGATACACTGTATTATGTCTCAGGGTATAATCGTAGACTTCTGTTGGATTCCTTCACATTGTGGTCTCAGAGGAATGAAATAGCAGATAATCAAACTAAACTTGGTGCACAAAACTGTTCAGAATGTGTGCTAAATTTGCCATTACATCCTTCCAAGTGTGAAATACTACTGAACCTGGAACACTACGTTTACAAAACCTTTTTCTGTGAAAAATGCTACACACTGCCTAGCTGCTCACGCCATCTTGCTAAGATTATCACAAAATTAAGGCTGAACACATGGAAGACCAAATTTTCTCCTGAAGTTGTGTGTGTCTGTGGAAAATTCATCTCTGTGCACCACCTTCTATTAGATTGTCCATTTTAACTAAAATGTATAAGGCGAAAGGTATCAATCTTGACAAATATGAAAATGAGAGTCAAGTTCTGTCTGACTCATGCATAATTGAGTTTGCCGCCACTTTAGCCAGTTCTGATGTAGCTAGACTATTATGAAGGTCCTTAACTGATATGCTGTTTTCTTTTTCATAAGTGTATGCAGATGTACGTGTTGAAATGACTTAAGTGGTTGTTGTTGTTTTTTGTCCCCCCCCCCTTTTTTTTTTTTTTTTTTTCGTCTAATATCATCCGCCGGATGAAAAGACGTAAAATTAAACCACCACCACCACGTTCTTTCACATGCTAGGTCAAATGTTGACTTTGTTGTAGGCCATGGATTATACATGCTACCCTCTGACCTTAGACTACAGATTGGCATGATACAGAATTATAACAATAAAATTCTCATAGCTGGAGACGACCAAAACTTAGGGCACAATCAAGGCTTAAACACAAGGCCTGCTCCATCCATTTTAAACAAAGTACCTAGCTCTGAAGAAAACGATCCAGTTATAAGCGCCCAACAGCCAGAAAGCAGCCTACAACCAGAAAGCGCGCTGCCTGTTAATGTACCTCGCACTGACAGCCACACTAGCAAAAAGACAGCCCTTGTTGTATTTTTAACTTTTACTGGATTAGCCATACTTTATTTCACTAAAAATTAATCCAGCAGCTAGCACTCATAACGTCCCAGATGGTCAGCCATATAACCAGCCACCTTACCTATAGTAGACAAAACCCAACTAACAACACTGCCTATTATACCAGGCAGAGCATCAAGCGCTTTGGCAGCTAACTTCTTTAATAAGTTTGCTAGATGATGTAATTGTTTTTAATCCAACTTTTACCAGGCTGAGGTGTTGGGGGCGCTACTGGCCCTGTTGGCGCACTGCCGGTTAAAGCATAAACGAGTGGAGAGATAGCAAACCCTACAACTGTTAATATACTAACTATTGTAATCCCCTGTTCTCTGAACAGAGTCCTTATTCTTTCTGCTAGCGTAGTGTTCTCATAAAGCATTTTGTTTATAGTTTCTCTGAATCTGCTTGTTTGCGCTGCTAGCTGTTCTCTGTTAGCAGACAGTGCTTCTAACAAGCCTACCCTTTTTTGCCTTAAATCCTGTATTTTCTTCTGTATTCTATCCTTTTCCTCTTGCCCTAAATTGTTATCATCTGCATCAGCAAGTTTATTTTTTTCTGCTTCTATCTTTCTATCTAGCTTATTAAGTTCTGCTAGATTGAGATTTAGATGCTCCCTTATAGTTGTGAAAGAATCCTTAATACCCTCAAGTTCCCGCCTAAGCTTATTGTTTTCACTCCTAAGAGCCTCAATTTCACGATCAGCGAGTTCAGAGTTGTCAGTTGTTTTAAATTGTGTCTCCTCACTAAAACTCGTCTCAATTTCTGCTATTGCTTCATCTGTTCTTGGGACCTAAATCCTGAAAAGAGGTCATTTCTATTTCAGATCGCGTTGGCAACCTTTGCACTATGGTTTGTAAACGACTAAACAGCCTCAGAGCTTAAATCTCCAATAAAGTTCAATTTCCTTTTGTCAGCAACAGGGATTTTTCCAAGAATTGTGCATGTTTTTAAAAACTGGGTTGAGTCTGTTTTTTTAGTAAACCGCACAAGGTCCCCTTTACTGGTTCTATAATTCAAATGATTATCTTTATCTATCTCAAAATTGGAAACCCTAAGCGCTTCTGGTTGCTCTCGCCCCATATATATAATGATTCAATTCTATCTAGCAATCGTATTTGACGTAATCCTACTCCTTGCCCTACTGCCGCTCCTTCAATTTCTTCATCTACTGAAGCCCCCAATTGTGTTTCGTCTTCTTCTTCTTCAGAAGGATCAGGCACATCATAATCTTCATCCATATTTTTTTTATTTATATTCTTTTTTGTTTTATAAAAACTGAACTCATTATGGTTGTGATCTTGATCCATACAGAAGAGAGAAAGAACCCCATGGTGTAAGAGGCATAAGGCAGACTGTGATTAGTGTAAATACCCCATCAACAGTTCAGCCTGGACAAGATTTAATAGTCAAGTTCCCTGATCTTGGCGCTGGCGATGTTATAATGCCAGGCACTGCTAAACTATCATTCAAAATAGATATTAAATCGACAGATCCTAATGCTACTGTTGTTGCTAATTTGGGCAGGGCTATCGTTAAACATATGGCAATCAAACTGGAGGGCAGAGAAGTCTTTGTATTAAAAGGGCAGACATTTTTGCCCTCTATTCTGATCTATGGCTGCCTAAAAAAGAAGAAAAGAGAAAGTTTATCAGGGAATACAAGGCTCAAACGGTCTCAAGCACAGGCTTAAAGCGGAGGATGCAAAGGATGAATGTTAAAGACGAGGCAGTAGCAGAAGCATTTGGCAACAGATTCTGCATCCCTCTAGATTTTGAACTGTTAAAGACGCATATGCCATATTACCAAGGCGCACTGAAAGAAAAACTTACTTATGAACTGACATTTAATCCTAGCGATTCTGTTGTTCTGTCTGAAGACCCCTTATCCAAATACACAGTCAGCGACATTTCTCTTGAGTTTGATGTTGTTACTAACCCTGAACTGGCTAGAACAATCTTAACCCAGTATAAAAGTAAAACGGTTATTTATTATGAAACAGTTCTGCACTCCACTACAGAAAATAGAAACAAGCGAGACACTCTCTGGAACATACATCTAAATCAGTCTCTGAAGTCTTTAAAATGAATTTTGTTCTTGTTTACTGAAGGAACAACTCCTTTTCATAGAGAATCAGAAGCGTTTTATAATCCAAAAATTGAGAAGGTTGACTGTGCAATAAATGGTAAGTCTGATCAGTTGTATTCAGGTTGTGGGCTTTTACCTCACCAACACTTTGATGAAATAAGAAAGTTGTTCGCTGGAGGTAGGCAAAGAGATCCTACAGTTGATCGTGTATGTAAAAAACTCGCCTTTATGATGTAAAACTCGAAGACTACTTAACAACCAAATATGGGTTGTGGCTGGATTTTAGATCTACATTTGACAGCAGATTGTTTGGAAGTGGAGAAAGGGTAGGGCAAGATGGTATAAAAATAAATATTCACAAGAAAGCAGACGGAAACGCACCAATACAAATGTATGTTTTTATGGTTTGTGATGCTCAGTTAAACATTGAAGAAAACAGGCTAAAAGACGTGCTTATTAAAATGCAGAAGAAATAACCTATTAAAAACAGATGGATAGTTTGAAGTTTCTGCCCAAAGATCCGCACTGTTCTCTTATCTGCGGGATTACTGGGTGTGGAAAACTGTCTTCGTACTTGATTTGTTACAAACAATTTACAGGTTTCATTACGAGCACATTGTTATATTCTGCACAACCATTAAGCACAACAAGTCTTACAAACAAAGGAAGTTTATTTGGACAGACGAGAATATATTTTTAGTTGATCCCAGCGACAAACTGAGCGACTGTTTAGAACATTACTATAGACTATTTGAGGGAACTGAAACACTGTTTATTATTGATGACTGTTCAGCTGAACGAGACATTGTTAAAAAAAGAAAGCTCTGTCAAAGCTAGCCTTTAGTGGCCGTCACGCCTTATTTTCTGTGTGGCTCTTAACTCAAAAATATAATGCTGTCTTAAAAGACTTTAGATCGCAGTTAAAATCGTTGTATATTTTACACTAAGGACAAAGATAGTTTTGAAGAATGTTTAAGTGAAAATTATATAATAAGGGACAAAGATGAGCTAAAAAAAATAAAAGAGCAGTTAGAAAAATCTAAGCACGCTAAACTATGCTTATGGACTGACCACCAGTTCAATACTTTTGTTTATTGTAGATTGTTTATTATAATTTTAATATTAAAAAGAATGTCTCGAGGGCCAGAATCAAAAGCGCAGCTAGCTCCTAAATGCACTGCAGTAGAGCTAAAAGACCCAGCAGACACAACTGAGTTTGATTTAATAGAGTGCCAGGAAATGTTTATGGATTTGAGTGCAGGGATGATGGGGTTTACAAACGAACAGAAATTGAAGACAAAAAACGAGAGCAACATCCTACCCTAGAAGAGATAAGAAATCTAGAAACAACTGATTACGGTAAATATGAATACAGGCTTTATAGACAAGACAATAACTGGGCCTTGCATCCTGAAATTAACTGGGATTTTAAATTTGACTTGCGAAGCCCAAATGTATACTTTGATAAAAAACACATTTTAGAAAAAGCTTTGAATGCGGGCCTCTTTCTTGCTAGTCTTGTCCAGGAACACAACAGAAAAAGCAGATTGTAATAGATATATATAAGCGTGAATATGTGCTAAGCAGAAAGAAGTCCTTAGCTGAAGTGGGGGATGACACAGTAACCCTAGAATTTATCCCAAAACCGACAATGCCCAACACTGCTACTTTGATTTTTGTTTTATTAATTACTCCTGGGGAGTCTAATTCTAGTTTGCCAGAACATGTGTTTGCAAGAGAAGTACAATTATCGTCTGAAAACTTGGATGGCCCTCTTAGGCTTGTTATTGCTATTACTAAAAACGGGGATGAAATAAACACTTTCTTATCATCTGACAAGGTTACTGTGAATGTTGATAAAGACAAACTAACAGTACTCGACTTTATTTTCATTAAATATGTTGATTTTATTGCGTTTTACTCTGTTGGTGAAGTGCTGCCAGAAGGATTAATAAGAAGGTATGTACAAGATTAATTTTTAAAATAATCTTAATTAAAAAATGGAGGTTCAACAGTTTAGGTTAAAGCAAATAACTGAACTTCAAAAGGAAATAGAAAGCGACTTGGATAAGTATAGGGTTACTAGAAAGAAATATGCTAAAGCTTAAAATACTCTTTCTTATGTAATTACTGGCTCATCAGCTGTAGCTAGCGTAAGTGCTGGGTCTAGTGTTGCTGGTTTAGCTACTGGGGTTGGAGCGCCAGCCTCTTTAGCATTAGGGGGCCTTGGTTTAGGTTTACGCGCCATGTTTATGATTGTAAGTGCTGTTTTAAAAAAAAATTCTCCTAAATTACAAAAGCACACTGCCATTGTTGCCCTAGCATCAGCAAAACTTTGTTCATTAAGATTAAGAATAAGCAAATCATTACAGGATGAAAACATTACGGACGAAGAATTTCAGAAGCTTATGGCTGACGGTGAGGATTATAGCGGCAAAAAAATTGAACTTCAAAAAGAGTGGAGAAAGACTTTTACTTTACGACAGGTAGACACTGATGCAATTAAACAGAACATTGAAAAACAAACAAATGATCAGTTAAACCCAAAATAGGCCAAAAAATAAGTTTAACAAAAAAAATAAATCCACCCCCTCACGCACGCACGCACACACATATAACTTCTGATTCTTGCGCAAAACAAGAGGAACTGATTACTTTTTTTTTTAATTTATGATTTTAATCTGGTTTAAAAAATGAAGGCCGAAGTAGCTACAGAGCTTATTAATATACTTTACGAGTTGGATTGGGAGCGGGAGGCTGATAGAGAAGAGTTAAAGAGCAGGTTTGAAGAATTAATTACAGATCTTTTTAGCGTATAAATATGCGAGAAAGTGTAAAACATTCTATCAGTAAAACACCAGATTCTTGGCCCCAACCGGTTATAAAGTTGTTTACCATTTTAGTTGACAATATGGCTCCTGAAGATGTTAATCTGACTGTTTCTACTGATCCTGAAGGAGTAACTGTTACCTTTAAACCTGGGCACTTTTTAAGATTAGAAAAGTCTATGAATAACAGTTGAATTTACAATTATTTTTTTTTATTTATTTTAGATTTAAAAATGTCTGCCGAACTCAGTGAATCTGATTTAAAGAATTGTAATGAACTATTTGACGAAACAATGAAAGTATTAAACATTGATTTTAGTGAATTTGGTTTTGAGAATGATGTAAACAATATAATAAAAGATCATAGTGAACTATTTAATGAAGCAATCAAAGTGATGAACATTGACTGTAGTGATTCAGAAAAGCTAAATATTGGCAGGCTTTCTTGTAAGGTTAGGGTGCCTTGAGGTGTTACAACGCTTGGGCGAAGAATAAAAGCGCGTTTACTTACTTTTATTTACATTTATTTTAATTTACGTAAATATTGTGGTTATAAAAAATGACGGCCACAAGTAAATTCAAGGATGGAAAACTATATACGATGGAAGAAATATTTGGCAGCAGTGAACAATTAAGCAATATGTTTAGTGAAGTAGACATGAACATTATTAACCCTACAAACGTTCAGGAAAGCATGACACATGCTATCTCTAAAATCCCATAGTCTCTTCAACGCGAGCCGCCAGTAAAAGTGTTGTTGGCTGTTCTGATTGATTATATAACGCCTGATGATAGTAACATGCAAGTTTGGGTTTCAACTAAACAGAAAGAAGTGATCAGTTACCATGATTTTAATTCTGACTGGGCTGATTACATGCTTACACAATTTAACCATGCAAGTGAGGAGGCTAAGTTAAGGGGTTCTAGCTGGTCTGAAGGAACAGTCCTTGAAATCAGATTAAGACAAACAAAGTTCTATCCTATAGTTGGCAATTCTTACTTTCCTCTCCCAAAAGAGTTAGAGTTAAAACGGGCAGTCTTAAACATACATAATTCTGACAACATGTGTTTTATTTGGTGTGTTTTAGCGCATTTACATACTGTTAAAAATCATGCAGAGTTTCCAATTATATGCCTCATCTTAACGAGCTGAACTTTGATAACATAACCTTTCCAGTAAGTATAGAAAGTATATCTCAGTTTGAAGAGCAAAACAAACCAATCACCGTAAA
The DNA here is from genome assembly GCA_018398815.1 of Conus ventricosus. Lineage (NCBI taxonomy): Eukaryota > Metazoa > Mollusca > Gastropoda > Neogastropoda > Conidae > Conus > Conus ventricosus. Next base: position 45,268,912 of record CM031627.1, read on the forward strand.
CGTATACACATGGTCTGCAGTAGACAATCTAGTCCCTTTAAGGATTTCTCCCAATGCTCCCACTTTTGGCGAACCACTTAACAAACACGTAGACTTGATACTTTTTTGCAGATTGGCAAAAGAGCCATTATGTATTAATCAGAACAATAAGCAGACTTATGGCCTATACGTCAAAGGATAAATCTAAACAGGAGCTTTGTAGAAGGTGTTTGGACAGAATCCCAACTATAGAAGCAGCTGCCAGCCATAGAACTCATTGTAAAAGTTTTGTAGACTGTGAAACTAAACTCCTCACACCTAAACCCGGGTCTAAAGTTAGTTTTAAGAATGTACGCAAAATGCAGATGAACCCATACGTAGTTTATGCTGATTTTGAATCAATCTTGCCGCAGTACTACGGCCCTCAACAAGAACAAAAAACAACCTTATTAACTCACCATCAGATTTGTTCTTATGCGTTTATTATTGTTAGGTCAGATGGGGCACACACAACACCAGAGATTTACAGAGGCCCCAACGCAGCTAGTAGATTTTTACAACACATGACACAACTTCGTAATCAATTCTCCAATCGACTAAATCTTTCAGGCTTTGTTATGACTCCTGAAGACCAAGAAACGTTATGACTCAGCCACGCACTGCTGGATTTGCAATAAAGAATTATTAGGTGACGCAGTAAGAGACCACGATCACATTACTGGAAAGTCCAGAGGAGCTGCACACAATAGTTGCAATCTTCAGCTTAAGGTTGACCCCAAAAAATGGAAACTGCCTATCTTCTTTCATAACTTAAGAGGCTACGTTTCTCATTTTATCATGCAAGCAATAACTTCTGAATATAAGAGGGTCAGCTGCATTGCACAATCATCAGAAAGTATATGACCTTTACTCTTGACTGTTTATCCTTTTATGACTCTGCCCAACATTTGATGGGGAGTTTAGATAAGTTTAGCGGGAACTCTACAAGACTTCCAATAACTAAAGAATATTTTGACCCATCTTTAGTGCGTAAAGGTGTTTATCCTTATGAATACATGAACTTGTGGGAAAGGTTTGATGAAGACTCACTTCCCCCCTAAAGGCGCTTTCTTTTCTAGTCTTAGAGGCAAAGACATAACTGACTCTGAATATGAATACGCTCAAAAGGCCTGGACAGAATTACACTGTCGAACGATTGGCGATTTATCACGATCAATACTTGATGGCTGACGTGTGTTTATTGGCAGATGTGTTTCAGAATTACAGATCTACATGCATGAAACAATACGGTCTAGACTCATCACATTACATTTCTGCCCCAGGGTTGTCTTGGGATGCATTCTTGAAGTCTACAAACATCCAGATTGACTTAATATCTGATCTGCCCACACTCCAATGATTGAAGACGGCCTAAGGGAGTATTAGCATGGCCTCACATCCTTACTGTAAAGCCAACAACAAGTACTTATATGATTATGACCCAACTAAACCATCCAATTATCTAGTGTACTTAGACGCTAACAATTTGTATGGATGGGCTATGAGTCAGCCACTACCCTTAAGAAACTTTAAAATGTACACTGGAGATGGCACGGATAATATTCAAAGCGCATTAAGGTGGTTGGACAGTTTGACGCTAGATCAACCACATGGTTTTATTCTTGAAGTAGACTTAGAATATCCTCATGAACTGCATGACCTCCACAAACGATTATCTTCTGGCCGCAGAAAGATTAAAGATGACCCCCACAGAACCTCCTAAACTTGTGCCCAATCTTCGCCACAAAAATAAGTATGTTTGTCATTACAGACTGTTACAGTTTTAACCTAAGACACGGACTGAAACTGATTGCTGTTCATAGAATCATTGCTTTTGACCAAGAGCCCTTTATGAGGCCATACATCATGAAGAATACTAATCTTAGAACCCAATCTACCCATGCTTCAGAAAAAAGACTTCTTTAAACTGATGAATAAACAGATGTTTTGGCAAAACTATGGAAAATCCACACAAACGTAAAGATGTGAAATTAGTTACAAAAGAAAAACAAGCAATTAAGCTGGTCTCTAAACCTAACTATCAAGACTTTAGAAGATTTAACGACAGCCTGGTTGGCATTATGATGAAGAAAAAGGATGTTGTGTTAGACAAACCGGTTTTTTATTGGGTTTACTGTGTTAGAGTTGTCTAAATTGTTAATGCTATAATTTCTATATGACTAATTTAAACCACTGTACCCAGAATCTAGAGTTCTTTACACAGACACGGATAGTTTTATTCTAGACATCCCAACTGAAGATTTCTATGAGGATTTACAAACAGAAGTAGCCAAAGGAGCTGATGGGTGGTACGACACATGCGACTATCCGAAAGATTCGCCTTTACATTCAACTGTGAACAAGAAAGTGATTGGAAAGATGAAGGATGAACTTAATGGGACAGTTATAAAAGAATACGTTGGCTTATGGTCAAAGATGTATAGCGTTGCTACTCAGACTTCTGTAATAATTAAGGCTAAGGGCATAAGTAAAGAAGTTGTCAAAAAATATGACTCACGATAACTACAAGAAGGCTCTCTTTGAAGGCAAAGTATTTCATCACAGAAATGTTAATCTGCGCTCTACTCTTCATCAAGTAAACACAACTGCTGTTAACAAGAAATCACTAGTCTCTAACAATAACAAGAGAACTTACGTCAATCCTGGGTTTGCATATGCTGTAGAGCATTTGAGAACTTTAAGAACTTTAAAAGATTAACTTGACTGACTTGACCTGTACTTAACTTAAGAACCTAGCTTGTACTTAACTAGTACTTAACTTAAGAACGTAACAAGAACTTACTTAAGAACCTAACTAGTACTTTCGTATAACTTATAATTTACTTGTACTTAACTTGTAATTTACTTGCACTTAACTTAAAAAGTACTTTCTATAACTAACTGAACTTGTACTTATCTAGTTCTTAACTTTATTTAGTTCATTAAAAAGCTATTCCATAGAAAATGGGTCTACAGTAGGAGGTTGTACTTTTTTGCAGAAGTTGGTTCTTCTTTTACTGTGGGGGCTTTTGACTTTGTTGCTAAGTATGGTGTTAAGTATTTGTATGCTAAACAACCACCCCCAGCAACAACAGCAGCTCCCAATACATAATGATACATTTTATCTTTTGATTGTGATTGTGTTGTTGTTGGCGGTGCTGGCGGCGATGTTGTATTACTATCTAACAATTTTTGTTTTGCTGATTGGTTTGCTTTTTGCAGTCTGTTCCATTCAGCTAATTTACGCCCAGCCTCAACACGTCCGGGACTTTTAGACTTAGTAACACTACTCACTTGTGGTACATTCACTTGTGGGCTCACTTGCGGTACATTCTGCTCCTGCGGACTGTCCTGCGGTGTCTTCTCGCTCATTTTTCTTTATTGCGATTAAATTTAATATGATCAAAATTAATATGATTAAAAGTAATTAATCCCATGATGAATGGGCAAAACATCGTCCCAAATCGGTAATACATGTCACATGCAAGAGTTTCTAGGGACTTGTTTAAAACCGGATCTTGTGATAAGTCATAGTTTAAATCTTCTTCTGAATCAACCGGCGCTATCTTACTTACTAACTTAGCATATAAACTAATCATTGTCTGACCTACTGATCTAACCATTTTTGACCCTAGCTGTGCTTCGTACCTAGCGTAGTACATCTCAACGTCTGAAGTAGACAATTGCTGAATCTGTTCAATACTTAGTTCAGTGCCTAAATACTGTCTAGTTTTTCCACAAGCAGCCAGAGAGTATAATCTTTCTTTATGGCAGTGGTCTGCTGAGTAGCCTACGGAGTAGTCTGCTTGCTCCTCACACTTTAATAGTTCGTCACAATCCATTTTTAAAAAAGCAATAAAAATAATATAATACTTTTAAAAACCATGAGTTTAACGCTGGTTAATTATGCAGTGCCTATCGTTGGTGTTATAGTTTATTTAACCCTTGCAAAATGTTTGTTAGGAATAAAACCGCCCAACATGGGAAAGATTGAAGATTCGCCAAAACTAGTTGCAACCTTATTTTTTAGCTTTAACAACAAAAGATTATCTGATTAAAAAGCACATAGACAGTCTTTCGTATTATGATTATGTTAATTATTTTTTAGTTAGTAAAAAGATGAGTGAAAAAAAAGATTATCAATACGATTTACCATTCTGCTGTAATTGGCGGTCTTAGTATAGGCTATAGCGTGTTAGCAAAAAACATGTTTAAAATGAGGCCGGCTGACCTAGGAAGGTTAGACATTGAGGATGTTGTTAAGGTTATAGTTGTAATTACTGCAGGGAGTGCCTCAACAGACTTTCTTGTTACACAGGGGATTATCACAGAAAATGTTAATGCATAGAAAGATTAATTCATAAGAAAATAATTTATAAAAAGATGTCTGGATTGGTTCTGATGGTGAGAGGAGCTATTGTTAATGCTTTAGCCTTCTCTGGCAGCAATTATATGTTTAGTAAATTGCGGTCTGATGAAGAGAGAGAACGCCATAACAAGGCAATGGAAGATTTAGCTAAGGCAAGAGACGCTTATGAGAAAAGGATTGCTCACTTAGACTTTATTAATAAAAAGTTAAGAGAACAGGGACATGTAGAGCACACATTTACAGACGTTGATGACGCAATGAATGAGTATTACTTAGTGACAGGAAAGAAGTTTCTAACATCGCCGCCGCCAGAACTGTCTGACTTTTAATAATAATAATAATAATAATAATGGATTGCATTTCTATAGCGCAATTCTAATTCAACAAATTACTCATTGCGCTTGATCTCACGCATACATTCCTTTATACATTGTGATTCATTCGAAACAATCATTAATATAGAAAATCTACAGCACAAAAATAATAAGATAAAAAATAAAAGCAGCACGTCTAACTACAGAATAAAACAAAAAAGCATTACCCTAAATGTGCTTTGAAAAGATAGGTTTTCAGATGGCTCTTGAAAGTGCTAAGAGAAGGTGAGTGTCTGAGGCTGACCGGCAACTTATTCCATATCCTTGGAGCAGCAATACTAAAGGCACGCCCCCCAGCTGTCTGAAGGTTCAACCTGGGGAGCACTAACTGCTTCTCTGAAGAAGATCTCAGACTTCTAGCAAAGTTCCTGGTGGTCAAGGTCACTGAGAGACAGGGCGCTAGACTACCCTCAAAGTGGCGATAAGCCAGAACAGCCACTTTGTATTGTACACGAGCTTCGACTGGCAGCCAGTGAAGCTCGCGAAGCATCGGCGAGACATGGTCTCGTTTACGTTTTCTCAAAACTAACCGAGCAGCAGCATTTTGAATTCGTTGTAGACGTGAGAGCTGCTCATCTGTGATACCAATGAAAGTGGCATTACAGTAATCAATACGTGACAGAATGGAGGCCGATACTAGTTTTCTCACTGCTTCTCTTGAGAGATATTGCCTAATGCTATCAATGCGCCTGAGTTCCAGGAAACAGGCTCGACACACACTGCTGATGTGGTCTTTCATAGTCAGAGTGCTGTCTAGTTTCACACCGAGATATTTCACACTTTCTTGAAAATCAATACAGCTGTCTTCCAATTCAATCGAACTGTCTTTAATCTGCCGCAGGCATGATGGAACACCCACCTTGATCACCTCGGTTTTGTCTGGGTTTAGTTTAAGCTTATTGCTAACCATCCAAGATGATACGTCATGGACGCAGGTTTGAACTTTAGAAATAACATTAGGAAAATCCTGCGGAACACTACTTGACGATACTTCAGTATCATCAGCATACTTGTGATACTGACAATCATTCCGAGACATGACATCCGACAAAGGCTGAGAATAAAGGGTAAAAAAGCACAGGTCCCAACACGGAGCCTTGTGGCACGCCAAACAAAAGAGGAGATGGTGATGATTTAACACTGTCAATGATAACACGTTGTTCTCGATCACATACATATGATGAAAACCAGTCAAGCACCGTACCTCTGAGACCGTAAGTTCTCTCTAGTCTCTTTAGCAGTACAGAATGATCAAGCGTGTCGAACGCCGCACTGAGGTCGAGCAGCGCCATCACAGAAACCTTGTGGGCATCGCTCTCCAAGAGCAAGCTGTTCATGACGCTCAGCACGGCGGTCTCCGTGCTGTGATCCCTTCTGTATGCAGATTGAAACATCTCGAACAGGTTATTATCGAGAATGTGCTTTTGTAGTTGTTTCAAAACAACTTTTTCAAGAACCTTGGACAAAAATGGCAAATTTGACACAGGTCTATAGTTTTTTAACACATTACAGTCCAGTCCTTTTTTCTTCAACAAAGGTGTAACAACAGCTTGCTTAAATTGTGAAGGAACAATGCCAGTACACAAAGAGGAATTAATGATGTTAGTTATCAATGGTAAAAGATCATGGAGGCATGTCTTAGCAAGTTCAGTTGGTAAAGGGTCTAACACACAACTCTTAGTAGGCATTGACAAAATCAGATCGTAAATGTCCTTCTCTGACACAGGCTCAAAAGCAGCGAATAATGGACCATCGTATTCCTGGAAAGTTGGCGCCACAGAAGACCGCTGGTCAAGGTCACTGCGAAGAGTTTTTATTTTGTCACTGAAATAGTCGCAAAAGCGCTGAGGCAGGTCTGACTTTGCGGTGTCTGAGGGGAGACAGTTACATTTTTTCCGCCCTAAAAGCGAGTCCGAAACATTGAACAGTTGTCTAGAAGACGAACAAGCCATCATTTTGTTGAAATAATAGTCTTTTCTCGCAAAATATCAACTGAGCGAGTACTCTTCATAGCATGTAAATAAATTTGCTTATGAACAGTCAAACCTGTCTTTCGCCATTTTCTCTCAGCTCGTCGTCGCTTCCTCCTCGCCTCTCTCTATGAACCATCTGAGGAACAGAAGACTGCAGAGATAGACTTTATTATAGGTGCTATGGGAGCAATCTTTCTTCTCGCATATTCAATCTAGAAATTATAGTTAAAATGTAATAAAAAAACAGTTAAAATGTAATAAGAAGATAGTTAAAATATGGATAAAATATATTATTCTCCTAAAGGTTATTGGAAAGGAAAGACTGCTATTGAAAAACTGAGTAAAGCTGCTAGAGTGCCTGCATCAGATGCGAAAGACTGGCTTTCAAAACAAGCAATTTGGCAAATATATCTGCCTGCCCCAAAAAGAATAATAAGGCCTAGATTTGTTAACTCAGTTCCAAATGACACCCACCAGATAGACTTGCTGTATCTTCCACATGACAAAGTTAGAAGAAAAAAGTTTAAGTATGCTCTGACTGTTGTTGACATGGCTTCAAGATACAAAGACGCTGAACCTTTAACGGATGAAAGCTCAACTGCTGTGGCTGTGGCTTTACAACAAATATACATGCGAGGTCCATTAAAGTATCCTAGGATGATTCAAGTTGATGATGGAAAAGAGTTTAAAGGTTCTGTAAACCAGCTGTTTTTAAAGCAGCATGTTACAGTTAAGAGAGGGATCCCAGGCAACCATCGATCACAAGCCCTAGTAGAAAACTTTAATAAGAATCTAGCTGAACGCCTGTTTATCTATCAATATCACAGAGAAATTATGGATAGAGAACGCAACACAGAATGGGTTAGGAGATTGCCAGCAGTCTTTCGTGCTATGAACAATGAAGAATTTAAAGCAACAGGCCTTAAGCCAGTGAACGCAATCAAATTTAAAAAAAAATTAGAATTACTGAAGATGTGCAGGGTACTCAAAAACTCTTGCCGTTTGGACTAAAAGTAAGATACCTGTATGCTCCTGGAGAGGCAGAAGGTGAGTTAGAA
>CM031627.1:45277703-45297129 GCA_018398815.1 Conus ventricosus
TTCCTTCTAATGGCTCCAGGTCGAGCACTTTTAAAATCATTTTAGGCTCTTTGGTTATATTCATCTATATATATATATATATATATATACATATACATATATATATATATATATATATATATAGAGAGAGAGAGAGAGAGAGAGAGAGAGAGAGAGAGAGAGAGAGAGAGAGAGAGAGGGAGAGAGGACTCGTGATTCGTGATTCGTGACTTTAATGTGAGGCCATCAGCCTATTCACATGAGTACGCAACAAGAAAAAACAATTTTATATAATTAAAACAAAATTTACCATGACTGTAACAAAACATTCTTCCATGACAGTATGTACATGCAAAATTCATCTTAATTATACACAAATGCTTCTTAGTATGTTCTTCCTTATAAACATAATATAGGTATATATATTAATTATTTTAAAACTCATAATATGAATGCTGTTGATACTAGCATGCAAAACACATGTTATCAATTTCATTTCCCTCATCGTATTTTCGTTTGTATACAGTGGAGACCTTACTACATCTACTCTCCGGAAGGCCGTGCTCTTTTTAAGCATCTTTTGTTTACTATGTTTACGCATGCGCCCTCTACCGTGCAAAGAAAAGGAAAACCCCGAATCTTGGGTCTGCCATGTTAACCTTTGACACTCAGTGTGTGTACTTCTGTGGTCCTGTTTATGTGGTGTTGGACTTGTGTTGTTCATGTTCGTTGGATTTAGCAGCCCCATGGATAAATTACTAAAGCCTTACCGTTTTCCATGTATCAGGTTAGTTCTTTCCTTCAATTATTTTCACTTTAATTGTAGTTTTCCCTATTTCTTCAGCCAGTTATATCATGTTCTGTAGGACTTGTCGACACTTGCCTCGTACACATGTGCCTAAATTGCCTGTTGGCCAGAGGAGTCTCTTAATGGTCAAATCCCTAGAATTCAAAATTGAATAATTCAAAGCAGCCGTCGGCAAATAACCAAAATGCATATAATAGCTATCATTGAACAAAGAGTTCAAAACCACACATATAATCTACGGGGCAGCCATTTCTTAGCAGACGATCCATCCTCCGTCCCGTCCCAATCGCCCCGTCCACCTCACGCTCCGCTCCCCCCCCCCTCTCCTCCCCTCCTTCTCTAAGCAGAGAGCGAGAGAGAACGAAGGAACGAGCGAGCTCGTGAGAGGGACTGTGTGTGTGCTGCCGTGTGGGTCACGCGACTTCATGCTGACAGCTGATTTGACCTACTGAACTAAATCCTTTTCCTACCTTTATTTCCTGGTTTACCTTATTTGTATACTTCATCACTATATGGTCAATTATTTGTCTATGTTTCCCTTTGTAATCATTTCGTAGTTTTACATGTGTATGTAAATACCGATTTCATAACTTATGCAAACCTTCCACTTCCAATATGTTTCCTTATATACTTGAATTTTTTTTTCTTTTTTTTAAATTATATACACATTTAACATACTCATTTGACTTAAACCATTCATATTCCTAGCCTAACCCCCCATGACCACGTTTATTCCCATATGGTGTTAGCCGGTCTCTGCAGTTGCTTCCTCCATGACCCCTCCTTCATATTCCTATTTACTTGGTCGTGCATCTTGATTCATATCAATTTAGGTTATAATTACACTTATTCCTCTTGTTTACCTAAATTGTCTATACTTTTGCATGACTGCATATTATTAGTTATACATTCAATTCTACTACACCTCTTAATCCAATCAGGCTCAATCCCTCTCAATCTCTCATACACACACATATATACATGTATATACACATACATACGTGTACACACACACATACACACAAATAAAAATATAAAAACCAAACAGAACTAAGTAAATATATTTGGAAGCTTAAAGATAGGAAAATAGATTACAACATATCATGGACAATTATAAAAAGAGCAGCACCATACAACAACATTTCAAAAAAATGCAACTTTTTTTTCTCTCTCTTTTTTTTAATTCAAATAATATCAGAGTTTACAAATGCGCAGAAAGAGGACAGTGCGCAAAGTTGTCATTTTGTTTTGTTTTAAGAGAGGCAATAAGCAACGAAACAAGCACATAAAAAAGAAAGATCAAGCACAGATCCATGTATAAACAAAGGGATTTTAAAAGAAAAAATTGCTGTATCGATGGACAGTCTGCCGGGTTTGTTAACTGATTGTCTCTGATCTGTATACAATTATTATTAAGTGTGATCATTCTGCAAGGAGGATTGCTGTTCAAAAATAAACACTGTAGACTGGGTACAGAGGGAGGGGAATATATATATATATATATATATGTGTATATATACATACACATATACACATATATTATACATCTATATATATACATATTATTTTATTTTTCCCCATTCACCCACTCGAGCACATACTGTTAGTTAGGCAGAATCATCTGCCACTGCAGATATGAATGCATATCTCCCCCTATTTCTTCAATCTAAGACATAAGAGCAAGCTTTGTTTATAATTCAATATTTCTTGCAGTCATTGCAACACCAAGCTGCTCTGTAAGTTGCTGGAACGGTGCGGTACTTATCCTTGGAATTTATTAGTTTGTTGTATTTTAGTCCCTTGCGGATTCATTCCAAGAACTGGCCCTCAGCACTTGTGTCTTAGAGGATATCTTTTTATATTTTTTACTTTTCACAAGAAAATGTAGCTTGTTTTGCTCTTTTATGATTTTCTTTTGCTTCTTAGATGGCACCTTTGGTTGGTTTTTTGAAAACTCAACAAACATACTACGGTATTGCACACCAACCTTTTCTGGGATTGCATTCTTCTTAAAACTGAAAAGGCAGAGGAGTCAAATTACCACTTTCCGCGGTCACTGAGGAGAAACCACCAAGTTTCGAAATATCGGTATATGACCAGGAGTTATATGTTAGTGAGTTTCCCTCCCTATTGGAGGATGTCTTCCCCTTGGAGAATATAAGCTTGCTGAAGGCTCATTTTGAGAAGCATTTATTTTATTTTATTTTTCCCCATTCACCCACTCGAGCACATACTGTTAGTTAGGCAGAATCATCTGCCACTGCAGATATGAATGCATATCTCCCCCTATTTCTTCAATCTAAGACATAAGAGCAAGCTTTGTTTATAATTCAATATTTCTTGCAGTTATTGCAACACCAAGCTGCTCTGTAAGTTGCTGGAACGGTGCGGTACTTATCCTTGGAATTTATTAGTTTGTTGTATATATATATATATGTATATACATACATATACACACACATATATATACACATATATGCACATACACATACATCACATATATACATACATATACACACATATATACATACGGACAAACATACACATATGTATATACACATACTCACATACATATGCATACACATATACACACACATACATACACAATACATACATATATATCATTATAACGAGCCGCATAATACAGGTAGGCGCCTATTATGTATCTGATTGAAAAAACATTGGTGTAAAGTTGCTCCATGAGGCTTCAAAGTTTGTCTGATTATCATTAACTCTGGCATTGTGTAACTCGACTTTAAATCTGTTGTGCAGCTGATTTTGGAATCCAGTAACACATGGCGTACGTTTTTCAAATCTACATTTACAGATATAATTTTTTTGCAAACATTATAATAAAGTCAAATATTTTGTCTGTTTTATAATGGTGATCCACCCCGAAAATTACAATATTACAAGTGATCTTAGAATTGAAGATGTTTCTGCATTTTTCACTTAGTAAATGTTCGACAGCTTTCCAGAATCTGTGTACATGGTTGCATTCCCAAAACAAGTGTTCGATTGACTCTCTTTCTTCATTACAAATGGTGCAGTTCTTCGTATTTGTTATTCCCATAGCATTGAGAATAATGTTCGTAGCAATAATTCTATGAACAGTTCTGATTTGTAACCATTTGAGTTTGATATGGTTTATGTTGTGGGTGTGAAGAAATACTTTTTTCCAAGGGATTTCCGAATTTAGCTTTTGTTCCCACTTTGTACAACAGTTTGGTTTCTGTTCATCATAAGCTAAAATTTCATAGTATTGCTTGACTCCTCTGTTTGCCTTGAAAATCATATTCACCGCTTTAGGTACATCGAGTCTACTATTGGTGGTGGTGTTTAATTCAATCCCAGTTTTATTTATGTAACTTTTTATGGAGGAAATCCATCCGTTGTAAGTAACGAAATTTATGTTATAGTCAAGGTTGGTAGTGAATTCTTCATATGTCATGAATTTTCCGTCTTCTTTTAAGAAATGCATTACTGCATGTTTTTCTTTTTCAATCAGCTTCTTTTGTTTGATCGTGACGTTACCTACTTTAATTTTATCATTGTAAAACACTGGTTCCGACAGTAGTTCATTCACTGTTTGGGGTTCTACACGTAAGCAAAATTCTTTGTAAGCCTTAAAAACATGAGTCCAAAATAAATTTGAGTTTGTACATACACAAGCAACTGCTGATCCATAACACTCAAGTTTTTCAATAAATGGATGGGTTTTCCTTATAATATTCTTCCATTTATGATTAGTCGTGTTAAGTTTTCTTATCCACGAGATTTTCAAAGCATAAATGTATTTTCTAATGTCAGGTATGTTTAGACCACCGTCTTTTACCGTTTTGATCGTTGTCTTCCTGCTGATCTTATCTTGTTTACCACTCCACACAAAGTGGAAGCATATTTTTTAAAGTTTTTTAATAAAGGGGTCAGGTGGATCAGGCAAGAGAATCCAAAGATGTATCAATTTCGACAAGACTAATGACTTTAAAACTGCGACTCTTCCCACAGGTGTAATAGTTCTTTGAGTCCAAATTTTGAATAACATTTTGATTTCAGAAAATTTGTCATTATAGTTCATCATTTCACATTCTTTTAAGTCTTGTGTAAACCAAATTCCAAGTATTTTAAATCTTGGGGGATTCCATATCATTTTAAAATGTGGGCATTATGTTGTCTTTGACATCTTTTGACACCCGAGCCATACAGCTTGCGTTTTCTCACTGTTCATGTGTAAACCAGAAGCTCTGCCAAATGTGTTGAGAATATGAATAGAACTTTCAAAAGAAACTCTATCACCATTATTTAATAACTGAGTGTCGTCAGCAAACTGAGCTATTTTATGGTCCATCTCACCTATTTTTATTCCTTTTATCAATTTTTCTTCCTTTATCATTATAGCTAAAATCTCTACACTGAGTATAAACAAATACGGAGAAATGGGATCTCCTTGCCTACATCCTTGTTCTATCTCAAACCATGGCGCAGTCTGTCCATTTACAATAACTGTTGATTTAATATTCCTGTAAAATGTTTTTATCCACTGGCATATACTTTCGCCAAAACCAAACGCTTTTAGTACCTTAATCATGAAATTCCAATTTAAAGAATCGAAAGCTTTTTCAAAGTCAATGCATAACAACAAACCAGGGAGATTTTTTAAGTTTAAATAGTTCATCAAATCGTAAATCAGTCTAATATTATCTCCAATGTACCGATTGGTAATAAAGCCTGTTTGATCTTTACTAATGAGTAAAGGCAAGACGTCTTTTAGTCTGTTGGAAATACATTTAGAACCTATCTTGTATACTAAAAAAATGCAACTTATGTACTACAGAAAAGTGGCTGATATTATGTAAACCCCATCTAGCATCCCTGAACTCTAAAGTAGAAATGATCACTAATTGCAGGCACAAATGGAAATCTTTGTCAATGCACCATTCCCTGGCACGTCCCCCCTGAACCCGCCCCAAAAAAGAAAAAATCTACAGGCCACGTGCCATACGCGCAGAGCTCACACGCCCACATATAACACTGGTGGCGTGCCCATGTTGTACATACCCTGAGGAGAGCACTTGCTCGAAACAAGTTTGTAGGGTAGTTTTTAATCCATTTTTAAATCCTATTTTAAACTGTTATGTCGCTCCCTTTTTGGTTGAGCATTTTTAGACTTCTGAGTGGTCTTTTGACTCTAATTATATATATATATATATATATATATATATATATATATATATATATATATATATTATATATATATATATATATATATATATATATATATTATATATATATATATATTGGAATTTATTAGTTTCTTGTATTTTAGTCCCTTGCGGATTCATTCCAAGAACTGGCCCTCAGCACTTGTGTCTTTGAGGATATTTTATATTTTCTACTTTTCACAAGAAAATGTAGCTTGTTTTGCTCTTTCATGATTTTCTTTTGCTTCTTAGATGGCACCTTTGGTTGGTTTTTTGAAAACTCAACAAACATACTACGGTATTGCACACCAGCCTTTTCTGGGATTGTATTCTTCTTAAAACTGAAAAGGCAGAGGAGTCAAATTACCACTTTCCGCGGTCACTGAGGAGAAACAACCAAGTTTCGAAATATCGGTATATGACCAGGAGTTATATGTTAGTGAGTTTCCCTCCCTATTGGAGGATGTCTCCCCCTTGGAGAATATAAGATTGCTGAAGGCTCATTTTGAGAAGCATTTATTTTATTTTTCCCCATTCACCCACTCAAGCACATACTGTTAGTTAGGCAGAATCATCTACCACTGCCGATATGAATGCGTATCTCCCCCTATTTCTTCAATCTAAGACATAAGAGCAAGCTTTGTTTATAATTCAATATTTCTTGCAGTCATTGCAACACTAAGCTGCTCTGTAAGTTGCTGGAACGGTGCTCGGTACTTATCCTTGGAATTTATTAGTTTCTTGTATATATATATATATATATATATATATATATATATATATATATATATATATATATATATATATATATATATGTGTGTGTGTGTGTGTGTGTGTGTGTGTGTGTGTGTGTGAGAGAGAGAGAGAGAGAGAGAGAGAGAGAGAGAGAGAGAGAGAGAAAAGAGAGAGAGAGAGAGAGAGAAGAGAGAATGCGTGCGTGTGTTTCTGTGTCTGCAAAGTGTGTGTGTGTGTGTGTGTGTGTGTGTGTGTGTGTGTGTGTGTGTGTGTGTGGATCCCTCTCACAGGCACACAATGACCTATTCATGTACAATGAACGCAATCGGGTTTAACGTGTATGGATAACTGTTGCAACTTAAAAGGTAGACAAGAGAGGAGGAACTTTTGCGAAAGACATCATAGTACTAATGACGAGTTGCAAGTCTCCTTTTACTTATCACTTTTAAACCTCTATATTTTCGGTCAATGTAGTGCTATTGTTGATTTATTTGCATTTAGAGTGTGAACGTATGCCTAAGTGTTCAGTATTGTTTTCGGATCGATTAGTAATGCGATTGGAATATTCGAGATATGTTAGAATGTTCACCAGGTTTCCGCAAGTTGCTGGTGCATTCAAGGATGTTGTAGAAGTTTACCGAATTACCTTCGCATTATCTGGTCACGATTTCTTCTTCCGATGATGACCATCGATCGAAAACCGATTATTGCTGTCATATTCGGGGTGCACAGCATTTAGAAAAGGAGAGAACTGAGTTTGAAGTTGGACAGTAAGGAGGGGGGTGGGGGTGGGGGTATGATGGAGGGTGGGCCGGGGGGAGTGACTTGCGGGAGTGGATTGTATCAGCTATCAGAGGGAAAGAGGACATATGTGCTGGGGTGGGACCTTGTGGGGGATAGGTGATAGACCTGGAGGGCATGTTCAGACCTCCACCTAATGAAGTGCGGTCACCGCAATGGTCTCCAAGACAACACCAGGCTTCGCTGGCCCAGCGCGGCAACAAGGCTGGGCTGGGGTGGGAAGGGTTTGGGGTGAGGGGAGGGAGGGGAGCGGGAGACGTGGGTAGTATAGGTGAGTTATGCGAGGCTTGACACCCTCCCAGTGAAGGTGTCAAACGTGGGGGAAAAGGCAGCTTCTGAAGGGAGTTTATTCCAGTCCCTGATGGTCCTTGGGAAGAAGCTGGAGTATCTGTAGTCCGGCTTGTCCTGTATTGGTTGAAGCTGCACATGATGCTGGCTCCGCAGTTCCGTTTTTTTTTTGTGTGTTTCGCTTTTTCTTTTGCTTTTTTCTTCTTGAGACTGGGACAGCTGACATGGGCTTGGCCATGCACTACTTTGTAGAACATGGAGAGTCGAGCATGGCGTCGGCGAGTAACCAAGGAGGGCCAGCTGAGCTGCTGCAGCATGCTCCCAACACTAGAGGTGTTGCGGTAGCAGCGTAGGTCGAAGCCTGCTGCCCTGCATTGGACTGTCTCAAAAGTTGGTTTTCATTGGTTGAGCTTACTGATATGCAGAATATTCTAGAAAAGAATAACCGAGTATGTCCGAGAATATTCTTTAGATAACATATAAAAGGATGAGAGCTGTGCGACTGTCAGAGAGAGGGAAGAGAGAGAGAGAGAGAGAGAGAGAGAGAGAGAGAGAGAGAGAGAGAGAGAGAGAGAGAGAGAGAGAGAGAGAGAGAGAGAGATTTGTTGAAGAGTTCTAGTCATTGTCGAGCACCAAAGTGTACGAGTCTTCACCAAGTTTGAGTCTAGTCGATGAAACGCTGCCATTAGTAGAATATTCGCTGAAGCTGTATGACTGAGTTCCTGTACAACTTATTGAACCTGAAGGTCAGTTAATTGTTTTTGTGTTGTTCCTATATTCTTCAACGTTTGTAGATAAAAGGATCCTCTTCCTTTCAATACCGCCTGGTGTATTTTGTGATCTGCAAGCTGAACACCTACCACAGGATCTACAATGAACTCTTCAGAAGCTACTGCGCTTACCTTGTACTGAGGAAGTCATCGCTATGTAGCTTGTAACAATAACGATGGTTTCGTAATAGTACTAATCACCATCATTTCTTCTGTATAATACTTCTAATCACACACACACACACCCAACTGACAAGTAGGGGCTGGATCCTGATGTTGTAGGTAAACTGTGATCTCCGTACGTTTTATTAGAAC
Source organism: Conus ventricosus (assembly GCA_018398815.1). NCBI lineage: Eukaryota > Metazoa > Mollusca > Gastropoda > Neogastropoda > Conidae > Conus > Conus ventricosus. The sequence goes on from CM031627.1 coordinate 45,286,601, forward strand.
AGAGACTAACGACATCAACACAAAGAACCAGACTGTCCTGTGAGGAACAGTACGTAGCACTGTCCAGTGACACGACAAATCAAATGGTCCATCCAGTGGGTGGTGTCGCCGTTATCCATGATCCGGCATCTATGATTTCTCCCGCTTGGATGGCGGTATAATTAGGGTGACTTGACATACATTATCTCTGTGATGGGGTGAGAATATAATTATGGTGACTTGACATACATTATCTCTTTGATAGAGTGGGGGTATAATTATGGTGACTCGACATACATTACCTTTTTGATAGGGTGGGGGTATAATTATGGTGACTCAACACACATGATCTCTTTGATAGGGTGGCCGTATAATTATGGTGACTCAGCATACATTATGTCTTTGGTGGGGTGGGGGTATAATTATGGTGACTGAACCTACATGATGTCTTTGATGGGGTGGGGGTATAGTTTTGGTGACTCAACACACATGATTTATTTGATGTGGTGGGATTATAATTATGGTGACTTGACATACATTATCTCTTGGATAGCGTGGATGTATAATTATGGTGACGACATACATGATCTCTTTGATGTGGTGGGGGTATGATTATGGTGAATGGGCATACATCATCTTTGATGTGGTGGGTGTACAATTATGTTGATGACATACAGGATCTTCTCCGATTATGTGGTGCTATAATTTTGGTGACTTGGCACATACTGTCTCCAGTGAGTGGTGTTATAATTCTGGTGACTATAACGTATACATTATCTCTGCTGTGGGTGGTGGTGTTATCATGAGGATAAGACTGACATGATCTCTTCAGTGGGTGCTGTCATAACTATAGTGACTAAAAAACACGTGACTTAAAACACGTGATTTCTCCCATGGGTGGGGCTGTTATGTTGACAACTGACATGATCTCTTCAGTGGGTGCTGTCGTAACTATGGTGACTTAGGATACGTGCTATCTCCCATGGGTGGGGCTATTATGTTGACATCTGACATAATCTCTTCAGTGGATGCTGTCATAACTATAGTGGCTTAGGATACGTGATATCTCCCATGGGTGGGGCTAATATGATGACAACTGACATGATCTCTTCAGTGGGTGCTGTCATAACTATAGTGACTTGGGACACGTGCTATCTCCCATGGGTGGGGCTATTATGATGACAACTGACATGATCTCTTCAGTGGGTGCTGTCATAACTATGGTGACTTAGGATACGTGCTATCACCCATGGGTGGGGCTATTATGTTGACAACTGACATGATCTCTTCAGTGGATGCTGTCATAACTATGGTGACTTAGAATACGTGATATCTCCCATGGGTGGGGTATTATGTTGACAACTGACATGGTAAACTCAGCGGGTGGCGCTATGATTATGACGACTTGATATACAAGATCTTTCCAGTGGGTGGTGTCATTATTATGGTGAATTGATATGAATGATCTTCCCCCGTAGGTGATGTTACAATTATGGCGACATGAGAAGCATGATATTTCTAGAGGGCGTTTTGATAATTATGGTGACTGAATATACATGATCTCTTCAGTCAGTCGTGTTATAATCATGGTGACTGTACGTTGTTTATCTTCTCGGTGGGTGTTGGTGTGGTGACTGCACATATGATGATCTCTTCAGTGATAGGCACTGTAATTGTGGCAACTTGATGAACATGATCTGTCCAGTGAGTGGTGTTATAATTATGATGACTGGACAAATGAATGGTCTCTGCAGTGGTGTTATATTTTGGGGATTTGATTTACATGATCTATTCAATGAGAAGCATTATAATTGTGGCGACTTGACATACATTATTTTTCTCGTGGGTGGTCTTATAATCGTAATGACTTGACATACATTATCTTTCTCGTTGGGTGGTCTTATAATCGTGATGGCTTGACACACATTATCTTTCTCGTGGGTGGTCTTATAATCGTGATGACTTGACATACATTATCTTTCTCGTGGGTGGTCTTATAATGGTGATGACTTGACATGCATTATCTTTCTCGTGGGTGGTCTTATAATCGTGATGGCTTGACACACATTATCTTTCTCGTGGGTGGTCTTATAATCGTGATGACTTGACATACATTATCTTTCAAGTGGGTGGTCTAATAATCGTCATGGTTTGACACACATTATCTTTCTCGTGGGTGGTCTAATAATCGTGATGGTTTGACATACATTATTTTTCTCATGGGTGGTCTTTTAATCGTGATGACTTGGCATACAATATCTTTCTCGTGGGTGGTCTTATAATCGTGATGACTTGGCATACAATATCTTTCTCGTGGGTGGTCTTATAATCGTGATGACTTGACACACATTATCTTTCTCGTGGTTGTACTTATAATCGTGATGACCTGACACACATTATCTTTCTCGTGGGTGGTCTTATAATCGTGATCACTTGACACACATTATCTTTCTCGTGGGTGGTCTTATAATCGTGATGACTTGACATACATTATCTTTCTCGTGGGTGGTCTTGTAATCGTGATGGCTTGACACACATTATCTTTCTCGTGGGTGGTCTTATAATCGTGATGACTTGACATACATTATCTTTCTCGTGGGTGGTCTTATAATCGTGATGACTTGACATACATTATCTTTCTCGTGGGTGGTCTAATAATCGTGATGACTTGGCATACATTATCTTTCTCGTGGGTGTTCTTATAATCGTGATGGCTTGACACACATTATCTTTCTCGTGGGTGGTCTTATAATCGTGATGGTTTGACATACATTATCTTTCTCGTGGGCGGTCTTATAATCGTGATGGTTTGACATACATTATCTTTCTCATGGGTGGTCTTATAATCGTGATGACTTGGCATACAATATCTTTCTCATGGGTGGTCTTATAATCGTGATGACTTGACATACATTATCTTTCTCGTGGGTGGTCTTATAATGGTGATGACTTGACATACATTATCTTTCTCGTGGGTGGTCTTATAATCGTGATGACTTGACATACATTATCTTTCTCGTGGGTGGTCTTACAATCGTGATGACTTGACATACATTATCTTTATCGTGGGTGGTCTTATAATCGTGATGACTTGACATACATTATCTTTCTCGTGGGTGGTCTTATAATCGTGATGACTTGACATACAAGACTTCCCCAGTGGTTGATGGTACAATCATGCCGTCATTAATATTCATGATCAGATTCAGAATTCATTCTTTCTCCATTGAGTGATTTTATAATTATGTTGGCTCGACGTCCATTATCAACTCTCTGCTGGTTGATGGCGACTTTGATATTCAGAATTATCTCTGTGGTGTGTTGTCATGACATTCATAATTATCTCTGCAGTGTGTTGTAATGACATTCATAATTATCTCTGCAGTGTGTTGTCATGGCATTCACGATTATCTCTGCAGTGTGTTGTCATAACATTCATAATTATCTCTGCAGTGTGTTGCCATGACATTCATGATTATCTCTGCAGTGTGTTGTCATGACATTCATAATTATCTCTGCAGTGTGTTGTCGTGACATTCATGATTATCTCTGCAGTGTGTTGTCATGACATTCATTATAATCTCTGCGGTGTGTTGTCATGACATTCATGATTATCTCTGCAGTGTGTGGTGTTATGGTGACTTGACATAAACGACTTCTCCTGTGGGTGATGTTATCATCATGGTGACTGATCAGACACGGTGTCTTCAGTGGGTGATGTTGCAATAACGCTGACTGGGCAAGCATGTCTTCAGCGGATTGCGTTATTGTTGAGGCAATCGACCTACACTATTTCTCAAGTAGTGTAATAAACAAACTATTAAAAAAATATTTTTACAAAATCAACCTAACCATTCTTCACCTCAATATCTAGGATCAGTTCACTTTGGTTCATGTGTTCTTGTTAATTGCACCATCATTGAAATTGATTGAGTTGTTGAATTCATGCATTTTACGTGGGACGTAACAATGAATTAACCAGGTTTTTTTTCTTTTCTTTTCTTTTCTAAATTTGTGGTCAAAAGACGAATTGAAGAACATTCTGGCTTTTTCAGTTGTCTGCGATTCTTAATAAATGTATGCATGTATTAGAAACGCAAGTGTGTATTCAAGCATTGCATGTATTTCAGATTGCTTTCACAGGGAGAAAACATAGCCCACTATTTTCACTGGGAAGCACTGAAATGCTATGCGAGAAAGGCTTAGCAAGAATTCCATTCCAGCTTACCCACCCAGTCTGCAAGTGGCCGGCTGCAGGGACGCTGTAAACAGCAGGCCATACCTGGGCAGCTTTTGAATTATCTCCCTTTCAGAGTTAGCTCACGCATCAGTTTCCAGCGACGCCTTGTTTCACCGTCACCCTCCTCAACCTATAACTGTCTACCATACAGAGCAGACTTTCACCTCAACCTATGACTGTCTACCATACAGAGCAGACTTTCACCTTAACCTATGACTGTCTACCATACAGAGCAGACTTTCACCTCAACCTATGACTGTCTACCATACAGAGCAGACTTTCACCTCAACCTATGACTGTCTACCCATACAGAGCAGACTTTCACCTCAACCTATGACTGTTTACCATACAGAGCAGACTTTCACCTCAAGCAGCGTGCTCAGTATGTGTCCATTTCTCTTGAGTGTGAGCAGCCTGGAAGTAATCAATTGTTTAGTACTTTTCAACGGACAATGTTCGTTAAAAAAAACACAAACAACTATAACGTGTTTCATGTTATTGTCATTGGCAAGTTAAATCTTACGTAGGTTGTGTTAGCTAAAATCAATAAAGAGCTAAAGAAAGAAATGGCAGGAATGAGCTTCGTGTGACATAAAGACATAGGGCAGTCAGTCAAGACCTTAAAAAGCAAACGGAAATGAGCTCAAGCTCACACTGATTCCACACACACACACACACACACACACACACACACACACACACACACACACACACACACACACACACACACACACAATGTTTGTTGTCTGTTGAGACGACGAAGACCATCTAGTCATCCTGGGATCGGGGATGAGTGCGTAGATGGCTGGTCAGGCCGATCTGCGCCCGGAAAGATCTTTCACAGTACGGTCAGCGGATGGTGACAGCAGCTGGAGATCTGTTGACACTGGTCTTCCTGATCATCCTGCGCTCTCAGCTGCAGCAATTCTGTTGCTTTCACAGGTCTCAGCACCTTTCCGGACAGCTGATCGCCACCCATCTCTGTCCTGGGCAGTCTGCTCCCATGTTGTGTGGCTGATGTTGAAGGCTTTCAGGGAGGATTTGAGGCTGTCTTCGAAATGCTTCTTCTGGCCTCCTTGAGAGCCCTGTAGCTGTTCGCCAAACAATAGATTCTTTGGCAGCCGATGGTCTGGCATGCGAACTATGTGACCTGCCCAGCGAAGCTGTGACTGCATCAGGATGGTGAAGATGCTAGGCAGGCCAGCAAATGTGAGGACTTCAGTGTCCGGAATCTTGTCTTGCCACTTAATGACCATGAGTCTTCTGAGGCAAGTGGTGTGGAAATGGTTCAGTTTCCTGGCGTGGCGCTGGTAAACTGTCCATGTTTCACAGCCATAGAGCAGTGTGGTGCGGACTATGGCCCAATGCACCTTGATCTTGGTCTCTAGGGTGATGCCTCTCCTGTTCCATACGTTCTTGTGGAGTCTGCCAAAAGCGGCACTAGCTTTGGCGAGCTGGACATTCACCTCATCGTCGATGACAACGTTTCTGGACAGAGTGTTGCCTAGGTTAGTGAACTTATCCACCGCGTTCAGTTGCTGTCCAGTGATGGTAATGACTGGTTCGATGTATGGCTTTCCCGGGCTGGCTGGTGCATCACTTCAGGTTTTTTTCCCCGTATTGATTGTCCAGCCAAAGTTGTTGCAAGCAGCAGAGAACTTGTCAACACTGTGTTGCATTGTGGCTTCTGAGACAGCGTTGAGGGCACAGGCGGAGAGGAAGTCATTGACAGTATCCGTCGAGACCTTGGTTTTCGCTTCAAGTCTCCTAAGATTGGAGACTGATCCATCTGTGCGGTACTCGATGATGATGCCTATCTCTGTGTCACTAAATGCGTCAGTCAACATAGCCAAGAACATGAAGCTAAACAGGGTGGGAGCAAGACCACAACCCTGCCTCACTCCGTTTACTAGTGTCATTAAGTTCTTTTTTCTCTCGTCTTGGTAGCTTCAGTTACATACTTAGCAATGGCAGTAATAGTTGTATCATTATCTGTTGCCAACAGATTTATTATACCACTTACTGTAGGCTCAATATGAGTCATTTTGAAAAAAAATAATTTCGGCAAATATCTGAAATGAAGCAACATCGGAAAAGAAAGTACACTTCATCTTCCTTATTGTGACCACACATTGGGAAGTCAGCTCTTCGTTCACTGGTCAGAAACCAGTGTTTTGCAGCGCCTAGACCATGCACTCTTAATCCCAACTTTACCAGACCTTCTCTCATCTTTTTATTTGTTATTAAAGACAGATACCTATCCGCTTCAAATGTAATTCAAAAAAACGATACCACTCATATTTATCGTTATCTTCAATTTCAGAATGCCAATATTTTGTTTGTAACATGAAACAAGTCTTTCCTTAAATTCTTATATAAACCCCTTCTTGGAGCTAACACCTTGACACAACCATACTATCCCAAAACCATTTTCTGTTAGAGTGTTCCTAACTTTTGATGCCCAGTTGCATTTGCCTGCTTCTAATTGTATTAGCATCATGACATAGGCTTGCCTACATATTCTATTAGTTGGTAGTTTTACAGTCGCAACCAGTATTTAACACATTCTACTGTGGTTCGAACGAACAAATGATATCTTCCTGTTCTCCGTAATTCATTTTATTTGAAGAGTGTAGTGGTACACCCAAGAATCGTTTAATGGCAAAAGTATGTACTACTTCTATTAAACCTGTATATTCTAACCTCCATACTTCTGCTGCATAAGTCAATATGGGCTCAATATGAGTATCCAAAAGCTTCCAGAATAGCAAAGGATCAATTGTATGTAGTTTCTTTAGTGATTTTTGTAATTTCAGTACGCCCATTTTACCTTTTCTGCTCATGTCCAGAAGGGCAGCACTCATAATTTATTTTGTTGTAAATATCAAGCCTAAGTATTTGTATGTGTTTGTTATTCTTATTTCTTCGTTTTAATTTGTCCATTTTTCTCTTGTTCTAAGATAACCACCTTTACGGAAAACCATGATATCACCCTTATCTAGATTTACTTCTAGACATAATCTGTCAGCCTCTTTTGTTCAGATTGTTCAGCTGGTTCTGTAGACCTATAACAGTATCTCAGAGCAAAATCCCATCACAGTCAAAAAGCAATAAAAATAATTCTGAAGTTCCTGGTACTATCTGGATTCTGTGCTTCCCTTCCCTGATTGATACTACGGCTGATGCATTGACAAAAAGAATAGCATAATCCTTTTTTTGTGTTAAACATTTTTTTCCTCCATGATAAGCATACAATTTTCAGTTTGAATTTCAAACCAAAGTCATGAAGAAAGTTTGTTTTTTGTACATGCAAATGCAAAAAAAGACGCCACATTCCCACGCATTGCCTTTCAGGCTTTAAAGATGTCTGTTAACTTATCATTAATATAGTGCAATTTTTATCTAAGTCATTTTGCTATAGAATTTATATCTTTTATAGATAGTTCAAATATTTGTGGATGAACAATATTCCATGCGTGTTCTTTTTGTGTGACACAGTGAAATAAACTGCTCTAAAACATGTCTAGTGAGATATTTGCTTGTTGTATCAAAGTTTGATCTTGAGCAGAGTACACATCCTTGTTTTGCTCCTCCCCGAAAATAAAAAAAATCAAAATATGAATGATTATCTCTCACACATGCACTGACTAAGTCATAAACTCCCCGAAGTGCTCTATAATTTTTCCATCAACCCCACTTCTCCTTAACGCTTGCCATAAGACATTTCTGTCAAACAGAATCAAATGCTTTCCTAAATTCGGCTTAAACCTACATAGAGCTTATAATGTTTTGCTAAATATTTTTCAACGGCAGAGTATAAAGTAAAAATGTGATCAATTGTATTATATCCTGCTCTAAACCTATCTTGTTGCTCTGCTAGTTTTCCGTCAACTTCTAACCATCGTGAAAGTCGTTTATTCAGAATAAATGTGTACACTTTGCTCACGATACTTGTTAATGCCACACTACGGTGATTATCGGGTAGATTAGCATCCCCTTTCTTGTAAATTGGAACAATAATGGATTTACACTATTATTTTTGGAAAATGCCCTCTTCAAATATCTTATTGAAAAGCACTACGAGAAATTCAATTACTGTTTCATTGGCATGTTTAAGCATTTCACTAAGTATCATATCAGTACCAGAACTTTTACCGGCTTTAAGTTTATTTATACTAGATGCAACTTCCTCTTGAGAAATAGGTTTGTTAAAAAGTGACTCGTCTGAATCGTCCATTAGTTCCTCTGCCAAGATTTCCTCTTGAGCCAGCCCAGGTGTCATCATATTGAATATCCTGATGAAATGTTCGTACCACTGGGCAATAGAAATATCATTGCGCACTACATTTATTTCTGTTCACTGGTCTAATTATTTTCCAGAATACCATAGGGTCATTGGTTGACTGTTTCAATTTAATTATCCTTTCATTGTCAAATTCTTTTTTCTTGGAAAATAAAAGTTCTGTGTATTGTCTCCTTTCATCCACATACTTATCTCTGTGTTGCTCATTACTGTTTTTTGACCTTTGGAATAGTTTTAGGTAACCTCTTCTTTTGGGCGCATTGTTTATCGTACCATTCATTTTCGCTTTTCTTCTTGTTGCCTACAGTTCGAATCATGGAGGCAGCAGCTCCATACAATGCTTAAACAAATATATCTAAAGAAGTGTTGACATCGATTGAAAGAGCTTGAACAGCTTCTTGGATATGGCTATGAAACATATGTGAATTTAACTTATGTTTGTACTCTAACAAATAATCTTCAGACCACACAAATTTCCTCATTCTCTGCAGTTGTAAATTTGCCTGTATAATCAAGACCACATTGTCAAGTAAACTCGACTGGCAAATGTCAAGAATCAACACGGTCTCCAATATGTAAATGACAATTACTTGAAAACAGCCATTTAGTGAGTAGAAGATAATCATTCACACTATTACCATGTTGTGAAACATGTGTAAACTGACCATCAAAATCACCAACACATCCACCGTTCACAATAATACAGTACAACATAAAACACAAATTCAACAATGACTCACTAAAGTTATTGATAAACAGCATCATTATCATCGACATCACCAATAGGAGAATAGGTAAGTGCTTCATTTCAGTTAGGTTGCTTTCATCCTCTCCTCACATTTAGATTCCCACAGATCACAAGACATAACACTTCATCATTTATATGGTTGGCGATAGCTTCTTCTAATAAGACAATTCCATCTTTTTGTATTTTGTTACTGTGCAAAGGACTGTTCTCAAGAGCAACGTATGTTCCAATAATAAGCACATCTTTATCGACCTTATTTAATTTCACAACTACAACATTTTCACAATCAATCTTTATATGTATTATACAGTGTTGGTAGCATATGTGTACTAAAATCAATAATCCACCAGAATTTCTTCCTTGTTTTGATAACTTTTTCTGCAGGTACGTAATCTTTCAAAACGTTAATATTTTTTTTTTTTAAATTCCAGAATAGTCAAAAGTGTTATCCACAAACGTTCCTGTCATGCAAACAAAATCAAATAGTTCAATGTATTTAATGAAGATGTCGGTCGGTTTCGTGTACAAGTTTACAATATTGAAAGTCAGCAATTTCAAATCACAAGTATGGCGTGCTGTCCAAGGTGTTTCCTGGCCTTGGTTGCGTGCAATGAAAGAACTCCCGCACGTCCGACTGCCGTGACCCTCTGCAATCACGACTTGCACGTGATGACCTTGCACTGCCGGCCTGCCGAGATGGCGACGGACAAGAAGGGGAAGACCCAGCGTTGGCTGTGCCGCACGGTACACTGTCACCTCTGGCCTGTTTGTTTACAGTGTCATGCAAGGGGGGGGGGGGGGGGGGGGGGTAGCCGCAATTCTTGTTGACCGTGTTGAGTCGGAATCCACCACCTCAGCAAACGTTCTTGGGTCAGGTCGTCTGGACTGCACTGCTAACTGCCCCTTTCTGAAGAATGCCACCTTACCCTCTTTTTTGGCCTCGGCGACTATACTGGCTTACTGGTGGGTGAGGTCATTGGCTACAGTTACTCCCTTGCCCTTCGGTCTGGCATGGATGTCCTTGTTTGTGATAACTGACATTTTGTCCTTCCACCTGCTAAATGTGACTATCACAGGCCGGGATCCACCGTTTCTGCTCTGGCCTGGATGATGGGCCTGAGCAATGTCGTCCGTTGTTTTCAACACTGTTCAGGATGTCCATCATCGCTCTGGCACAGAAGTCGAAGGTCTCCCTCCCCTCTGCTGCAGGCACCTCAAACATATGGAGGTTGTCTTGTCTGGAGAACCCTCCAGTCTGT
>CM031627.1:45297229-45307229 GCA_018398815.1 Conus ventricosus
TCGCCTCCTCCCTCAGTCGTGTCAGTTGCTTGGTTGTATCACTGATTGTTTTTGTGAGTTGTTGCATTTCTTTTTGCTGCTTTCTCTCTCCACATACAGCTCATTGATATCAGCCCACGGCTATTCAGAGCAAGCCACTTAGTTTTGAGAGGAAGGGGAGTTTACAGCTCGCCCATTGCTGCAGAGGGCAAGCCGTGAATGCAGCTCAGGGAAAGGGGTGTTTTCTGCAGGCTGCTCCCCACCAGCCAGCTAACCGTGCTGTACTCGGCGAACTGAATGTCATCTGTGTAAAGCAGGTCTGGCAACAATGTGTTCGGCATTGCTGAGCGGCCATTACGAGTGGGGCTGTTAGCCTGATAATCTGTGCTTTTGAGATGACTGAATAGGCAAATTCCCGACAGTTCTTTTAATACCAAACTCGACAAGGTTTATTTTCCTGTAGATAATGTAGATACGGCATGAAAGCTTGTACACAAGTGGTCAGGCGATATTCAAACAATGACAACACACACACACACACACACACACACACACACACACACACACACACACACACACACACACACACACACACACACACAATTGTGCAAAAATGACGTCATCACTTTCTGGGAACTTAATTTTCCCTAGTTAACTAGTACACAAATTTGATATATGCCTCTGCTTGGACTACAACAACAAAAATGTTGGATTAGAAATGTGTAATCCTTGTTTGTTCGGCCTTTTAACTAAGTGTCTCGAATGGGACGGAAAAATAAAGCTGTGGCCGTGATGCCTTGTTCAAAGTAGAGTGAAGCACTTGTCACTGTCACTTGCCAGTTTACCACAGCGTTTATCGATTTCGTCACATTTCATTGTGATAAGACCAATATCTGTTTTGAGTGCACTGAGGTCTTGTCTCATGAGCTCCATGCGAGCTTCTAATGATTCGAACCTGTTCTCCTGTCGCTGGATAGTGCCAAGAATCTGCTGTGCAGTATCCGTGGCAGGCGAGAATCACTGGAGCCATGATGAGGGATACAGATGGAACTGATATTGTCAGTGTCTATCTGCACACTGTCGTGTTTGTCGTGGTCAGGTCCAGGATTCAATTCAACGTCTCCACAACACAGGAGATACGCCGCCACAAAAATGAAAACAAGTATGTCCACCTTGTTCCTTGTTGTAATCCACCCGCGTCTTCATCTTCACATACACACGCGCTCGAGCACACACACACACACACACACACACACACACACACACACACACACATACGCGCGCATGCGCGCGCGTGCGCTCGCATAGAGAGGAGAGAGAGAGAGAGAGAGAGAGAGAGAGAGAGAGAGAGAGAGAGAGAGAGAGAGAGAGAGAGAGAGGCGCGCACACACACACACACACACACACACACACACACACACACACACACACACACACAACACAGAGACACACACACACACACATGCACGCACTCATACATACATGCATGCACGCAAACACACACACACACACACATACACACACACACACACACACACACACACACACACACACACACACACACACACACACACACACACACACACACACGCACGCACGCACACTCGCACATAAGCACGCATGGACACACATGCAAGTACGTGCGCACATGCACACGCACACACGCATTTGATCAAAGAAAGCAAGAGAGAGAGAGAGAGAGAGTCTTCCTTTACTAGGAATGTGTATTATTTATCAGAAAAAGGACACATAGTTCAATGTCTCTTTAAAGTTGTCTTTCTTCACCTTTGAACTTAAGTCCCAGTCGTTTCAAAACTCGTTGTCTCTGCACCTGCCTGCGACGTTCCAACACACCGTTTAACAAATACAGGTATGGCGTCCCAATTGCACTGACGAAAATGAAGAAAACTGAAACTGACTCGTCACCAGGCAATTGTACACCTTGTGACGTCATAATGGCCCACAACGTCACGAGATACCAGCAACAGGCATCTGTGACAGCCGGGGAGATAACTTGACGGGCCGCAATGAGGTCGCGAGCCTTGTCGTCACTGGTCAGGAAAGCCAAAGTACTTCTGCGGATAATGGTGTAGATGTAGATTTGACCCAGCATGGTCAATGACATCAACGTACTGTTGAGGACCACCAGGATACTGAAGGCGTAGTGATGTCCCCCTGGTCGATCAGCTGGCACAGGCAGTGGAACACAGAGACTGGTCTGACTGAACGTTTTGCCTGATGACGTCATGGGAGTGATGGAGAGACAGGCACCTGCCAGCCACGCCAGCAGGCAGACAGGTAAAATCGTCTTCTTTCTCCGCTCAGTTCTCACTTTCTCTGACCACACCACAACTATGCACCTCTCCAAGGTCATGCTGACATTCACAAAGACACTCACCTGGTTTGGAACAGAGAATGAAAAATATTCATCAAGCAATACGATGTTTATGATTGTGTCGCTTCAAATGACATAAATCAAATGCATGTCGCATGTCAGTTTGTACTGTACAATACAAAAATCCGGTCATGCAAAACGATCGACTTGGTATTACGTATTTACAACTCCAGTCTGTTTAATTCAGCAATGCTGTTTATTGGAGTTTGACAGAAGATTTATTTCATTTTACTCTATTTCGTTTTCATTCTCACGCTTTAGTCCCTTAGAAATATCACAATTCAATCAATGACATAAATCATATGTCAATATATATTATTCGAATCATCGTCGTGTAAATTCAACATGATTGACTTTGTATTGCACATTTACAACTTTCGGAATTTTAACTCTACTGTGACTTTTATTTGAGTTGTACTAAGCTGTGATTTATTTCATTTATTTTATTTTTATTGCCACTTGAGTGAATTATTGAATTTCAATTGATTTCTTGAGAATTGATATGGAGGTGAGTCATTATGACTTTACTGCTTATTCGTTACCCAAATCTCATTAAAATTGAAACAGATCAGCCAGCATCACATCAGTTAATTAGCTCAAAAGCTATCATTGGTCTGTCGCATACCTCTGCCTGAAGTTTCTAATCAATGCGAAGCTGGAAACGTTTATGTTGACTTCTGGAAGAAACAAAAGAGTGAAAGCACACCCAAGCTCAAATTTTATGCCACAGTTGCTACCGAATACAAACAGGCAGCTTATTTGGAGCAAGGCATTGACACAGAATGCAGACGAGCACTAACTATATTACGAATAAGTGCCCATGAACTCCAAATTGAGAGGGGCCGTTATACCAACACTGACATAGAAGACAAATTATGCACGACATGCCCTGCTGTTAATGACAAACTACATTTTCTCGATGACTGCAAATTACTTGACCAACAACGTTATGACCTGATGACAAAGATCACAAAACAAATTTTCCACGACAGACTAACATGACAAAACCCTCGAAGCTCATGTTATTGGACTGCTTCCAACCTGTACTCGCCCAGTATGTGCTGTTTTCTTTTTTCTCTTTGGAGACAGAAAATTTAATCAGACCCTGATACACACTCTGCCTTTTCTTTCTGCTGCTAATGTTATGTTGCAGGATGTGACTACGTTGGAATTAGTTTAACTGAATGTCTTAACTTGATCATCTGGGCCCAACAAAACCTCTGGTTTTCATGCGGCAATAAACCATATTTTTGTTCTTGTTTTTGTTCATACCAGAACGCGGCATTAAAAAAAAAGTGGGGGGGGGGGGGGGAGAAAGTCCGTGTGGTTGGGTCAGGGTGGTGGAGGTGTTAAGAATATCTACTAAGTGGATGATATTTAATAACACACACACACACACACACACACACTCTCTCTCTCTCTCTCTCTCTCTCTCTCTCTCTCTCTCTCTCTTTCTCTCTCTCGCTCGCTCGCTCCAAGATGGCGGACACAGTGACACTGAGATCAAGGGTCTGCCGATATTTCCTCAAAACTGCATTATTATGATCAAGCTGACTACATCTAGAAGCATGGGCAGCCGTTCAGCTACAGCACCCATCAAAGGACAAAACACAGCACCAAGAGAGTTGACAACTTGGAAAGCTCCATGAAGAAAAAGCTGATCCGATCAGCGAGCAAAGCTGCCCAGTGCGTACGTGAGGAGGACAAGGGAGATGCCAGGGAAAATCGACACAGCTCTACATCGGACACAGTGAGAGTGATCGATGAAATGAAAAATATGATAATCGGTCTTTGTAACCGTGTGTCAAGCCTGGAAAACACGATACACGAACAGAAAAAGATGATTGAAAATATGATTGCATCTAGAGTTGTCATGACAACAATTTCGGACGATCAGACTCAAACAGATAATCCTACCTGTCCCACGTACCCTGAGATCGCAAAATCGATCCCTACTGCCCCACAACATCCCGGACGACAAAAGAAAACAGAAGACACAACAAAAGAAAAAGAAAACTCTAAAGCAAAGGAGGTTGGAAAAGAACTTAAGAATAATGACGTCAACGATTCACATGACGTAAACGATCAGGAAAAAAAAAGAAAACAGAATTCTATTAGGCCTAGATCAAAACAGAAAGAAGAGAAACAAGATTTACCGGTAGTTGCCATGCCCCATGACTCAGTAATGAAAGGAGTGAATGGGAGAAGACTGGGCCGCTCACATGGCTTTGAAACAACGGTTTGCGAACCTTATAGGATTGAAGACCTTCCTCTGATGCTTCAGAAAATTCCCTCCTCTGACGAAAAGCCAGCTGACGCAGTGGTCATCCATTGCGGACTAAATGACATTCAGAGAAAGGATCCCAAACTTGTCAGCAAAATGTTCACAGAATGTGTCGGGGACTTCGCCACTACTCACCCTGAAGTTAAGGTCATTGTAAACAAACTAGCACCGGTCAAAGATTTCGAACTCAACACGAAAGGAGAGCTTTTTAATGCCTTGACAACAACAGAGCTTTTCAATATCAAAAACGTTTCGTTTGTCTCACACTCCAACCTTAAACCTAGCAACCAGACACACAGAGACGGCATCCACCCAACACTGGGGGGTCAAGTGTCCTTGCAGCAAACGTTGGACGGCATGTCAGTGAGCTTTTTCTTGAGAAACCAAAGAAGACTGCCAGGCTGCGGAAGCAGAAACACCCAGAAACTATCAAGACTTCAGAGGTCACCACCCCTCCCTGGAACCCAAAGGGGTCCCTGGTGGAACATGTTTGATGTCCTTTGCTAGAGTGGTTCTAAATCAACAACTGAGAGACATCTAGTGCAGTTTTGGGGAAATTTTAGTTATGAACTCTTTTCCCTCCCCCCTTTTAAGCGATACTTTTTGTTGTTCCTTCCTTTAAATCCGAGTATTTTCAAAGTGTATGTGTTTTATCTAAGGGCTGCAAGTCTACTTTAAAATTCTGACAGTGACTTCATTTCCCCCCTTAGCAAATTTCCCCCTCCTGTTTTGTTCGTCTTTTTTAAAAGTCAGAAAGCATTGTATTTGGCTTGCTTTCCCACCCCTGCCTAATTTCATGATGTCATCTATGAAAGTTATGCAATGGAATGTTAGATCTGTTTCCACAAATTTGCCCCTATCTAATTCAACATCTGGCGAATAACATGTACCAGCACTTATTTTGCAATCGCTCAACGTGAAAAAGAACAAACTTGGGCCCAAAATACCAGGTTATTATTATCCACCTGTAATGAGCAAGTTGAGGATACTTCCAAAATCAGTGCAGCTATATATATATATATATATAATATATATATATATTATATATAAAATAAATATATATATATATATATTAAAACTATAGAATGCTGAACAATTAAGTAGTGGGGGAAAACAAGTGCAGGTCAACAATTCTTCAGTCGTTATAGTAATGTCTTGGCAAAGATTTGAACAAAAAAAAATTGAAGATGAAATGGGGGAATATATTATAACTATGAGAAGCCCTTCACTAGCTGCCTGAGGGAACCATCATAATCTCTCTCGAAGGCACATTTATTTGTATTGCCTGCTCCTAGGCCTTTCGTCCGCTGGATCGGACTCATCAGGGAGACACGGCTAATTCTGTCTGTTGCTCTTGGTGTCAAATAGAGACACACCACAGTCCATAATTCTGTGGTGTTTCTCACCGCCAAGGGTTCAAAAAAAAGGAATCCAACAGCACCCCCAAAGCAGCCAGCGAAGGGTAGTAAAATGGAACAAAACAAAGGTGTGGAGAGGAAAAAAGTTGCTGAAAAACTAAAAGCATTATTCAAACAGTATAAAATGTAGGGGACAATCTTTGAGCCTATGCTTGAGGATCCAATCAAGGATGCAAGGGAGGTCAAAAGATATGGAACAGTCTGAGTGGTCAGCTCTGCTGTTCAATAACCCAAGCATTGTGAGTGGCTAAGAACTGTACAGAACAACCTTTACTTGGATCTCTTAAGAGATGCAATCTCCCACTGATTGACCAAACAATAGAATGCTGAACAATTAAGTAGGGGGGGAAAGGGGAAGGGATAGACTACAAAGTACGCCCTCCCCCTGCACCAAATAATACTCACGGTTTACATTTGTGTGCAGCTCAAGTAAAATTTAATGAAAATCATACAATAAACATAATTTCTGCGTGCTTACCTAAAGGACCCAATGAATTTAACACAGAATGGTTACATACTCTTCAAGATAAAGAAAAGTGGCTGATAGCAGGGGATTTCAACGCTCATTCCCCATTCTGGGATAAAGAGTGTGCATCAGTTGCTAGTAACCGCTTTGTTGAAAATATCGTTGATTCTTGTTTATATATGCTTAACAATGGCCGCATCACTAGAATTCCGGACATCACAACACACAGGGCATCAGCAATTGATTTAACTTTCGTATCTCATTCCCTAGACCCCGAATGTAGCTGGGATACCCTTAACGATACTTTATGAAGCGATTATCTTCCCCATTTTTTATAACATTTAATGAAATGACAGAGTCTTATGAATCTCACATAGACAAAATTCCAAAACAAAATTATAAACTTGCTGACTGGGAGAAATTCAAAATAGTCTGGATGCTTGTCATGCTGAAAGTGTGATACTGATAACAGACCAATTATATTCATACTCGTGCCATTCTTAAAGCTGCTGATGTAGCAATTCCAAAGTTCTATCCAGTCAAATCAAACAAACATCAGGAAATATCTGGTGGACACCAACCTGTGGCGCAGCCGTAAATAATAAGAAATCAATGTTTAAGATATATCTAAAAGACAAATCACCGGAGAATCTAATTGCTAAAAGAAAAGCAAATCATCATTGCAATATGGTAATTGCACAGGCGAAAAGGCAATACTGGTCCTCTTTCTGTACAAATGAAATTTCAAACCATACAGATCTCCAAAAAGTTTGGAAAAAGTTTCATGAAATGAAAAAAAGTGTAAATTTGCCATCTTGTCCTATAAGACTGAAGAACAAAGAATTTCCGTCAAACTCAGAAAAAGGCAGAATTATTCACTGATATGTTTTCAGACTCTATGCGTCTAGAAGGTCTGGCCCATAAAAATAAAACATATAGAACTGAAGAAGAAGGAAAAGATGAATACAAAGATCCAGTTAGTGACAACAGTCACTTCATCAATGCCCCAATTACTTTTGATAAAGTCAAAGATGCACTGATATCTCTTCCTAATAAGAAATCATCTGTAGGGTTAGATATAGTTTCTAATGATATGCTTAAACAGTTGCCAGATAACTTTGTTTTATTGTTGCATAAATTGTTTCAGAAATGTTGGGTTGAGGGTGTTATGCCAGAACAGTGGAAACAGTCTGTCATCGTTCCTATTCTAAAGCATGGTAAAACTCCAGTCGATTCTCAGTCCGTACCGTATGCTTTAGATTCATTTTATTACAAGAAAAAGTCCAAAATTATCATAGAAATCAATCAAATGATTAACATTTAAAGTTTAAAGGGAACCAATATCACCTTTTGTTGGGTTCCTTCACACGTTGGATTATATTCAAACGATTGTGCTGATAGAGCCGAAAAAAAGGTGCAAGGCAAGACAGGGAATCTATAGAAATAAACATCCCTTTATCCGTTGCAGAAGGGTATCATTTGCTAGAGTAAGCATCGTGGAACAAAGTTTCAAAATCTCTCCATAGGAAGGAGAAATTCTCCGGTCTCTTACTGAATTCGATTGGTTTAACAAACAAAATAGCTGTGAATTATAGTAACATTTTCAAATGTAGACACATTATTTCGCTGTCTTATAGGATAAAGCTTAATGCCTTCAAAACAAAATTCAGCAAGAATGTTAAATGTCTGTGCGGTGAACAAATTTCAAGCCAACACATTCTTCTGGAATGCCAGAGAATGAGACCTTTTACCGGCTATTTCTGAAAGTTCTCTTGACAGTATTCTTGAGAATTTTAGTTTGTTGTTTGATTTTGCGAACTGTTTGCTACGCAGTCCTATGGGACATTTGTTATAGTTTGTGTTATGATTAAAAATAGTTATTAAAAGTTGGCTTTCCCATACCTTTCTTTTTTCTTTTTTTTTCTTTCTTTTTCTTTTTCTTTTTCTTTTTTTTCCATTGCATTGTCATCATCATCATTCTCTTGCCCATGATGGGCGTAGAGGAGAGATGAGAGACACTCTCGAAGCCAGGCACCGCCATCCGGCCCTGTCCTCTGCCTGTCGTATCAGCGTAGGGCCATCCATCCTGGTCCATTCTTTGATGTTGTCCATCCAGCATTTGGCTTGTCGTCCCCTTCGTCTGCCGCCTTCCAGCGTGCCCTGGATGACTGTTTTAGGCAGTGAATTGTGGCGTATGACATGCCCGAACCACGACAGCTTCCTCTTCTTGACTGTTGCCAAGAGGGGTTCTTGGGGGCCTGCAAGTGATGTTATTTGGCTCCTCACAAGGTCGTTTGTCTTCCGGTCTTGCCAAGAGATCCCGAGCAAGCGCCTGAAGCATTTAGTTTCAAACGTCTGGATTCTCTTGGTGGTCTCTGCTGTCATGGTCCACCTTTCGCAGCCATACAGCAGGATGGACAGCACCAGGGACTTGCACAGCTTCATCTTTGTAGGAACGCTGATCTCCCTGCTCTTCCAGATCTTGTTTAGCTTTGCCATTGCTGCTGTTGCGATCGCTAGTCTGGTCTTGATTTCTGTTGTAGAGCGACCGTCTTTGGTGAGAGTGGCGCCAAGGTATTTGAAAGCGCCCACTTCTTCAAGCTGTTGTCCGTTCATGTAGATTTCAGCATGGGTGTTGGTTGTGCTGTTGACCAGGACTTTGCTTTTTTCTGTGCTCACTTCCATTCCATATGCACCTGCCTTTCTTCCAGTCTCTTTGTCAGGTCTTGTAGTTCCTCGTTGCTGCCTCCCATCAGGTCGATGTCATCTGCGAACCTCAGATTATTGATGGTTCTTCCTCCGATGGAGATAGTGGAGTGGAAGTCATGGAGGGTTTCACGCATGATGTTTTCCAGGAAAAGATTGAACAGTACGGGAGATAGCAGGCAGCCTTGACGGACTCCAACTGTGGTCTTGAAGTAGTCCCCTATCTGGTTGTTGAGGAGGACTGCGCTGCTGGCGGTGTTATACAGCGCCTGGATGGTTTGGACGAGACCCTCCTCTATGCCAAACTTTCTGAGCACCTGCCACAGACCCTTGTGCCACACCCTGTCAAACGCTTTCCTAAAGTCAATGAAGTTGTGAAACAGGTCTCTCTGATGATGCATATGTTTCTCCATCAGTATCCGGCAGGTGAAGATCTGTTCTACTGTGCTTCTGCCTGCCCTGAATCCAGCTTGTTCTTCCGCCAGGTGTTCTTCCGCCTCTTTCTTCAGTCGATTCAAGATGACTCTGAGCATGATTTTACTGGTGTGGCTAATGAATTGTATTGTAAAGATTGTAAAGATGCTGCTGCTTTTTTTTTTTTTTTTGTATATGATTGCAAGATAACCCACAAACCTACCTCCTCCTCATGCTCCCCATCTCCAAATCCTTTCCCTTCGTCTAATATCACTTAATGTGGAAAGACGTTAATTGAAGACAACACCAACAACACACATACACACACACGCGCGAGC
>CM031627.1:45309729-45314638 GCA_018398815.1 Conus ventricosus
TATCAAATGTGACATATGCAGAAGGACCAATACATTCCCCTGTTGACAGCACCCATGGCTAGTGAAATGGCGTCAGAACACACTGTTGCTGAACCCATGAGGGGGCAAGCTCTTTATGGTTTAGGTGGGGATGGGCTAATCTCCCAACCAAAACTCATTTGCATATGAGATTGCCAACATCTCCGTGTCAGCGAAAAGTCTGGTAAAACGTTTTACTAGCACGAGTCGACCCGTTACTAATGTCTGCATCTGTTGTGAGATGCTGTCGATGAATCTGCTCTAGCTGAGTTTAGTATAAACATACTGGCGTGGTGTATGGGGTTTATTTAGACACACACACATTGTCACATACTATGTGCTGTCAGAACTTTCAGACATTTACCTGGCAGGAGAGGAGAAAGAGGAATGCTGCCATTGTGCACACGTTGCTTGATTTCCAGACTCTGCCCACCCACAAGTAAGAGCCATTGTACATGTGGTCTGCCACGACAGTACACAGATGTACAACCCAACACAAATTTAGACATGCACAGGTGAAAAGTAAAAACTTTGGTGGATGTTCTTTCTCTGCGTGCTCGAGAGATATTGCCTAAACTAAGCCATTCCCCAGTAAGATGAATGACACGAGAAAGTAAAGTAAAGTACGCTGCCCCTGTCCTCCAGAAGATGGTCACAGGTGGAAAATACAGGTGAAGGTGCATGGCAGTTCTTAATGTTGAAGTTGTCAGGCAGGGCGTGAAAACAACACAGCTGGAAACTATCAGCATACAGCTCCTGAAGACTGTTGAGATTCTTCAGTAAAGTGTTGGAAAATCGTGATATGTCATTACCTCGGAGGTCCAGCTTTTTAAGATTAAAATGGCCCAGGTTCCCCGCTAGAACCCTTTCCATGTTACCGCCGGATATGTTTAGGTTGGTGAGTCCAGTGAAGGGCCTCAGTCTATGGGAGATCCAGGTACACCAGTTCTACAAAACTCAGGTCCAGGTTAGTAAGTCTTGGAAAGGTTTTCACCACAACAGACTGGTTCGGAAAGAGAGCTCCAATGGATTGTTTGCCAGGATCAAGTGATTCAGATTACTGAGGTTTCCCAGAGTCTTCAAGATAACAGTTGTTAGCTGGTTATGGCTCACATCAAGATTTGAGGTTGGGAAGATCTGGAAGAAGAAGTTCAGACAGAAAACATTTCCTCAGGCTCAGATATATCAGCATTTTATTTTTGAACAGGCTCTCTGCTTTATACGTATCAGTGGATCTAAATAACGAACACCCGGGTAGTCCCCTACAGGAAACACATGGTCACACACAAACGCCAGTCCTGACAGGAGCAGTGGTCAGGACAAGTCATGGAGCAGTGCCATTCATCATCATGCTGAGGGCAATGGACATCACCGTCACAGACATTCATCTGGATGTAGCCCATACTGGGGACTGACGAAAACGAAAGTACCAGGACATGCGTAGGTCTCACAGTCTGTCTCATCCTCTCTATGAGGACAGTCATAGACGCCGTTACATCGTACAAACACTGGTAAACGGTAGGCCACCAACGGACATTCAAAATGGGTTGGGGGCACAGAGTGTCCGGCTCATAAAAATCACGGTTTCATGACACTGCTGTAATCAGTTTCCACGTAAACGATTCAGCGATGGCAGTCTCGCACCGTCATGGATTGACGATGAAGGATCATTTATAAAATAGGTTTTTCCAAATTATTTAGGCATCCAGCCGTGTCCATGGAGTTCTTGCACTGAGGGCCAAACGTTCTGCACCATCGGGTGTCCCTGAAACACTACAATTTCTTTCATTGTTGCAGAGTATATGAAAAGTGAATGAATGAATCAGTCAATCAATCAATGAACACAACAAAGACATATTTTCATTGTATGTTTCACTTCAGCGGTTGATAGAATTATGGATACCCTACCAACTACCTATGCATTATGTGAGAAGTCTTTATTCACCAGCCGCCGTGGCGAAGTGGTTAGCGTCGCGGACTCCCGGCTGGGAGGTCGTGGGTTCGATCCCATCAGCGGCATGTGGGTTTTTTTCTGCCCCGACCGGCTCCTACCCAGAGTTGAGTTTGCTGCGGACTCAGTTGGGAAGACTGGGACCACACAGTCGAGTTTCATCCACTTAATGGATGCGTTTCTGAGAGTGTTGCTCAAATTCCTGACAACGTTGCAGGTGCCTGTATCTCTCGGGCCTGGTTGACGCCGGGATATATTATGAAAGGAAGCGTAGAGTACAGCCCTGTCATTTAGTCTCAGACCCAAATGGAAATCCGTGCATCATCTTAATCATCCTCATTCCCATTGATCAGCATTAAAAAAAAAAGTCTCAAATTCCGTGGCCCTTCATGCCCTGCTCTCCCTGGTGACCTCAATTTTGATGTCCTCTCCACGTCTGTGGCCTTGGTTTGCTTCCGTCGGGGTCACGGTATCGGCGAGTCCTGGGGGGCTGTCGTTGGACGGACGTGGTGGCGCCTCCGGAGGGAGAGCTCACTCACGCCGGCTCCCCGACCTAAACAATTATTGTCGTCAGTAGGGGGCTTAGTAGGTGGTGTCCTGCGTATGTTCGATCAGAACAGGCGCCACTGAACACCACCCAAGTGACTCGGCAGCAGTGCAGTGTCTCCTCCCGGGGGGTTGCCTCTTGACGACTTGACATTGACTGCTCCCTGTGGATTGCCGGTGCCGGGGCTGCGGCGGGGCCAGCCGGGCCATGGCTGTGGACGGGTGTCGGAATGAGCGGCGTGGGTGCACTCCTCTGAGGGGGCGCAGAGGTTGGGACAGCCAAAAAAAAAAAAAAAAAAAAAAGTCTTTATTCACCATTACAGGCAGAGGAGTGAGAGAACATATTCTATGTTTAAGTTGTAGTTATTGATATAAAAAAGAGGCTAGAAGATCGGAAAGACGCTCAATTGAGTGCCAGGTTTGTTTAGTGACGCGCGCGCGCGGCGTGTGTGTGTGTGTGTGTGTGTGGGGTGTGTGTGTGTGTGTGTGTGTATGTGTGTGTGAGTGTGTGTGTGTGACTGTGCGTGTGTGAATGCTTGCGTGCGTGCGTGCGAGCGCGTGTATATATATGTGTGTGTGTGTTTGTGTGTGTGTGTGTGTGTGTGTGTGTGGTGTGGGGGTTGTGTGTGTGGGGGTTTGTTGTTGGGTGTGTGGATATCGATTTCTTTTTGATCCCGGGTAAAAGAAATGGATTTTTTCCCATTCAGTTCTCCAAAATGTTTTTTGTTCCTAAGATGCAGGCTGGTAGAGGACCCCCATTTCTTCAAGTCCCCTTAAACCCCAAAGGGGGGGGCAGCCTGTGCAAAACCCAGGTTAGATTTTGCAAGGCTCTCTGTCTTTTATGGGGAAAATGCTGCAAGGCTCTTGTAGTTCATGAGAGCAAGCTGCAAGGTCTTGTCAGTTCATGAGAGCGAGAACGGGAAAACCCTTCTTCGGGGCCCCCTTCCCCCTCAACGTTTGGGGCGAAAGTGGCCAAAAAAATTTTTTCCTGTTTTGACAAGTAAGCTTCAATAACAAAAAAATAACGATTATCTACAAACAAACTACGGTAGGGTTATCCGTTTTTAATAAAATTTACTAACTTTTCGATTTCGTTTTTGTTTAATCTTTTTTTTCTGATTTTTTCAATAACATATTTTCACGCAAACATTCTTAATGAGTTTGTTTTCATGTGAAAAAAAACATACAGTCTTTAATGTTCTCAAAAGTTTTTAAAACTGAGTTATATTTTGCTAAAATCAACTTACCCGAGCATGTTCCGCTGAAGTAGTTTCGAAAAAGTGTTTTTTTTTTTAATTTGTTCTTTCTGCCGAACGTCACTATAATAATGTGTTGCGTTCTTAAAAGTCTAAAAATGTTTAAACACTCACTCAGTTTATTGTGGGATCAACAAAAATATATGTCATTCTGTCCATATAAACCTTCACATGTATGTTTTGTTTTTAGTGTTGGACAGAAAAACCAATATGATTTAAAATTATAACGATAAACTGTTTGTAAAAGGTCGGGATAAATAGTTTTCCACAACCGTCTGCCACAAATCAATGAGCAAGAGGAGTTTTTGTCATAAAGTTTAACTGCCCATAGTTTTTTTAGCAGAATTTTTTAATCCCGTTATTATTTTTATATATCTCTGTCAAAAATTGTTCAGATAATAAAACCCTGAGGCCTAAAAGTGTAAGATTAATCCAAATTGTTCTTAAGATGTTCTATTTAAGTCAACATTGTTTTTTTGTTGTTGTTTGATCTTAAATCCCCACCATTGTGAAGAACGGCGACAAAAGTTAAGGGTTTAAAGTCTAAGTTTTTCCCGCTAATATTAAATTTCCCTTTTTTAAGGTATCATAACGCCCAACCCCCTCCTTCCCCATCTTTAAAACGAAATTTCAAAATCATGTGAAGTGTCTTAAATTTTTTCTTGGAAAACTGTAAATTTTTTAGAAGTTTTTTACAATGTTTCTTTTTGTGGGGATGTACTCTTTTTCCTTCGGGTTTTCAATTTTTTTTCGACTATTGCGCGGCATAAAACTTCATGTAAAGGGCCCGATTGAATGCTTTCTGAAATTTTTTGAGGCAAAAAAAAGTAAGGGGTTTGAATTCAAAATTTTTGTCCCCTTCTAAATATGGGTTTTAGTGATTTGAGGCGGTTTTTGAATATTTTATATTATATGGGCAAATTATTTCTTTAGATTGCGCAGTTTTTCTGTTTAGGAAATTTTTGTGTCGCAACCCCTTTGCGTTTTTTATACCATCTTTTGTGTACTCAAAATACAAAGCGCCCATTCGCCCTTTGTTCAAAGTCCGCAACGTTGCAAGGTCTTTTAAAACTAAAGTTATACACCCTTTCAGGGTAAAGTAATTCCCGAATTTGGCCCGCGACTTTTTTTAGTAAGT
>CM031627.1:45315638-45345638 GCA_018398815.1 Conus ventricosus
TCATAATGCATATGATTCGATGCTATGAGTCATCAAAGTTTTCCCCCTTAAATGTAAATGTTTAGGGGTTTGGCGCAACAACAAATCTTTTAGTGTCGGGGTGTCAACTTTAAGCCTAACTTTTAGCTAGCTCTTTATCAATAATGTATCTGCATTTTCAGGTTCGAATGTTAATATTGTTTTTAGATTTGCATTGTTAAGTTTGAGAGTAATGCCGAATTTACTCATTGCTTCTTTTAGTGAGCAAAACCCGTAATACCATCAGGTATTGTTAACTGGTTAGCTTTGAGCCCCGCAACTTTTTTTAATTTATTATTCCCTTGGTTTCGCTTATATTAAACCCTTCGACTTTGTAAAATATTTCATGGAGCGCGACGTTTTGGCCCGCAATTGTTATCAATAGCATGTTCTAAAACGAAGGACTGTCTTGTGTTGTTTTGTTACAAACATTTTTTAAAAAAATTAAAAATGAGTGCATTCAAATATACTAGCGCAAAATATTCTGTTGGGCGCACTACAAATCTTAAAATATAGGAACTGACACCCTCGACATTGCTGTGACCCAGACGTCGCTTTTTCATAAAAGGTGGTCTCCATTAGCCAAATATTTTAACCCCCCTATCAAAACAAAGCACATCCAGAAACGGCATTTAGTCATCGATGCAGTTTTATCAGAACCAGTTAAACTTTGCTGTGTTTTGCGCATCAACTGGGTGTGGAGTGTCGTATGCTGATCATTTAAATCACCATGATCCTTTGGTGAGGTCAGTGTACAGATTTCATTTTTATTACACCTTCAGACGTATTTTGTCTGAACTGCAAGCGCCATTACCAAATGACAAACCATTTAATCCACTCAGCAACAGAATAGACATGAAGGCTTTTGAAAGGATCTGTAACGAATTCAATATTAACATCAAGACAGGGTTTAGACAAAAGTTGGATCATAATCATGGCATAGGCGTCATTTATTTTCAGGGCACGCACAGAAAGTATAACTTGACCGGCGTTCTCCTTTCAAAATTGTTCAGCCCGGTCCATAGAGCAAGAGCATAAAACAGCATGGACAACATTTATCTTAGACGCTTCTAAGGGCCTAACTAGAGCGGGAATAGAACGAATAAACGACTCTATTCGTACTTACGTTTGGTGTTTGCTAGGGGCGCAAGCACAGGCAAGATCGAGCATAACTGATCCTTCTACTGGCTTTGACGCGCAAAACAATACTTAGCAAATTTAGAGGACGCTATTAATTCTACAGTTGATTTACCTTCAAGTATTCAAAGGTACCAACATGTTTTACAATACACAAGATCGAAAGTAGACTTTGCTGTTGGCACTGGTTTATACATGCTGCCTTCTGACCTCAGACTCCAGATAGGTACAATAATAAACTATAATAATGAAATTCTTATAGCAGGCAATGAACAGAAGGTTGGGAAAAACGACATAAATTCTGAGCCAGTAATATTACAAACAATAAAAGAACACCCAAGATTAAGTCATCTAATCCCCGAAGTCCAAACCCAAAAGTCATTGAAGGCTCAGCAAAGCTCGCGGACTCTGTTCGCGATGACCCTGAATATGAAAAGACAGCGCTTGTTCTTGGATTAACTGGCATGGGATTACTTGGTCTTTATCTTACTAAATAGTAACCCAACTATTACGAGAACTAATGTCCATAAGTGCTCGGCCATAAAGCCAACTACTTTGCTTGCAGTAGACAAAAGCCAGCTGACAATGCCCCTAATATGCCAGGTAAAGAGTTTATAGCTTTACCAGCTAATTTTTTTTAATAAACTCGCAAGATGATCAAGCTGTTTTTTTACCCATGATTTATCAGGCGATGGCGGCGGAGGCACTGACCCAGCACCACCGCCGCCTGTAATAGCCATTACCAGTGTACTTATTGCAAATCCTAAGGCCGTTATAACGCTTGCTAATGTGACGCCTTGCTCTCTAAACAGCGTTCGGATTCGTTCTGCTAGCGTTGTGTCTTCATATAAAATTTTTCGGATAGTTTCTCTTATTCTATTCACTTGAGTTCGTAATTGGTCCCGGTTAGTAGTCGTCACTTCTAGTCTTGCTGATCTTTCTTGTTCAAGATCTTTTAGTCTTTGGGCTATTCTTTCTTTAATATCAGGCCCTAAGTTGGCGTCATCAGCCTCAAACGAGTTTTTCTTTTTCTCTTTTTATATGCCCATCTAGTTCACCTAGTTTTGCTAAATTGTTTGTTAATTCGCCTCTGATGGTTCTTAAAGCATGATCAAGGGCCGTTAGTTCTCGCATGGGTAGCGGTGAGTCGTGTATAGTCTTTAACGCTGTTTCTTCTGAAAAACTGGTTTCTGCTTCTATTGTATTTATTAATTCGCCTGCTGATTGATTTAATTCTTTAAGTTCCATGTTTAGCATTTGGTTATCTGTTGGGAGTTCTTGCAGTGTGTTTTGAAGTTTAGAAACTGCCTCCGCCCTTAATTTTGGCCTAACAAGGCCAAGGCGATTTTGATCTTTCACACTGAGTCTATTTCTAATTGAACCCACGGCTTAAAAACTTTGATGGGTCTTTTTTAGTTGTAAGCTGAACAAGTTGTCCTTGGTCGCTCCTCACAAACAAATGGTCATCTTTTACTTCAAAATCTTAGGGTCTATAAATTCGGGAGGTTCTTGGCCTAAACTTTGGTATAATGATCTGGCCTTACTTCTGTTAATTTATACCGACTTGTTGGTAATGTACTCCCGATTTCTGCTAATTCATCATGCAATGAGAGCCCCGAGCGATGCCGCTCCCAAGGGGAATCACTCATGTCGTCTCCACGATCAAAAACATCATAATCTTCATCTTCAATGCCTGCCATGTTCTTTAATAATTATTTTTTTTATTTTGTTTTATAAAAAAATGTTACATGCATATGGCTTGATTCTTGACCCGCATAGAAGACTGAAAGAACCCTTTGGCGTGAAGGGAAATAAACGGAATATTACTGTTCCAAATAATCCATCTACTATTGATGCAGATCAAATTCTTACTGTCAAATTTCCGGACCTAGAGCAGATGAAGTGATTGTGCCAGGCTCTGCGCGTCTTACTTTCAAAATAGTACTTGATTCAACAACAGACACAAACAGGACAGTTGTCCAGAATTTGGGGCGGGCAATTGTTAAGAAAATTTCTATAAAACTTGAGGGGCAAGAAATATTTTCTTTACACAATGCAGACATATTTTTAACCTATTCTGATCTATGGTAACCGGGAATGAAAGGGCTGATCTTGCGTTTCAAGGAATAGAAAATGAAGAAGCACTAAAACATAGAATAGGTGCCGCAGTTACTAAAGACGGCAAAAAGTATGTGGCTGTAAATTTTGCGTTTGGGAAATCGCTTTTCCATTCCCTTAGATTTTGAGTTGTTAAAGCGCATGCGCCATACTTTCAAGGAGCATTAAAAGACAGACTGTCATATGAAACTAACTTTTAACGAATACAACGTGTTATCAGATCAACAGACACCGAAGCAAGTACAGCATTTCTGACATTACGTTAGAGTTGACGTTGTTAGCAACCCTAATTTAGCAAGGTGATTGAGCACCAATATCAGTCAAAATTAGCAATATATTACGAAAGAGGTGATTCATCATACAACATATCCTAGAAGCAGGGCAGACACTATATGGAATTTTAGTTTTAGCGTCTCAGCAAGATCGCTTAAAGGTATTTTATTGCTGTGTGAAGATGAAGAACCATTCAAAAGGAAGTGAAAAGTTTTTTATCCAAAATAACGAAAGTACAATGTTCGATTGAGGGCAGTCCTAACCAAATCTATGCTAGCGGGCTTAAACCTTATCAGCATTTTGATGAAATAAGAAAAACTGTTTGGAGGTGGGAGGTGTGTAGAATCCAACAGTTGACCTTGTGGCTAAAGATCTACACCTCTCAGCGTAAGACTTGATGATTATTTAACAACAAAATACGGTTTATGGATTGACCTAAGGTCACGGAGGATAATCAGTTGCATGGAAGCGGGAGAGCTGTGAGAGACGTAATAAACATTCAAATTGATAAAGAGAAGAGAACGATAAACCGCTTAATGTACATTTGTTTTTAATATATGATGCGCAGCTGAATATTGAAATAACAGATTAAAAGATATACAATACTAAATTATTTTTATTTTATAAAAAGCATGTCTGTTCAAGTTTATCCAAATGTGCCTACAGCGCCGCCAAAGAAGAGATAGTAGAAACCCCTAACATAAAAACCTTTAGATTAACAAACATTACGCAAATGCAGCAAGTACTAGAGCAAGACCTTTCAAAATACAGCAAAACCAACGAAGGTATTCTGCTCCTTTAATGCTGTTACATATGTTAATACTGAGCATCGACTATAAGTGCTCTATCAGCAGGAACGAGTGTTGGTCTCTTAGCAACAGGCATAGGCGCACCCGCAGCTTTACCTCAGGAGGTTTGTCTTTAGCTCTCGTCTGTGTTCATTAGCTGTAAGTGCGGCTGGCAAAAAATTAAAAACTAAACTCCAAAAGCCACAGCTATGGTTCAACTAATAACAGCTAAACTTAGCTCGTTTAAACTGACAATAAATAAAGCGCTAGCTGACTCAAACATCACGGATGAAGAATTTAATCGTTTACAGGCCGATTTTGATGACTACAAAAGACAAAAGTTTGATCTTCAAGAAAGGCGAGGACAACTTTTCTCAACAGCCAGACCCCGAGCAGATAAAAAAGGAATGCTTAAAAAAAGTAAACGAGACATTAAACTCTGTTCTAAACAGCTCACATTAACAACACCAAAAGGTGTTTATACTTTAGTTTATGAGTCCAAACACAAAAAGACCGTTGATATTGGTTCTGATTAAGTATTTTTTTTTTTAATTTAAATAAATATTTTGCTTAGAAAAGAAAGACAGCATGGCTAAGATATATGAAGGACAAGACGAATTGTTTGAAGGAATGCTCGAGAGAGAGCGTTTATCAAGAGCACTGAATGATATTGATTTAGAAGTCATTGACCCAACAAACGTACAGGCAAGTGTTGTACATGCTATTTCTCAAGTTCCAAGTAAACTAACAATAGACCCGCCAGTTTAAAGTAATGTTAGCTGTTTTAATCGACTATATAACAATAAATGAAGAAAATCTAGAAGTCTGGGTCTAAACTAAACAACAGACTATTCTTTCTCATAATGACTTAACACCGGTTGGGCAGACCAACTGCTTGCACAGTTTGACGCTGCCGCTGAAGAAGCCAAAATGAGAGGCTCTGGTTGGTCAGAGGGCGAAGTCTTAGAGATCAGATTAAAACAGGCTAAGTATGCACCGATTGTAGGCAAGGCTTACATTCCGCTACCTCGGGAGTTGGTTTTAAAGAGAGCAGTTTTAAACATAAAAAATTCAGACAACAATGTTTCATGTGGTGCGTTCTTGCAAGGCTGCATCATGTCCGCGAACACGCAGGAGAGATGTCTAACTATCGCAATACACAAAGATCTTAACTTCAATGGAATATCCTTTCCTGTTAGTGTAGACCAAATTGATCAGTTTGAAGAACAAAACAACCCAATAACTGTTAATGTATACACTGGATGAGGAAACAAATTTGGCGCCAATTAAAGTGTCCAAGAACAGTCCAACAATAGGCGAACCAGCCAAAAGTCATGTGGACTTACTCCTAATGTTTTCGCCAGCAGGGCTGCCCATTACACATTGATACGCACAATGAGTAGATAATGCAGCATACTTCAAAAGATCATGGCAAACAAGAATTCTGTAGAAAATGTTTAACAAGATGCCATCTGTGCAAGCCGCGAGCGAACATAAGAAACATTGTAAAAGTTCTGTAGACTGTAATACAGAACTAATTACGCCCCCGCCAGGATCTAAAGTTAGTTTTAAGAACTGGAAACGGCTGCAACATTCTCCATATGTTGTTTACGCAGACTTCGAGCGCTTATTGTTCCTTATGAAGGGCCAGCGCCACAAAAACTTCGAAAAACAGTCTTAATGAGTAATCATCAGATTTGTTCATTTGCTTTTGTTATTGTTAGGTCGGATGGCGCTCATTCAACGCCAGAATTATACAGAGGCCCAATGCGGCTAGAAGATTTTTACAGCGCATGCAGCAAGTGCGTAATGACTGTTCTAATAATCTGAATTTATCTGAAATCATAATGACGCCTGAAGATCAACAACAGTATGACTCAGCCACGCATTGTTGGATTTGCGGTTTAGAGCTAACGCCCAAGAGTGTAAACCCCACAGTAAGAGACCATGATCACATTAGCGAAAGTTCAGAGGAGCTGCGCACAAACAAATGCAATCTTCAACTAAAGTTTGAACAAAGACATGGAAGCTGCCTGTATTCTTTCATAACTTGCGAGGTTACGACTCTCTCACCTTATAATGAAAGCAGTAGACGATGCCTTTAGGGTGTCATGCATCGCACAGTCATCAGAAAAGTACAATGTGTTTCACTTTAATATAACATGTCTTTTTATGACTCTATGCAGCACATGATGGGCTCATTAGAGGCACTGGCTATGTCCTTAAGTCCTGCCAATAACGGAAGAATATTTTGACTCAACTCTTGTTAGAAAGGGCGTTTACCCTTATGATGTACATGAACAGTTGGGAAAGGTTTGACGAAGATACACTTCCACCTAAAGGCGCGTTCTTTTCTAGCCCTTAGAGGAAAGGACATCGTGACTCTGATTACCGCATGCTCAAGATGCTTGGCAAAAGTTAGATTGTAAACGAGGGGAGACTATCATGACTCCTATTTAATGGCAGATGTATGTTTGTTGGCGGACGTCTTTGAAATTTATAGAAAGACCTGCATGAAAACATTACAGTTTGGATCCTGCGCATTATATTTCTGCGCCCGGGATGAGCTGGGACGCTTTCTTAAAGTTTACTGGAGTACAGATTGATTTATTGTCAGATTTACCAATGATTCAGATGATTGAAAAACGGGTTGCGTGGAGGAATTAGTATGGCGGTCGCATCATTACTGTAAAGCAAACAACAAATACTTGGACGACTATGATCCGAGTAAAAGGTCTAACTATCTCATGTATTTAGATGCAAACAATCTGTATGGTTGGGCAATGGCGCAATCACTTCCGTTACGCAACTTTAAAATGCACACGGGACGAATAATATTCAAAAGGCATTAAAGTGGTTGAACAGTTTAACGCCTGATCAGCAGCGCGGCTTCATTCTAGAAGTTGACTTAGAATATCCTCATGAACTCCATGACCTGCATAATGACTATCCATTAGCAGCAGAAAGTCTAAAGATGGATCCAAGAGAGGGCCGCCTAAACTTGTGCCTAATCTTCGAGGCAAAAAAAATTATGTCTGTCATTACAGACTTCTACAATTTTATTTAAGACATGGTTTAAAGTTAACAGCAGTTCATCGCATAATTGCTTTTGATCAAGAACAGTTCATGAAACCATACATCATGAAGAACACTGATCTCAGAACCAAATCCACAGATGCTTCAGAAAAAGACTTTTTCAAGCTGATGAACAAAAGCTGTTTTGGAAAGACTATGGAGAATCCGCACAAGCGTAAAGATGTCAGATTGGTCACCAGAGAGACGAAGCAATTAAGCTGACTTCAAAACCTAATTTCAGGATTTCAGAAAAATTTCAGATCAGCTTTTTGGCATAAATGAAAAAAAGAAGTCAAATTTTGAAAAACCCTGTATTTTATTGGGTTTATTTTTTAGAATTAAAAAAGCTTTTGATTTTTAGAGTTTCTTTTGACTATTTTAAGCCCTCGATCCTGGTCCAGAGTATTTAAACAGATACAGACGTTTTGTTATAGTTTTCCTATGAAGCCCATTATAAACTGGAAAGGAAGTGTAAAGGACAGCGGGAGGGTATGATACATCGATTACCCAAAAGATTCGCCTTTGCATTAAATTTACTTTTTAAGAAGGTTTTGGGAAAGATGAAGGATGAATTATCGGGAAAAGGTGATCAAGGATTTAGGGGGAAGGTCAAAAATTTCGTTTTCGGCAGGAAAATCTTTAAGGGAAAGAAAAGGGGAATATCTCGCAGCGTTGTGCAGTCAAACATTTCAAATAAAAAACAAAAAAGCTTTGTTTGGAAATAAGACTTTTCATTGACAAGAAAAAATCGATCAATTACATGGTCAACACAATGTTGTAAAAAAAATTTATTAGATAGAACAACCAAAAAAAGGGTGTTTTTTTAAATCCAGAGTTTTCAATGAAATTGGGCCTTGGAGAACCGTAAATTAAATTTAAAAGGGAACGGTGCTGGCGGGATTATCTGCGCTCCTTCCAAAAGATCTTGAGGAGCTGGTTTTTTTGTTGTGCATTTTCTCGTAAATAATACCGGGCGGTTTCTTTTTTCAATTTTTTTTTTCGTAGGGTAAAACACTCCAAACTGGCTGTTGCCCTATGCGGTGTCCCTTTGCTTCCCCGGTAATAAAGGTCCCTTTTTTCAACCAAACGGAAATGTTTGCCGGATGAAGCTCCCCTTCAACAACATTTATTTTTTTTTCTTTTGATTGTTGTCTGGTTTTAACCCTTTAAATTTTCATTATTCATTGGCGCAAAATGGGGCATTTTTAAACCCCTTTCTGTGTTGCGGAAAATTGTAAATCGCTTCTGTGTTAGGGTAGGAGAAAAGTCTTTTAGCTAACTGTTTGTTAAAGTTTTCAACTAAAGCCGTGTCTGTGAACTCCGGAAAGGGCCTTTTTTTGATGGAAACCTGGTTTTCCCCCCAAAAATTGATTCATTTCCCTTTTTTAAATTCTTTTCATATAACTTAAACATGGGGGGGGTAAGTTAGGGGGCCTCGTTGGTATATCAGTTGTATAGCGACAGCAACAGAGAAGCATTTTTTGGTTATGGTTTGCATCTTTTTTTTTGAAGCATGTCAATGACTGTGAGTGCGTATTTAAAATTTTTTTCGTTTTAAATCCTATAGGGGTAAATAAAAAGATCCTTTTGAGGGTGTCGTTGGGGTTTGCGTTCAAAAAAGTGTGGTCTCTGTTTTCGCTAGGTGCGTAAAAATTTTCCCAAATCGCTTGTTTAGAAAAACCATTCCTTTGCTGTTTTTTTTCACTGACTCCCGCTGCTTGGCTTAGCTTTTAATTGCTGTGATGCCCTTTCCCAAATTCCCTTTTGGGCGAAAATAGTTTTGTTATTTTTTTTCAGCAAATTTTATGCGAAAAAAAAAATACACGCGGTCTCCAAAGGAAATAAACGCGATTTCTTGCATTTTTGTTTTTCTGAGGGTTTTATAAAAGTCACTGAATTTTGGGGGGGGGCAATGTCTCGATTGGTTTCCCTGTTACTGTAATTTGTTTTATTGCTTGATCAACATTTTTAAAGTGTAAGCTGCTCCCCTGTCTTTTCAGTGTGCTTTATAAAATCTAACTGTCAAGTCTTGCCTTTCTGGCGTCTTGTGCAGTGCTATTTGCTCCTGTTTGTTATGTCTTTTCTTCCCCGTTTTTCCCCATTTTTACTAAATGCGAAATTATTCGCTAAAAGCAAGCGTTTCACCCAGCGCCGCCTTCATTTTTGCGAGTAAAGCCATTTTTTATAAATGTATTTTTTTCTTCTTTTTTATTGTCTGGAATTTTTCCCTTGCTTGACTGAAAATCTTTGTGGAAACCAAAGCTGCAATGTAGCAATCAGCTTGCTGACCCTCAAAGCTTTTTGCCAAGATCTGTGGTTTTTTTCTTAAAAAGCTTTTCCCAAGCTTTGAGTTCCTACACTTAGGCCTCCAATAACACAAAAGGTATACAAGGTTGCAACAGTTTTTTCAGTGCTCTTTTTAAAAAATAAAAAAAAAAATTTTAATTTAAAAAACAAAACAGTGATATCTCCTACGCTAAAGGGCCAAAACCTTCCTGAACTTATGAATGACCAAGTTGTGATAAGCTTTTTTCCCAAAAAGGAGGGGCGTTTTCTTTGGAGGTGTGGAAAAAAAAAAACATTTCCCTCGGAACTGAATTCAGTTGAACAGATTCAACAGATGTCGCCAAAAGACTTTTTAAAGTATCATAACGGTATGAAGCGCAGTGGGGTCTAAAAGGGTGAAAAGGTGGGCAAACGGTTCTTAGTTTGTCACTAAACTAGTCGTAGATTTGCCCCCATTGATTCTGAAAAAGATCTTAGATTTTTAAAAGCAGATCAGTTTTAACAAGTCATTAGAGTCTCTAGGATGGATTATATCAGTTTTGGAACATTGTATCCCCAGCGATAGGGATTAATTTTAATCATATAGATTTTGTTTCCTTAAAAAATGAACTAAAAACATCAAAACCCAGAAAACATGAATCAGGTGGGAAAGAACCCAAGCTAGAAAATCAGCAGAAAACCTGAACCGGGGGGCCCATTAAAAACCCGGGGGGTGTTAAAGCGGGAAAAAAAAATTAGCGAGTGGAACAGAAAAAAAAAATTAATGTTACAGAATTGATCTCTGAAAACATAACACCCCCAACGCCAAACAGTTGATTCAATGCCCGCTATAAAAACTCCATGTGATAAAAGGGGCCCCCAAAGTCTTCAGGGAAATATTGAACTTAAAACGTTGCCATTTTGGGCCCCTTTGCGGCGTTGGGGGAAGTTATTACGGTTTTAAAAATTAACCAATGGCAACAAAAAAAAAAAAAGTAAAAAAAACCTGCCACTAAATACAAAAAAAGGGGGGAAAACTGCACGCCAAAAACCCGCCAATAAAAAAGCTTTTTTGACCCTTTTATAATGCATTTTTTTAAAATTTTTTTTTTAAAAAAATAGATCAGGGCGTATTATAAAATGAGAGTCATTAAAAAAGCCCTGGAGTCTATAAAAGGAAATTTCCATTGCCCCATTGTAATCAATGCGGTTGTTGGATGAAAAGCCCTTCTTAAAAATCTATGCAGAAACGCTGAGCAAAACATCAACGTGACGCGTTTTTTGAGGCGTGTGGTACTATATTAGACTTCTATTTAGATAAAAACTTTGTTGTATTTTTTTTTTATTAAAAGATAACTTAATAAGCTGGTTTGTTTTAAAAAGGATGACTTATTCAAGAATTTATCAAGAACTTTTTAAGAACTTACTTAAGAACTTTTAAAAACCTGGGGGGACTTAAATTAAAAAAACTTAAAAGAAATTTAAAGTAAAAACTGGTGGATAATTTAAGGATGATTTAAAAGGGACAACTTGGTAAGAACTTCTTTGGGGGTAACTTAAGTTAAAAACTTAGAAGGAACTTGGGGTGCATGCGGGGGGGGGTGGGGGTGGGGTGGGTGGGGTAGGAGGGTGTGATGCGTGGGGTAGGACAAAACAAAAACAACAAACACAAAAAAAACAACAAACACACAAAAACCCCGTCCAGGGGTGGGGGGGTGGAAGGACTTTTGCGGGTGATGGGGTAGGCCAAAACCCCCC
This sequence comes from Conus ventricosus, assembly GCA_018398815.1. Taxonomy (NCBI): domain Eukaryota; kingdom Metazoa; phylum Mollusca; class Gastropoda; order Neogastropoda; family Conidae; genus Conus; species Conus ventricosus. The sequence goes on from CM031627.1 coordinate 45,327,071, forward strand.
AAACCCCCCAAAAAAACAAGAAAGGGAACTACCCCAGGTTGGGGGTTCCGGCATCAATAAACCCCAAGTTCACTGGGTTTTGGCCTATTTTGGCGGTTTTTGGGTTTGCCGGTTTTGTTAAAGCGCCCACATAGGGTTTTTGATTGTTTGCCCCGGCTTTCAGGTTGGCATTAAGGACACTATTTTTCCCCTATTTTTGTTTTTTTTTCGCCAATGGTTTTTAAAGGTTGCATTTCTTGACCAACTTTTGGGGGTTAAATGCCATTTAAAATCGTATTTTTTTCTTTTTTGGGTTTTTGGGAAACTACTTCTTCGGTTTTGGCAAGGTCCCCCTACCCTTTTTTTTCCAAAAACCCCAAATGATGTTGATAAGTTTTTAATGGGGTTTTGCTTTCTTTTATAATCCGGTAAATTTTGGTTGTTATAAAACCAAAGAAATTTAATGGCCCCGTAAAAACGTCCCTGCGTCGAAAAAAAAATTTTTTTGACGTTTTTTTTTTTAAAACCCTTGGGCTGTCCGCCAACCCCCAACTCGGTGAGGGTTTTTTTGGGGCCGGCTTTAAAAAGGCGCGCCTTTTTTAAAAAAGGAACCCTAAGGGGAAAAAAAAAAAGGGTTCAGCATATTGAATTTTTTCCCGCCCCTTTTGGCGCCTTTTCCCAAACATGGTACCCTTTTTTGGGGAAAAAAGAAAGGGGGGAAAAAAATGTTCACCTTTTTTTTTCAACCCAAAATACTTATGGTTGGTCTTGTGGTGTTATGGGGGGGTTTGTGGGGTCCCCTTTTTTGGGGAATGCCCGCCGCCGCGTGTGGTTTAAAATGGGTGTGGGGGTTGGCGGTTTGCTGGTTGTGGGCCCCTTGCCTCCCTCGTGTTGGGCCGGTGACCCCTCTTCGCAAGAAACTTTAAACCCTGAAAAAGGGGGTGGAGGGGAAAGAAGGGGGGTTCTGCATTTTGATTTTTTTTTTGCATTTTTGCTACATTTAACCCAAGGATAAAAGGAAAAAAGGGGGGTTTTCCGTATTATTTTTTTTAAAACGCAGAACTAGTTAGGGTGTTCTGCTTTGTTTTTTGTAGGGGGGCGGGTGTTTGCTTTTGGTTTGGGGATGCGCGGGGGTGGTTGGGGTTTTTCGGGGTTTTCCCCGCCTTCCTTCTTCTGTTCTTCCCTCTTTCCTTTTGGGTTGCCGGTGCTTTTCCTCCCCCAAAAAAACCATTCCCCCAAAAACCTTGGGGAATGGCAAAATGAATTTTTCCCCTTTTTTACCAGATTGTAAAAAAAAAAGTTTGAAAACCCCAGGTTGTTACTTCACCATGGGAGGTTTTTTTCGAAAAAAAAAGCGAAGTTGTTTAGGGACGCTTTCCCCCTCATGAGCAAAACCCAAAAAACCGTGGTTGGGGAGGGCCTTACTGGGGGGGATCCGAAGCACACAACTCCAATCCTTCACCCCCCGCCAGGAAGCTGTTTAGATTTAAAATTTTCTCAATTTTAAAAACCCATTTAGAACCGGTAACTTTTTTTTAAAGTCCCGTCCGAAGCTGGTCACAAAAAAGTTTTGGGAAAAGGGGGGACGCCACTTGAAATTCGACGGGGGGTTTTGGGGTTTTTGGAAAAAGCCCCAAAACCTTTTACTTTTCTCCAAATTTCAAACTCCATAATTCGGGCTAAAAACGACCGGGGAAAAAAACAAAGCCTTTCCTCCCCGACTTCCCTGCAAATGTTTAAAAAAGGGGTTTTGGCTTCAAAACAAACGGAATGAGACTGGTGACCCCGTTTTTAAAAAAGCCATACTTGTATGTAGTGTTATCTTTTTGGATACAGCAGGGGAAAAAAAACATGAATAGGTCGAAGGACAGTGTGATGTACCTTTGGGGCAAAACCTTTCGTTTACAGTAAAATCACGGTGGAAAGCCGTCAAGATACAATTTTTCAATATACGCTCCTTCAACACAAAGGGGTGGTCGTTTGGTGAAATCACAGAGGGGCGTTTCAATGGACATCAAGCAGTTTAAAAGGCTGTTTCAGATCAAAAACGTTTTGGGGAGCATTTTCATGAACAGACTTTTTCCCTGATTAGTACCAACCCCCCAGGGGTTTTTGTACCCGGGTGAGATGAAGTCGACTTTTGGGCTCCGGAGGGTACGTGAGCGGGCTTCCTCGCCCAGTTTGAATGGTGGGATGTACGACAGATGATCACCCAAAGGGGGGCCTTTTAAAAAAGAAAAAAAAAGCGAGGGCTCGCATGTAAAAAACAATCCTACTTGAACGCCTCTGGAGGGGCCCTTGACAATTTTTGTGTGAATTTTTGAATATATGGTGGTGGAATGAAAAAAAAAAAGTTGTTTATCGTATTTGCTTGGCAAAAACCTTTTTTTTTTTTTACGGGGTTTAAATGGGCTTTATAATCGTGACCCCCCTTTTTTTTTTTTTGACAAGTGTAACTACCCGGGGCTATCTTTTTTTAATGTTTTCCCATAACTCGTGATATTCCTTGTTTTTTGTTTGACTTTTTAAATGCGTGCGGGAGCTTTTAATTTTTTGTCCTGGGGTTTAAATGCCCTCCATAACCTCGTGAACTCCGTTTTTTTTTTTAAGGTAACCACCGGGGCTATAAATTTTTTAAATGTCTTCCAAAACCCTGTGATTCTTTGTTTTATTTTTAAATTTAATGAGTGGGGGAGCTATTAAATTTTTTGTCCGGGGGTTAATGTCCCCCATAACCTGTGACACTCTCTTGTTTTATTTTTTTAAAGGTAACCCCCAGGGGTATCAATTTTTAATGTTTCCTAACTCGTGACATCCCTTGTTTTATGTTTGATATTAATGACGTGGGGGGATATTAATTTTTTGCCTGGGGTTAAGTCTTCCATAACCCGTCACTCTCTTGTTTTTATGTTTGCATTGATGAATTCCCCAACCCGGGAGCTTTTAAATTTTTTTTTCGGGGTTTAATGTCTTCATACCTCGGGCACCCCAATTTTTTTTTTGTTTTTGTCTTCTATGTGTACTCGGTTATGTGGGTCTTTTATAAATTTAACAACCCCAAAGGCTTTTTTTTAAGTTCTAACCTTTAAATCGGTTTTTGCCCTCGGGAATTTGGGAAACTTTTGTGTTTTTCGATCGTCATAACATTTAAACCATTCCTAAAAGAGTTTTTTTTTTTTGGGGTTAAAAAACTTTAAATCGGTTAAATTGACCATCAGGGAATTAAAGGACGTTGCAGTATCTTATAAAAACGTAAAAAATATCCTGTTTTCCCGTGTTTCCTGCTCACTACCTCCCCCGAAAGGACCTCTCTCCTCTAACCCCTGTAAACTCTGCTCTCGCCCAAAAAAAAAGGAACTGAATGCTGTTGAACATTGGGTTGAGAGAGGGGGCGGCAGGTTTTTTTTCTTGTGATTTCACCATTTTGCAAAGTTTGTTTTGTTCCCCGCTTGTTATATTTTTTTTTTTTTATCTGGGGGTAGAAAAAAGGTGAAAAGGGACACGTTTGACTGGCTGGTATGTGTTGGGGGACTGTCTAAATGTGTAGTTCAGTCTTTGGCCTTCTTTCACCCTTCCTTTTTCCAATGTTAGTGTGTCAAAAGGATGTATCCCACTACTTTCGGGGGAGAGAGAAGTATGCTAATTTTTTGTACCGCTTTTGTCTTTTCCTATTCTCTTTGTTGTCCTCAGAGAGACTATCTTGTGTGAAATATGACTGACAGTCCAAAAACTTTTTCTCTCTTGTTTTGTATCCAGCTCCCTTCTCTCACAAAAACGAGCACGCCCCGCTTTCTTGAACCATTCAACAGCAACTTTATGGGTCTTAAAAAAAAAAAGGGTGAATCTCTTTACCCCAAACATACAGAATTTTCCTCGGCACCTTAGTTGGATATGACATTTGCTTTTACCCCATTTTTTTTTTTTTTTTTTTAAATTGGGCTCCAGGGTCCCCCGTGTAACAGTGTTTAAAAAAAAACCGAGCAAATTTTGTTTATTTTTTTATTTTTTTTTTTAATTATTTTTTTTATAATATTATTTATCTGTTTTATTTATTATTTTTGACCATTCTTACAACTTTGTTTTGGCGCGGGGGAGGGGGGGTGGCGGTGGTGGTGGTGTGGCGTGGTGGGGGGGTGGGGTGGTGGTGGTGTGGTGGTTTCTGGCGGTGGTGGTGTGGTGGTCCACCCCTTTCACGGTAAAGGGGCACCTGCATTCGGACAGTAATCCTATTTCACTAATGGAAACGTTTGTATGGAACACACAACAACTTTTACAAAACCAAAAAAGGGCACAGCATCCTCAATCATACGCTACAATGATTAGTTGTCTGATTCTTACGTGCTTTTAAGGATTTTCGTTAAGGTTCGTCAATGTATGGTTACTTTTTTTTTTCAAAAATTTTTTTTTTTTTCAGAAAAAAATGGTCACGCTCCCCCATTTCTTGCCCCGATTGCACATGCATTGTCGCAAGAAAAATCTAAAGCAGCACTAAAACAAAATAAAAAAAGGGGCTGCGTTCCCTGTCAGGTTTGCGGTAAAGTTTTTAAACCCCAATTCAATTTCTTTCCCGTCATGTGGATCATCTGCGACTAATTACCCCTGTCTGTCCCGTGTGCAACGCGGTTTTTAGACGCAAAAACGATCTACGCAAAACTCAAAACTCACGACAGTGGAAAGTCACATCGCCGTCAACGTCAACAAGGATGGGGTTAAGTCCGAGTACAAGAAAGCGCAAACGCGCGAGTGAGGCCCTGGCTTTTCACTCTCCCAAAAAAAATTGAACACACGTGAAAAAAAAAACGCGTTAACCATTTATCTCCTGAAGGGAAAAAAGATCTTAAAAGCTTGGAACGCTATCAAAAAATATAAACGCCCCCGGGAAAAAAACAGTTTTCTTTTTCTTTTTTTTTGGGACCTTTTGGATGGTCCGAGTGGGGGTGACAGCTCTTAGATCTTTTTTGACAAAACACGCGTTTCAAAATCAATTTTTTTCATTTTTTGTTTGAAACAAAAGAGAGGGGAGACTTTTCCTTTTTTTACGTTCTATAAAACCATAGCGCCGGGGAAACCCAGGACTCATCAAACTCGAAAGGGTTTTTTGACGTTTTTTCAGGTTAACGATCATGACATTTTGGCACGTTCAAAAAAAACCCCCAACTTCGCTACTCTGCCAATCGTGCGTCTACGTCGTTTGTGTATATTACCCGATTTTCTTCGGTTTTGGTTGCGTAGTTTGCCGCTTTTATCGCCCCAACAACCCCTTTTTTACACACTGTTCAAAAAAGGCCAAAACGGTTTCGTTTTTAAAAGCGGGCTTTGTTTTTTTTCGGTGTCTCGCTCTTACCCAGGTGCATCTTTCCCTCTCTCCCAAAAATCAAAAAAATTTCTTTCACCCCCGTGGGGGGTCGTTTACCCCCGTACATTTCCCGGGTCACCCGTCAGAGCTGGAGTCGGTTTGAAAAAAGCCCTTCGGGGGAATGTCGTGTGTTTCAAAATGACGAAAAGCGTCACCGCCTTTCTGATCCGGTTCGCCGCATGGGTCAAAAACCCCGGCACAATCAGGTGTTTCAGTCAAACAACATTTTATGCAATATTTTATTTGACAAGTTGGGCCGCTCTGGCTTGCTCCAAATGCCCCAAAAACTTGGCCTACGAATGGACATAAAGAAACACGAAAGGAGTGTCAGGGCGGTCGTTTCCCAAAAAACCGTACAAAGGGGGGTATACACACCCCCTGAATCGGTGTTTCAAGAAAATCTGCGGGTCGGAATTTCCGTCAACCCCGTTTTGGGTTTTCCCTTTTGGGCTCTTTTGACTTTGAGGCTTTTTGAGCGGATTACCCCCAAAAAGAAAAAAGCCACTTGCACAACATCACGGCCAGCACGTTCGCTCTCCCTTTTCTGTGCTTCTAATTACCCGGATTTTTAAGCCTGTCTGTTTCGTCAGGACGGTGACCCCCAACAAATGGTCAATCGTTGATAGACTACTAAGGACGTTTCAACGCCTCTTTTGTCTCCTTCATACACATTTCGAGGATGTGTTCGTACATTAGTGCCTATTAAAAATCGCAGGATATGGACTCTCAAACAGCGCACATTCCGCAAAATCGCTTAAAAGACAAATTAGATGCTATTGTTGGAACCCCCCGTGGTAGGGTTCAAATTTTTCCAACTTGCCTCAACATCATCAAAAACCCTTCTTGATTCTGATGTTTGTAAACCTGTCTGAAAACGATCATCTCAGTCCCCATGGGTTTGTTAGGCGGCGTGTGTTGATGTGAACAGGTGGTTTGGCTCCAAAAAAACAGACCCCCCCCCTTCTAGAGCGTTTAAGTACGTTTTAAAACGCAACAATCAAACTTTTGCTTGCCCCCACAAGCCAAAATTTTAGCATTGCCAATTTTTTGGGTCTGGATTCAGCTATTCTAAAATCTCGAGCGTTTGGGTTTGAGGAACCTAAAGGGTTTTTTGTTCGAGTCATGACAAGTTTAAAAACTGACGATTTTGTGTTCCCACCACTTCTGCTTTTTCAGGGCCCACTCAAAAACGAAAACATACGGGGCGAACAATCGTTCTGTCAAAAGGTGGGGGAACAAAAAAAGTGACCACTTTACAAGATTTCCTTGTGTGGTCAACAACAAGATGTGGGACCCTTTTGCAGGCTCTCCAAACTCGATTGTCTGTATTCACGTTAGTTCGATCTTCTCAAAGACGGCCCTCTCTGTTCCAGGTATTCTTTGAAATATTTGTTTCAACACTATCCCCCGCGTTACTTTTCTCTTCAACGAACGGCCAAAAAAGACATAACACGCTGTGCGTAAAAAAATTGTCGGTGGGCCTTCCATCATTTTACAGATCCCCTGAACAAGACAAAACCTTTTTTCGTGGTTGGGAGACAAACCCGTTCCGTTGGTGCAGGATATGACGCCCAAAGCGTTGTACCTCTGGGTATATGCAACCTGCCCCCGGAACACCCCACGATCAGAAGATACGAGACAGGCTTTCGGGCGGAAAAAAAGGGCTATGGTCGCAGGCGGGAATGGTTAGGTGGTCATGCACAAAAACAAAATTATATCCAAAACAAGTTAACACAAAAAAAGTTTAGGACACAGGTATCCCAGTCGATGGTTGGGATGCGCAAAACCACATGTTACCAGTTTCACGGCTGTCTGTTTCACGGTTGATGTGACCCTGGGCAAAAAGACCCCCCCTTCAACAAGAAACCTCTGACTGAACTCAGACAAAACACAAAAAACTTCCCAAATTTCTCCGTGAAGTTTTGCGAGTGACTGTGGTAGAAATGTGGGAGTGTGAAAGGCAAAACAAAAAACCAAAAAACTGATTTACACGCTTTGTAGAAACCGTTTTCCCAAAACTCAGTTTCAAGCGATCACCCCTTACGCAAAAACCTTTGGAGGCTGTTAAAAACGATCGTTTTTTGGTCTTTTTGAATGTGTATTTTTGTAGATCATCTCAAAGGGCCCCTTTTCTGAACTGCAAAAACCCTCTTCCCAAAAAAAGCCCTTTTTTGGTAGAGAAAACTGGACAGTACATGCGCGATTGCGGGGAAAAAACACAACCTACTCAGTCAACCGCGTCGTAGTTTTTGGGCGGGGGTTACTTGGAAAAAAAAAAGTTGTTGGTCCCCTTACTCAAGTGGTATTGGAACATGGGTTTTTTGTGACCAAACATCAAAAGTATTGATACACACCCAACCCCTGTTTCAAGGAATTGGTGAACGGTGTTGAGGGCGCAAAAGGGTGTAAAGGTTCCTCGCAGACTATTTTGGGAAACCTTCAAATTGTTAGGGAACGGCTTATGGGAAAATCTGACTAACATCCCAAACCCGAGAATTCATTATGTCACTGCGGTAAGCCCCCCAAAATGTCAATGAAGGTCGGTTTCAAAAAATGACCGAGTAGGTGACGGTGTTGTTGAAGTAGAAATGAGTAAAAAAAAAATCAACTGGGCACCCCGATCAGATTGGTATTTTGTCTCCAATACGCCAAGTTTCGCATGTTGCGTTTTATTTCGAGTGTTTGGAAAATTTGTCGCAGATCAGTTTTAACTTTTTGGGGATGGATCAATTCGCTGTCATGGTCAGTCGTCGAGGTTGGTCAAGTCGTACGCCCTCCGTGCGACGCAGTTTTTCGTTGGTACTCGGGGTTTCCGAGTCAAGCTGTAACGCACGCTTTATCTTTCAAACGGATAGAACCGGCGCGCGTGGGAGGCCAAAGAGTGCGCGATTGCGGGGCCCCTGCCAAATATGCAACGGGCACCGGTTGTTAAAGTCGTCGGGGATTTCTTTTGGGGGGCTCTGTTCTAAAAAAATATTTCTGTTCTGGGGAAAAACCAAAACCAACTCCCCCTGTAAAGGGTTTTAGTAAAAAACACAATGCCTTCACCAAAGAAAACCCACCAAAAGGTTTTTCAAACGCGAGGAGGGGAGTGGAAAAAAAATGGGTTCAGAACGGAGGAAAGTTATTTACTACGTCAAACCCCCAATTCTCTTTCTTTTTTTACATTTTAAAGAGTTCTTTGCTTTTGACGGTTCCAACTTTTCCCACGGGGATAGATTTTTTTTTTATTTACCCCCCTGCAGTTCTTTTTTTTGATGATAGCGTTCCAAGTGTTGTGGTCTTGAGAGTGTTCTAATGTCTTTTTCTTTTTTTCTCTTTCAGGTGTGTGTTTAATCCATTTTTTTGGGAAAAATTTCCCCCCCTCCCCGGGGTGTTTCTGGGTGGTCCTTCGTTCTGTAAGTGACAAAATTAAAATTACTTTTGCTTTAAATTTTTTCCGTTTTTTTAGCTGAAGTCGCGGGGGGGAAAAAAAATGTCTTTTTCCGTTATATGATGTTGATGCAACTGATTTTTTCTTTTTTTTACGCAAAAATAAAAACCCTTCCAGATCCCATTATAGGGTTCAATGGTTTTTAAAAAAAAATTCAGACTTTTTTTGAAGTTGACAGAAGACGAAAAAATTAGGTGCGTGCTTTCATCGCCCTTTAAAGGGGTTTTTTAACGGCACACATCGATTGTGATGCATTCACCGACCATCTTTGTCATACGCTTCGCCCAAGAACTTTTAAAAGCCTGTGAAAATCTGTTTAACTATTATGGGGTTTTGCCGTACAGTTAGTTTTGGACCCCTGTTGGTTTTTTGTGTTTTTGTGTTGGGCACCCTTGGGAGACGGGGTAAAAAATAAAATAAACAAACAAAAAACCTATTAACCCCAAATTATTCTTTAACTGTAATGAACGGTTAAGAAGTAGTCTGTTAACTAGTATGGGTTTAGGGGTCCCGTTCGGCCTTTAGGGAAAATGTGTCTTTTATTTGTGATTACCTTGAGGACGCCCCAACCCAACACGAGCGCTTTTTAAAAAAGTCTGCATTGTTTGTTTAGAATTTTTCTTTACAGTGATTTACCCCTTGTGATGCAATCGCCCCTAGGGTTATGAATAGGGGGTCCAAAAGGTCGTTCGTGTCATCCCCGAGATCCTCGATATGTTTATTCGTCCTTAGGCGCTGTCGTATGGGCGCTCGGTGGCTGTCCGGTTTTAGGGCGTGAACCTGCCCAACCTTACACTTGCGCGAAGGAGAGAAACCGCAAAAGGTTCTGTCGCCCCTCCCCGCTGAGGCCCGTGGGTTACGCAAAGCTACCACGACTCACTTCCATTCTGACACTAAACTACAGCAAATGTATTGCAGGCTCCTCTTCCCGCCTACACAGCAGAACGTGGGGCACACGGACTACTTAGATGCTAGGCATACGCCCCAAGACATAGTCTAATCTTCCGGTGAAAAATCCCCGTAAAAAAATATCTGGCTCGGAACCCCACCCCCGCGGTTTGCCAGCCAAAAAAGAACGAAATTTTGACACTGATTGTACTCAGGTGTTCTAATCCTGCCCCTGTTGAGAAAATGAGTGACCCCCCCTTTTTCAACGGAACACCACCCACACAACACCCCGACACAAAAAACCCCCAAAAAACGCAACCCTCACCACAATCAACAGACCCCGAAAGCCCCACACCCCGCATGCACAAACACGGCCAGTGTCAGAAAACCCGGCTGACCCCCTTTTTCCCGGTCAAAAATAGGCTAAAGGCGTTGAGTAGGCCCAAACACGAATGGTTTATCCCTAGGTTTTAAAACAAAATTTTGAACCAAATTGGGCGCTGTACAAACCCCAAAAATGTCGCCAACCGACGATGCTGATGACAGAGCGCAAACCCTTGCGCGTGCTCGGCAGTGTGACCATGGGAACGCGACAGGGGGGGGGAAGGCTCAGATTGAGATTCCTCCCTAAGTTAAACTCTCGTTTAAACTACAACATAGAACTGGTAGTGGGTGTTAAAAAGGCCCCCCCCCCCCCCCAAAGGGAAACGCTGCCTCATTCCTGCTTCCGGAATAGCTTCCCCCCGAAACTGGTATGGCTGAAGCTGGGCGCCCCTAGTGACCTTTTCCCCTTGCTGATCTGACTCGCTCTAGGTACTGCAACGGTGAGTGGTAACCCGAACCCCGAAAGGCGTCCATACAGGCGTGGCGGAACTTGTCAAAAACCCCCAGACAAGGCAAGACACTCAATGACGGGTAATTCCCTTGGTGGAAACGCTTCTTGCTCGGCAAAGCCCGGTGCATCCCCCATGCGCTCTGCAGGAGAATGCCCAATTTCCCGTGTCGTGCGTTAGTCGTGGATGAAGCCACCCCGGAATGGGTAACCTGTAAAGGGGGTCTTTGGGATCGCACAATGCCTCAAAACGAGCCCCCTCTTGGCCATTCCCGGGCCGTAGAATGCTGGAGAGTCTTTGCTTGGTTTTGGGTGCCCGATGACCCATAGAGGACGTCATGGCTTGCTCAAACACCACCTTGCGCAGATCCTGAGGGACACACACTTGCAACAAGGTTTCATCCTGGGTCTGGAACCTCCTCATAAGAACCCCTCCCCTGACGAGGTAGGACACCACACCCCTACCTACAAGAAAACGTTCCCCAGTTTCAGCAGCACGTCGAGCCGCAGCAAGCGTGGGATCCCCTTCTTGCAACTCACGCATCCTCCCTGGCGACACATCAAGAACCTGTTCTCTCACCGGTAGCCTGGACGGTGGTTCGGCAGCGCGCTTTGCCTGGGCTCTAGTCTGCACTGCAGCCACACAGGTCAGATTTGCATAGACCGGCACCTTGGTAGCCTCTCCTGACAGATCGGCCCTGGCCACGTTTCCGATGAGCACATCCTCTACCGGTTTTTTCATCACCAGAACCATCACATGGCCCACGAGGAAAGGGGATTCTAATTCTACCTTTGCCACTGGCAGTCTATGCTGACACCGGGACTTGGCCAAAACTACCGGCACGCTCTCTCCAGTGTAGGCGTCAGGCGAGGTCAGATACTCGGCTACAATGGTGTAATATGCACCCATGTCTCTCAACCCCTCCACCTCTGTGCCATTCACTCTGACCTTACACCTAGGGGTGAAATCTTTCCGTGCGCAAGTCACGCACAAGGACGGAGTTTGGGAGACCCCTTCATCACTCTGAGCTTCCACCTTGACCCGAGCACCACTGCCTGTACCTTACAGTTCCTTGCAATGTGCCCTGGCTCACCACACTTGTAACATTTCCGATCGTGCAACCCTGGCCTCCTGGATAAGGCCCCGCCTTCTGGCTTCTGCGACGTGGGTCCCGACTCCTTGTCCGTCGGCTTGTCCACTTTCCCCTTCATCTCAGAGCTCATCTCCCAGGAGAGACCCTTCTCTCGTTGCGGGCTTCCCTTCCAGAACGCCTTGCCTCTGCTACAGTGGTGGCCTCAGCAGCAACCTCATCCGCAGTCTTAGGTTTCATTCTTTTTACCTCAACATGGAGGTCTGGTGACAAACCCTGATACAACTGTTCTTGCAACAGCATGTCGACTACATCTTCCACCTTCCCCTCATCCTTCCCGGCCGCTATGCACACAGAGAGAAAATTGAACGCATTCTGGCCAACAACTGACAGAAGGTTTCCGACGTCTCCTTCCTCAAATTTCGGAATTTCCGCCTATATGCATCTGCGTCTAACCGGAAAAACTGCAGCAGGGTCAGCTTGACCTTCTGATAATCCCCATCTCGGCTGCGGGCATCCGCAACACTGCTTCCTGAGCTTCCCCTGCAGTAAGCGACAACTGGCAGGCCCACACGTCCCTCTTCCAATTACACAACTCGGCCACCCTCTCAAAGTGACGGTATAGGCATCAACGTCGTCATCATCCTTGAGCGGGTCGATCTTAATGTGCTTCCGCTCAGCTCGCTTTGCCTTCTGCTCTCTCTCTTTCTTCTCTGCCTCCGCTCTGTCAAACTCAAACCTCTGCCTCTCCGTCAGCATCCCTCATTTCCTCATCCTCTCTCGCAATCTTTGCACGCCTATCCTTCTCTTCTGCGCTCTTTTGGCTGAGGGGTCCACTTCCGTAGCTTCTTCCCTCTCCTTGCGGTCTTTCTCTGCTGTATCCTATCCTTCACCAACTGTAATTCCAAAGCCTCCTTCCCTTCCGGATCCTACTTTCCGATCCCCTTTCTTCTTCCGCCCTGCTTTCCTTTTCCTCCTAGTCTTCCGTTCCTGTCTCTCATGGAACTCCTTGACCCCTGGAGCTATACGCCACCAGGTCCTGACCCGTGAAGCCATACTTGTCTCCTTCAGCTTAAGCCTATCTTCACCTGCTCCTCGTTTCCTCCCTTTAGCTGCAATAGCCTTTTTCCTATGCTCTAACGGTCTTAGACTCCTCAACCGTTCGCACACCAGCTGTCTAGCTCTCCGCCTACCCTCCGTAGATCCTCGTCGGACATACACCAACGGCAAATGAACTGCACCGCCCAAATACACTACGCTCTATCGCCAGCACGCCCCGGCATAAATACTCACAACCTGATCCCTGACTGGTCTTTGCGCTCAAGACCTCACTACTTGATATTGCAACCTTTATCACACTGGCCCCACATCAAAGTGCACAAAATCCCAATGCAACAAAAAAAAAAAAAACACATCACTAAACTCATCAATAACAACTGGCACAAACTCAAATCAATGAAATACCAAAATTGTCCTTGAGCAACCTCCGCCAGCCCACGACACCTGGAAATGCATAACCCCTAAGACAAATAACTTCTCATCCGATCACTTACATGAAATCATTCACAAACAAGCAGCCAACACTTGCACGCACACACAGACCAACACCACATACGCTTCACGGTCAATTTACATTAAAGGCACCACATCAACACAACAACACGATTACATCGCTTTCGATCAAACAGCGGCCGCAAAGGTCTTACACGCCTTGATGCACGACTGTCTTATTGTGCCGCCACCCATACTGGGCACGCACCCACCAACGCCCCACAGTCTTATCCTGCGACAATACAAGTTTGAAGCGAATCTCACAAACCCCAGTAACCACCCGACCTAACCCTATCCAAATTACCGCTAATTTAGTCCTCTACTAACCCTACTAACCGTTCGACTACCCGCATCTCCACCATATGTCAGGTTCGCTAAGACCTGAACTAATTGCTATAGATTGACAGACAGAGTTTAACCTATCTAGTCGCTTCCAAACAGATCTAAGACTGCTGAACCAAATTAACACTCACACAACATTTATTGACCGCGACTGTGACATGAACATTTTCCCGACCATAACAAACTGCAACCTTCCACTCGACACCATCCCTTTCACACCAATAAACATACCACCCCAAACCCTCGCTCATTTACACTCTAATCACACTGCATCCACACCTGACACCAGCTCCTCTCCTGCAGCCGGCGTACCTAGAAACACTACTAGGTCATAGGCACATGACGCCTATCATCAACACAACGTATACAGCACCAGTGCCAAAGTCAAACCCCTGAAAGGAACTTCAATGACTCCGGCACCTGGAGACACACAGGGTATAGGCACATGACACATATCATACAATGAATACCACACGTGCCAACGACCATGCTGACCAAACTACTAATTATGTTCATGAGAACACATTACGGCACATGACACATATTATCAGCACAATGTATACAGCACAGTGCCAAAATCAACCCCTGAAAGGAACTTCAATGGACTCCGGCACCTGGAGACACCACATGGGTCATAGGGCACATACATATCATCACTACATGTATACCCCACAGTGCCAACGACCACGCTGACCAAACTACTAATTATTGTTCATGAGAAACATTTTACACAGCACACTAGGTTTCACATGACTCACCACCGTCCACGCTTCCCAACACTACCTCCTGTGTGTCACGCTCGTGCTGTGGTTCACTATTGTTCGTGAGCCCGAAGCACTTGCACACGCACGTCTATCCGATCACATCCACCAGCACTGGACTCTCACCGTCAGCTGCGCGATGCTCCCTGCCACACCAGACCGCCGTCCACACTAGACCACTGTCCACACAAGACCACTGCCACACAGTTCACTGGCCACACCAGACCACTGGCCACACCACACAGCGTCCAGGACGCCCTCCACCGCAACACCAGTGCCTCCCGCAGCTCTCTTGGACGAAGTCCCCAAGGGTCAAGCCACGTGCTCAGTCCCAGTCCTGCCCGGTCACCACAAGGTGCAGGCGAGTAGTTTGCCTACCAGCCGCCCACTGTGGCCAGCATACGCTCCCTCCTTACGCCCAGCTGCAGTGACGCAGGGCGGAGAACAGGGACAGGGGGGCTGATGGGTCAATTGGACACTCGGTCTGGGGGGGGGGGGGGGGGGGGGGGGGGGCAAGGACAAACCAGGGTAAACCTTGTTAGGGTCAAGGGCATCAGAATGGGAGCGGGGACAGGGTCGGAGAGGACGCAGGACGAGTCACCACCTGACGGATGACCCTGGGATCTGTCTGACCCCGAGATGACACGTGACCTCGGACGACAGGTGACACAGCGGGTTCCTCGATGGAGTCGACAGGAGTCTCCGCGGAGATTTGCAGCAGCCCAACGTAGGATCCCGTCGTACAACAGGGGGGTCTTGGCAGGTCAATCAGAGAAAGAGCACAGATCCTTAGTCTAAATCCGTATTTACTCCAACTTGACTAAACACTTAGTGAATAGTCAGATCAGTGCACGAGTCCCCCCCCCCCCCCCTACAAATCTAGACCGCACATAGCAAACGGGGCTCAGTCCACGCAAACATCCTTCACACCATGGGCTCACACGTACCAAAGTCATCACCCACAACGAGCATAACCCCACCTGAGCAGTGGAACCCAGTTTACATCCCTAACCATCAACACAACCAAAATACTCAATCCAAACCCGTAGCAATAATAAAAACTACCACCAAATCTCCTCCCCAATACATAATAACTCTCTCAATCCTCTCGAACGCGTGACCAGAATCGACAGAGTTCAAAGCAATAGGTTTACCAAGCATTGTCAAAATTTCCAATCATGAACCCTGCGAGCCTAACCAACACCCTGCGGTAACTACCACAGTGCAATGCACTCACGAAGAGCCCCAACATTCCGCTACTGCATTTACCAAGTAGACAGCCCTATACATCACCCTCTGCCCACTCACAGTGTCAACAACTATACGTCCGACACACGATGTCAACAATATTGCAGCCGTCACAGCGCAAACACCCTATAATGATCATTCCTAGTTCACAACCCTAATGCCCTATACATTCTGCATAATGCATTCAAGCGCCTGTCCTGAACTGGATGCGAACTCTCCATAATAACTCCATATCCCAGCGAAAACCTATAACCCCCTCAGTCGACACCTCCACACCACAATACGAACCATCCATACACATGCACGAAACGTATTATACCAAAGCACCAGACGAACAGAAAATGAAAACCACACCTACCACTCAAACAGCAACAAGCCAGAAGTAACGCCACGCGCCGACAACAGCAACACTTTGCAGCGCACAGGACGAAGACCACCGCAACAAGGTTCTGTCAGCCGCTCACGCAGCTGAGGCCCAGTAAGGTTACGCAACAGCTACCCACGACTCACTTCCATCTGACACTAAACAGTACAGCTACTGGTATGCAGGCTCCTCTTCCCGCCTACCACGCAGAACGTGGACACACGGACTACTAGACTAGCTAGGCATACGCCACAAGACACTAGTCTAATCTTCTCGGTGAACAAATCACCCGTAAGAAAACTATCTGGCTCGGAACCACACCTCCTGCGGTCTTGCCAGCCAACTCAAAAGAACGCAAATATGACACTGATTCGTACTCAGACGTGTTCTAATCCTGCCACATGTTGAGAAAACCTGAGTGACCCCCCTTTGTCAACGGAACACACACCCACACACACACACCAGACACAAACACCCCCACGCGCATCCCTCACTCACAGTCACACCAACCCTGCACAAGACCACACACCCTGTGGCATGCACAAACACGGCCAGTGTCAGAAAACGGCTGACCCGCTTCTCCTGGTCTAAAAATAGGCTAAATACGTTGAGTAGGCCCAAACACGAACTGGTTTATCCCTACCGGTTTAAAACAACAATCTTCTATGACCAACTTGAGCGCGCTGTACAAACCCCAAAACTGTCGCCAACCCAGACTGACTGCTGATGACAGAGCGCGAACCGATTGCGTGTAGCTCGTGACAGTGTGACCATGGTAACGACGACAGGACGGAAGGCTCAGATCTGACAGTCACATTTGATATGTCATGGTCCTTCTGCATATGTCACATTTGATATGTATTGGTCCCTCTGCATATGTCACATTTGATATGTATTGGTCCTTCTGCATATGTCACATTTGATATGTATTGGTCCTTCTGCATATGTCACATTTGATATGTATTTGGTCCTTCTGCATATGTCACATTTGATATGTATTGGTCCTTCTGCATATGTCACATTTGATATGCATTGGTCCTTCTGCATATGTCACATTTGATATGTATCGGTCCTTTTTGCATATGTCACATTTGATATGTATCGGTCCTTCTGCATAGGTCACATTTGATATGTATTGGTCCTTCTCTATAGGTCACATTTGATATGTATCGGTCCTTCTGCATAGGTCACATTTGATATGTATCGGTCCTTCTGCATAGGTCACATTTGATATGTATTGGTCCTTCAGCATAGGTCACATTTGATATGTATTGGTCCTTCTGCATAGGTCACATTTGATATGTATTGGTCCTTCTGCATATGTCACATTTGATATGTATTGGTCCTTCTGCATAGGTCACATTTGATATGTAGTGGTCCTTCTGCGTAGGTCACATTTGATATATGTATTGGTCCTTCTGCATAGGTCACATTTGATATGTAGTTGTCCTTCTGCGTAGGTCAAATTTGATATGTAGTTGTCCTTCTGCGTAGGTCAAATTTGATATGTAGTGTCCTTCTGCATAGGTCACATTTGATATGTATTGGTCCTTCTGCATATGTCACATTTGCTATGTATTGGTCCTTCTGCATAGGTCACATTGATATGTATTGGTCCTTCTGCATATGTCACATTTGATATGTATTGGTCCTTCTGGTCCTTCTGCATACGTTCACATTTGATATGTAGTGGTCCTTCTGCATACGTCACATTTGATATGTATTGGTCCTTCTGCATATGTCACTTTTGATATTTATTGGTCCTTCTGCATATGTCACATTTGATATGTATTGGTCCTTCTGCATATGTCACATTTGATATGTATTGGTCCTTCTGCATATGTCACATTTGATATGTATTGGTCCTTCTGCATATGTCACTTTTGATATGTATTGGTCCTTCTCCATATGTCACATTTGGTTTGTATTGGTCCTTTTTCATATGTCACATTTGATATGCATTGGTCCTTCTGCATATGTCACATTTGGTTTGTATTTGTCCTTCTGCATATGTCACATTTGATATGTATTGGTCCTTCTGCATATGTCACATTTGATATGTATTGGTCCTTCTGCATATGTCACATTTGATATGTATTGGTCCTTCTGCATATGTCACATTTGATATGTATTTGGGCCTTCTGCATATGTCACATTTGATATGTATTGGTCCTTCTGCATATGTCACATTTGATATGTATTGGTCCTTCTGCATATGTCACATTTGATATGTATTGGTCCTTCTGCAATGTCACATTTGATATGTATTGGTCCTTCTGCATATGTCACATTTGATAATGACAGTTTGAGTGGCCTCACTTCACAAATCCCGCACACGTGTACCATGAGGTTCAATTTGGGCACGAAATCCAGGTCAAACGTTCCAAGCAAAAGGGAAACGTTTTATAGACAGGATTTTGACAACCAATGAAAGCCCAACAAACCAGTTTGCATTCCCTTTAGTTTCAGGCTAGGCCAGTTGATAGCAAGTTTGGTATTTGGACACAAAACGTTCTCGTACATCCAAACAGCAGAGGGACAGATTGCTGTTTTGGTGTATGTGACCAGCAAGGGACAGACTGCTGTTTTGGTGTATGTGACCAGCGGTGGACAGACTGCTGTTTCGGTGTATGTGACCAGCGGTGGGACAGACTGCTGTTTTGGTGTATGTGACCAGTGGTGTGACAGACTGCTGTTTTGGTTATGTGACCAGCGGTGGGACA
>CM031627.1:45353138-45363250 GCA_018398815.1 Conus ventricosus
CAAAAAGAACGCAACAACTCCCCCAAACAATTATTGATACGACCAAGCAACTGACACGACTGAAAGAGAGGAGGTGGACAGACTGGAGGGGTTCTCCAGACAAGACAACCTCCATGTGTTTGAGGTGCCTGCAGCAGAGGGGAGGGGGACCCCTTTGACTTCTGTGCCAGAGCGGTGACAGACATCCTGAACAGCAGGAGACGGACAAGTTGGGGACAACGGACGACATTGCTCGGGCCCATCGTGTAGGCCAGAGCGGAAATGGCGGACCCCGGCTTGTGATAGTCAAATTTAACAGGTGGAAGGAAAAATGTCAGTTATGACAAACAAGGACTTCCGTGCCAGACCGAAGGACAAGGGAGTAACTGTAACCAATGACCTCACCCCCAGCAAGCCATTATAATTGCGAGGCCAAGAAAGAGAGCAAGGGGCTTTCTTCAGAAAGGAGCATTTAGTAGTGCAGCCCAGACGATCTGACCCAAGAACGTATGCTGAGGTGGTGGATTCCGACTCTACGCGGTCAACAATAATTGCGGCTACCCCCCTCCCCCCCCCCCCCCCCTTGCATGACACTGTAAACAAACAGGTCAGAGGTGACAGTGTACCGTGCGGCACAGCCAACGCTGGGGATTCCCCCTTCTCGCCCGTCGCCATTTCGGCAGGCCGGCAGTCCAAGTTCATCACGTGCAAGTCGTGATGGCAGCGGGTCTCGCAGTCGGGCGTGCGAGAGTTCTTTCATCGCACACAACCAAGGCCAGGAAACACCTCGGACAGCACGCCTGTGAACAAGACCCCAGGCAGGTGCCCCCTTTCCTTTCGTTCAGACAAACAAACAAAAAAGGACAGGCGTGGTCATCCATCTGATTTGAAATTCCCTGACTTTCAATATTGAAAACTTGTACGCGAAACTGATCGACATCTCTTTCATTACATACATTGAACTATTTGATTTCGTTTGCTTGACAGAAACTTTTGTGGATAACACGTTTGACTATTCTGAATATCTTTATGAACTTTGTATTACGTACCCGCAAAAATGTTATCAAAACAAGAAAGAAATTCTGGTGGATTGTTTGTTTTTAGTACACAGATGCTACCAACGATATATAACACATATAACGATTGATTGTGAAAATATTGTGGTGTGAAATTAGATAAGTGTGTTTATCGGGTCGATAAAGTTGTGCTTATTATCGCAACATACGTCGCTCCGGAGAACAGTCCTTTGTACAGTAACAAAAAACACAAAGATGGAATTGTCTTATTAGAAGACGCTAATGTCAACATTAAAATGATGAAGAGTTTATGTCTTGTTGTCTGTGGGATCTAAATGCGAGGACAGGGTGGAAGTAACCTAACTGAAACGAAGCACGTATCTATTCTCCTATTGGTGATGTCGATGATAATGATGCCGATATTTTAACCGACAGTCAAAAGATCTGTTTAACAATAACTTTGTGAGTCTTTGTTGAATTGTGTTTTATGTTGGACTGTATTATTGTGAACGGTGCTGTTTTTGGTGATTTTGATGGTCAGTTTACATATGTTCCACCACATAGTAATAGTGTGATTGATTATCTTTAATCACTAAAGGGTGTTTTCAAGTACTTGTCACCTACATATTGGAAACCGTGTTGATTCTTGGCATTTGCCAGTCGAGTTTACTTGGAAATGTCGTCTTGATTGTATAAACACATTTCGAACTGTAGAGAATGAGGAAAATTGTATTGTGTGGGCTGAAGATTGTTTGTTAGAATACAGACATGAGTTAAATTCACATGTGTTTCATAGTCATAGCCAAGAAGCTGTTCAAGCTCTTTCAGTCGATGTCAACACTTCTCTAGATACATTTGTTAAAACAGTGTATGGCGCTACTGCCTCCATGATTCGAACTGTAGGCAATAAGAAGAAAAGCGAAAATGAATGGTATAATAAGCAATGCGCCCAAGAGTAAAGAACGGTCCGACGTTACCTAAAACTATTCCAAAAAAGAGTGATGGGCAGCACAGAGATAAGTATGTCGATGAAAGGAGACAATACAAAGAACCTTTATTTTCCAAGAAAAAAAGAATTTGACAATGAAAGGATAATTAAATTGAAACAGTCAACCAATGACCAAAAGGTGTTCTGGAAAAATAATTAGATCAGTGAACAGGAAAAAAAAAACATGTAGTGCGCAATGATATTTCTATGGACCAGTGGTACGAATATTTCCATAGCATATTCATTATGATGACACCTGGGCTGGCTCAAGAGGAAAATCTTAGCAGAGGAAGTAATGGACGATTCAGACGAGCCTCTTTTCAATGATCCTATTTCTCAAGAGGAAGTTGTATCTAGTATAAATAAACTTAAAAGCCGGTAAAAGTTCTGGTACTGCCATGATATTTGGTGAAATGCTTAAACGTGCCAATGAAACTAAATTAAATTTCTCGTAGTGCTTTTCAATAAGATATTTGAACAGGGCATTTTCCCAAGAGAATGGTGTAAATCCATTATGATTCCAATTTACAAGAAAAGGGATGACTACCGTGGTGTGGCATTAACAAGTATCGCGAGCAAAGTGTGCAAATTTATTCTGAAGAAGCGACTCTCACGATGTGAAGATGTTGAAGGAAAATTAGCAGAGGAGCAAGGTGCGTTTAGAGCAGGATATAGTACAATTGATCACATTTTCACTTTACACTCTGTAGCTGAATAATATTTAGCAAAACATTCCAAGTTCCATTCCATACGTGGCAAACAGTATTCCCTTCAGCACAGAACTGACGTTGCATTCAAGATGTGTCGTCATGCTTAGTGTTCAGCCGTCATACACACTTTATCCTGATGAAGACAGGGGTCCAATACAAGTGACTTACAAGAAACAATGGCACTTTTCAAGTATTCAGCGCTTATGTGAGTGCCACGCGTTCCACGCCAGCCTACATATTCCTATCTTCATATATCAGAATACATTTCATCCATGATGATTTGAGACTAAACTTTCTCAAAATGGCCTTTTCTGTTTTTCTTGTCAATGGACATCCCTGTAAAACACAAAGTGGGTTGTTCAACTGGTCTGTCGTTAATTATTCCAACTTGCATCCCTTTCTGCAATGCAATCTGAAGACAGAGTGTGAAGATGGACGGGACGAAACAGAACACTGTCCCTTCAGCAGTCCTGAGTGTCAGGGGATGGTGGCGTCAACTCACAAATGTTTTAAGCTGGTCTTTTCAGACTATACAGTGGTTGAACATGTATTCCATGAATGTAAGAAATCTGGCTACCGACTGGCGTCTGTAAATAAGCAGTGACAGTCTTCCTACCGTTGTACAAATATTATTTCTATTTACATGTAGCCTACTGCTGGGTTACTCTGCAGGTTGGCACATGGTACCTTTTATGTACAGTAGATTCCGTAAATGGTCTGACAATACTATGATATGCAACATGAATCACTTCAGATATAAGGAACATTTCGCATCACGGGTGTCTCAAACAGGGTACTGGTCATCAAATGGCTTTCGTGAAAATAATTTTTAAGTCGTATACATTTTCAGCACAATGCGAATTGAAGTTACAACCATTTGGAGTGTTTCCTCCACCACACTAGGCCAGGCCAATCAGAGTCCACACAGTCAACATTCACACGGACTAGGCGACGTTTAACAGTGTGTTCATATAGTCATGTGATTCACACGTTTATGGATTTTAAGCTCGACATTTGCCATTGAAAGTCTAATTATTCTAAAGATGATGTCTTCCTGAATTCGGTTGCTAAGCGTGGCAACATGTTATCATCTGCTGCGATATATGCTATCTATGAACACACTATGTTCCGTTGCAATGATGATGTCACATTTCTACATGACACTGTAGTGTGTGACTTCATACAGGACTGTCCAGACAACAGTGATGAATCCTTTTGTGAACACCCTTCTTGTCCAGAGTTTGGATGTTCTAATGGTCAGTGTGTTTTATTAAGTCAACTTGTAATGAGTACTCTGGTTGTGTGGATGATTCTGAGGAGACTGCACACTATTTAGACGGACAGAAATACAAATAATTGAGTGAGATCAAAAGACAAACACACAGACGGACAGAAATACAAATAATTGAGGTTATTTGTATTTCTCTCCGTCTGTGTGTTTGTCTTTTAATCTCCATTGCATCTTTGGGTGGATCTTCAAGCGTAGACTCAAAGATTGTCCCCTACATTTTATACTATTTGCATAATGTCTTTAGTTTTTCAGCAACTTTTTTCCTCCCCACACATTCGTTTGGTTTCATTTACTACCCTTCACTGGCTGCTTTGGGGTGCTATTGGATTCTTTTTCGCAACCCCCAGGTGGTGAAAACACCACAGTATTATGACTGTGGTGTGTCTCTATTTGACGCCAGGAGCGCAGACACAACCAGCCGTGTCTCCCTGATGAGTTCTGACCCAGCGGACGAAAGGCCTCGGAGCAGGCAATACAAATATATCTGCCTTCAAAAGGGATTGCGATGGTTCCCTTATGCAGCTAGTGAAGAGCTTTCATATCTGTAATATATTTTCTTAATTTCATGTTCCCAGTTTCTCCATCTTTAAACTCCCTCCCCCCTTCTTAAGTCCAAATCTTTGCCAAGTCATTACTATGAAGACAGTTCAGTTGTTGGCCTGCGCTTGTTTTTTCCACCACTATTAGATTGTTCGTCTATGTATTTGTCTGACTTTATTCAAGTTTAAAAGGCTGGCCAGTCTTGATAAAAGTTACTCTGTGTTAGGTTTTCTTATGGGAGCAAACGTTACCCCACTTGTTTCCTGTTTAACCTGGAATGTTTGTGTGTGTGTGTGTGTGTGGAGAGAGAGAGAGAGAGAGAGAGAGAGGAGAGAGAGAGAGAGAGAGATTGTATTTGCTAACACAGCATCATTTCAGCTACATAAATGGATTGTGTGTGTGTGTGTGTGTGTGTGTGTGTGTGTGTGTGTGTGTGTGTGTGTGTGTTGTGCTGCTTTTCCAGCCTTCTATTTCTAGTGTTCGTGAATTACAACGTCAAAAAAACGGTATTTCTTACCCTCATTCTGCAAGAGAATTCTATAATTGTGATAACGAGGTGTGTCCTTTTTGAGAGGTTGTGTTTTGTGTAGGAAAAAGAATATTGTAATATAGTTTATGCCATAACCTTTGATACTGACAAGGTCGTGACCTTGTGTGAATGATGCTATTCCCTAGGATCATATAGCAACAAAGTGCCTTTTGAAGTATTTAATGGTGACGTTTGTGGCTTATAACGTAACAGCCACCCTGTGTGCTTCATTCTACTGTCACACGTATTCATTGCATGTAAGACAAATGTAGACAAACTGCATGTCTCATATAATATTTCTTCTATATGTCAATCTTATAGTCTGTGTCGAAGATGTGAAAATGTTGTGCCATATTACAACTCTCAGAATCATAGTGATAACTTAATTATGCATTGAAGGAATTGATGTAAAAGACAATGCTCAGAAATTTGCAGTATCATTATCTTATTACAAGCTTGTGTTAAGCCAGCTCCATGGGACAGATCCCACTGGTGGGCAGAGAAACACGTCGTTGTCCCATCAGTCAAGTAAACATTTCAGTCACAGGGAGAAAATGCCAAAACATTGGGGTGATCAAATGATGCACTTACAATGCTGTCAATATCCTGATCATTATCCTGTCATGCCCATTAAATCAAATATTTGACTCTTTATATCTGTTTGCATCAACAATAAACTGTAAAAAAAAACTGAACTCTCATTGATGAACATGAAAGTCTATTCATCTATTGATTTATCGATTTTCCCATTCATCTATCATTCCATTCATTCATGGATTAAACTATCTTTTGTTCCAAACATCCGCCCATATATGTATCCATCTGTCTAATTAAATTAAATCAAAATTGATTAACATCTATCCATCATTCATTTATCCACCCATCCATGTATCCATCTATCCAATTCAATTTGAAAATTAAATGAGACTTGATTAAACATTCGTACCTGGACACTCAAGAAAAACGGACGAAAGCAGAGCTTTTGGCTACCACCCAGCAGCCTTCATCAGCACCGTTTGGCTACCATCCAGCAGCCTTCATCAGCACTGTTTGGCTACCATCCAGCAGCCTTCACCAGCACTGTCTGGCTACCATCCAGCAGCCTTCATCAGCACTGTTTGGCTACCATCCAGCAGCCTTCATCAGCACTGTTTGGCTACCATCCAGCAGCCTTCATTAGCACTGTTTGGCTACCGTCCAGCAGCCTTCATCAGCACTGTTTGGCTACCATCCAGCAGCCTTCATCAGCACTGTTCGACTGATGAGGTGAACTGTGTATGGTGCGCACCTCACGTCATGTGACCGAAGTAGGGAGTTGTAAACCAATGGCAGGATGTGTCTCCCCTGGTCCTCGTTGAGGGTTGGTGTGGTGGCCGCGATGTAGATGGTCTCCTTCAACCCTTTCTGGAACCATCTGACCTCCCGGTGCAGGACGTTGATGTTGTTGCTGGAAAACACATGTGTTGATCATGTGTTCCCCTACCAGGGAAAGATCCCTCTTATGTTCTTTGACACGGAACCTCAGTTTTCTTTCTGTTTCACCCACATACGACCGATTTAATTCACCACACTGGAGGTTGCCCCTAATTGGTCAAGTTTGTATATTTCGTCTTTCCGGGCCACAAGCATGTTCCTCATGGGGTTGTATGGCTTGGCATGTACCTCCACACCGTTTTTTCTGATCTTTTGTGAAAGGGCTTATGTGACACCTCAGACATAGGTGATGGTGACTTGTCCAAGACGGGGACTCAGGTTGTTCGTAGACGGGTGGGGAGAGATCTTCTTGCTCCCTGGACTTACCTAGAAGTTGAAGGTTGATACAATTGTCTGCAGAGAAGTACTTCATTAGAAGAGAAGGGCAATGGTCTCCTACCGTTCGCAGAGGAGAGGCGAGAGGAAAGCAGCAGAAGTGGCAGCAGTCTGAGTAAACAGCGCACTGCAGCACGCAGCTGCCACCTCCCTTGCGCCGACCTTCCACATGTATTCCTCCCTACACGTAATGTGATACCAGCTGTCTGGCTGATAGTGTGTCGGAAATAGGGTGCTGTTTTTTGTGTTTTTTTCCCCACCACTTTCCCCCGCCCTTTTTTTTTTTTGTTGTTTTTTCTTGTTTTGCTTTTTGTTCTGATTTTTTTTCTTCTCTTATTTTTTGTTTACTTTTTTTTGGCGGTCTCTTTTCTTTTTCTTCTGTTTTGTTACACCTAAACGCCTACCATCTATCATGCTTACACACAAACGCCAGCTTACGCGCGCGTTCCACACTTTCATTCATGCCCAGTTCCAAGTGTTGTTGATTTTTCTATCGTTGGACAATGCTTCTTTCTCATTTAATGTGTACTATGGTACAGTGATGTCTGTTGGACAATGCTTCTTTCTCATTTCATGTATACTATGGTACAGTGATGTCTGTTGGACAATGCTTCTTTCTCATTTCATGTATACTATGGTACAATGATGTCTGGGGTTTTCAGTGCACTAGTGTATGTTGCAATGAGTTCGCTTGCTTGGTTCTTTCATTCTCACATAATTCACCCCGGGTATGCGATTTATACCTGACGAAGTTGTGGTAGAAAGAGTAAAGTAGCAGAAGGAGCAAAAGCGACCAGAATGGGCAGAGGGAATCAAGAAGCAACGAGAGAGAGAGAGAGAGAGAGAGAGAGAGAGAGAGAGAGAGAGAGAGAGAGAGAGAGAGAGAGAGAGAGAGAGAAGAAACAGTTCACAGTCTTAGTCTTTTTCAGTCTCCATATTCCCCAAAAGGGTTGCGCCCTTTCACAAACGAAATCGAAAGAGTGGAAGGGTGCACAGAAGAATGGAGAGCGAAAAAATGTGTTAATCTCGTTACTCGCTTCTTTAAAAAAAAGAAGGGTAAACTAAAGTAGTGAAGATGATACCATAAAAAGAACTACGCTGCAGTGTATCACAATTACCAAACAGCATTTCGTGATAATACTCAAAAGGAAACCAGCCAACTGAGAAAGCATGAACAATATCGCGAAAAGGATCGCGCGCATCTATTCCTGCGTAAATAAATCTAGAAGACGAGAGGGATAAATATTTACCGAGAAACTGTGATCATTGAAAATAAAGTTATCTCAACAGATATTTGTTACGGAGTAGCATATGGGCTTCAAATATTGTATAAATAGATGTCGTTGCCTGAGTTTTTAAAAAAATACTTTACACATTTTCCCTATTAAGATTATGTGATTAATTTGATTCAGCGTAGCTTTTCTTATGGTCTTGTCGGTGACACCAAACATTACTTTTAAGACATCGATTTTATATGAACATCAAGATTAGTTAGAATATAATTCTCAATCTTTCTCCAAAATAACAGGACGGAAGGACATTCGTAGAAAAAAATGTTCTATCACGTCGACTATATCTTTACAGTATGAACATTATTTTGTTATCTTCTCTAACTTTCATCTTGAACAACATGATGTTGGTTGGATATATGTTGTGCACAATTTTCCAGTGTAAAAGACGGAGTCTAGTTTCTTTTGTTGCTTGTATGGCAATAGTCCATATCTGTTGAGTGACATCAATGTTAAATAATCTTTTCCAGAAGCCAACCGCACATGGCTGAGTGTACTTGTTTTCAATTATTTGTTTTCGAAATCCTCTTATGCTTAACAGGCTTTTACCACAGAATGTGGGAAAGTTGAGGGAATCTCGGCCATGAGCGGGTCGTTGATCAAGGTGAACATGCACAAACCTGCCCACCGCACTGCACACAACATTATACTCCAGCAGGCGACTTGCTGAATTCCCAATATACCAACTATTTCATCAAAAGACTTTAGTTCGTTGTTGATGGTTAGCATATCTTCCACGCATAATATATTTCTCTTAATCCATTGTTTAAAAAAGAGAACATTGCCTTGATATTTTATGGTACTGTTATTCCAAATTACCCTAGACGCTGGTGCTTGTAAATGATTATTGTTATCTAACCAAGTGCATAGCACCGAGTTCCAAAAATGTGATTTGATAAGTTCCAGTCCTTTAAATTGCATAGAAGCAAATACACTTTTCACCAAATTCTAAGAAATTGCTTCTTGCTATACGCCACCACTTATTATTTGTGTCATTATCTGTGTCTTCTTTTGAGCTTACCTTGACTCCCCATTGTAACAAACATGCATTTAAAATTCTTTTAAATCCATCATCTTAATCCCCCCCCCTATCCGTTTCGTGACACAACACTGTTCTTTTTACTTTTTCAAACGCTTTCTTGTTGCAGTCCTTTTTTTCTCCATGCAAATCTATATAATAATCTATTGATCTCATTAATTACATAATCTGGTACAACTATCGCTTGCATTATGTAAACCCACTGCGAGATTAAAAATGTTTTTACGATACTTACTTTGCCCACAATACTCAAATTTCTTTTCTCCCATATAGAGGTCAACCGTCTGCAATGTTCAATTCTACCCACTCAGTTCTCTTCCAGTTTAGATGCACCTGTGCTGTTACTAAAGTATATACCTAATATCTTTATTTTACTTTTTAATATGAAATCCATAACATTTTGTCTACAATATATTTTGCTACCTAACCACATTGCTTCCGATTTATTTCTGTTTATTGTCAAACCTGATATGAACGAAAAGCTTTCAAGTAATCCAAGCGCTATTCGTATATCGTTTTCGTCTGCTAAAAACAGTGTTATATCATCAGCGTAAAGAACAATTAACAAAGGACATGTCTCCTGAGTACTGTCATTACATTTAATTTCAATGCCCTTAATTTCCGAACCGTTCCGTAATCTAATTGCCAATAGTTCAAGGGCTAAAACAAAGGCTAACGGAGAAAAGGGACATCCCTGCCTAATTCCCGATTCCACTGCAAACGGTTCGGAAATCCATCCGCAATAGTTTATACAGCTTATCGAATCGGTCATCCATATTTCTACCCAGTTAACAAAACCTTCCCCCAAACCGAATAATTTAAACGAGTTTAACATGAATTCTTTGGAAATAGAGTCGAAATCATGGAATAATCAATAGTTATTAATAGTCCTGGTTTGTTTTCGTGACGCAGTTGTTCGGTG
>CM031627.1:45363350-45384452 GCA_018398815.1 Conus ventricosus
AAGCCAGATGAACTCCCTGTTATCCCCATCGTATTAATTTGTTTTGCTGTATTATACTAGTGCTAAAATGTTCTCCTTCTGGACCGTAATCCGGTCTCATCCCACAGGTTGTTGTCCTTGATTTCCATCTTGGCAATCCTGGTCATCCCTATTTTAATTTTCGAGGGATCAGTTTTTGGCAAGCATTCCTGTTTTTTTTTTAAGCTTGCTTGCCCCTTCGATTGCATTGTGGCTCTACCCTACCTCCTGGCCCCACCCAGAATCCGGCCGGGGCGTGCATGTTAGTGGAGAGAGATTCGATTATTTTGTGTGCGTGTGTGTGTGGGGGTGTGTGCGTGTGTGTGTGTGTCCCTTCCATTTATTTACATCCCTTTTGAAGTTATAAATGTATACCCGTCCTTATATATGTATGTAAACATGTTGTGAACATCTGTTTTTTTTGTGACAGTAAAGTTTCAGTTTTTTTTGTACTCGTATTTCCGTGTTTGAATTGATGTTTGTGTGGTTAGCGCGATTGAGTTGGGATTGAGCATAGCGTTTCCCTTGAACAATTACCACGTGACATCACCCACGTGACAGTCTCTCATCAGACGCAGAGAATCCGACAGTAAGAGACCATGATCACATTAGCGGAAAGTTCAGAGGAGCGGCGCATAACAAATGCAATCTTCAACTAAAGTTTGATCCAAAGACATGGAAGCTGCCTGTATTCTTTCATAACTTGCGAGGTTACGACTCCCACCTTATAATGAAAGCAGTGGACGATGCCTTCAGGGTAGCATGCATTGCACAGTCATCAGAAAAGTACATGTGTTTCACTTTAAATAACATGTCTTTTTATGACTCTATGCAGCACATGATGGGTTCATTAGAGTCACTGGCCATGTCCTTAAAGTCCTGCCCAATAACGGAAGAATATTTTGACCCAACGCTTGTTAGAAAGGGCGTTTATCCTTATGAGTACATGAACAGTTGGGAAAGGTTTTGACGAAGATACACTTCCTCCTAAAGGCGCGTTCTTTTCTAGTCTTAGAGGAAAGGACATCAGTGACTCCGATTACCAGCATGCTCAAGATGCTTGGCAAAAGTTAGATTGTAAAACGATGGGAGACTATCATGACTCCTATTTAATGGCAGATGTATGTTTGTTGGCGGACGTCTTTGAAAATTATAGAAAGACCTGCATGAAACATTACAGTTTGGATCCTGCGCATTACATTTCTGCGCCCGGATGAGTTGGGATGCTTTCTTAAAGTTTACTGGAGTACAGATTGATTTATTGTCAGATTTACCAATGATTCAGATGATTGAAAACGGATTGCGTGGAGGAATTAGTATGCGTCGCATCATTACTGTAAAGCAAACAACAAATACTTGGACGATATGATCCAGTAAAAGGTCTAACTATCTTATGTATTTAGACGCAAACAATCTGTATGGTTGGGCTATGGCGCAATCACTTCCATTACGTAACTTCAAGATGTACACAGGTACGAATAATATTCAAAAGGCATTAAAGTGGTTGAACAGTTTAACGCCTGATCAACAGCGTGGTTTCATTCTAGAAGTTGACTTAGAATATCCTCATGAACTCCATGACCTGCATAATGACTATCCATTAGCAGCAGAAAGTCTAAAGATGGATCCAAGAGAACCGCCTAAACTTGTGCCTAATCTTCGAGGCAAAAAAAAATTATGTCTGTCATTACAGACTTCTACAATTTTATTTAAGGCATGGTTTGAAGTTGACAGCAGTTCATCGCATAATTGCTTTTGATCAAGAACAGTTCATGAAACCATACATCATGAAGAACACTGACCTCAGAACTAAATCCACAGATGCTTCAGAAAAAGACTTTTTCAAGCTGATGAACAACAGCTGTTTTGGAAAGACTATGGAGAATCCGCACAAGCGCAAAGATGTTAGATTAGTCACCAAAGAACGAAGCAATTAAGCTGACTTCAAAACCTAATTACAGGACTTTAGAAGATTTCATGATCACCTTTTTGGCATAATGATGAAAAAAAAGAAAGTCAAATTAGACAACCTGTATTTATTGGGTTTACTGTTTTAGAATTATCAAAGCTTTTGATGTTAGAATTTCTTTATGACTACTTTAAGCCCTTGTATCCTGAGTCCAGAGTACTTTACACAGATACAGATAGTTTTGTTATAGATATTCCTACTGAAGACATCTATAAAGACATGGAAATGGAAGTAGCTAAAGGACATGCGGGATGGTATGACACGTCCGATTATCCTAAAGACTCGCCTTTACATTCAATTACTAACAAGAAGGTTTTAGGAAAGATGAAGGATGAATTATCTGGAAAGGTGATCAAGGAGTATGTGGGGTTAAGGTCAAAAATGTACAGTATTTCGAGCCAGGAGAAAATCATTAAGAAAGCAAAGGGAATATCTCGCAGCGTTGTGCAGTCAAACATATCGCATGACAACTACAAAGAAGCATTGTTTGGCAATAAGACTTTCCATCATGACAACGTAAAACTGCGATCTAATCTACATGAGATCAACACAACAGTTGTAACAAAGAAGTCATTAGATAGAACAAACACAAAACGTGTGTTTGTTAATCCAGAGTTTTCATATGCAATCGGGCACTGGAGAACCGTAAATTAATTTAAAGCGGAACTGTGCCCGGCGGGATTATCTGCAGTTCTTCCTTCACAAAAGATCTTTGAGGAGCTGGTTGTTTTGTTGTGTCAGTTTCTCGTAAATAATACACGGGCGGATTCATTTTTACAATTCTTTTTATTTCGTATGGATCAACACTCCAAACCGGATCGGTTGCCCTGATGCGAGTGTCCCCTTCTGCTTCCCCCGGTAAATAAAGGTACCTTACTTTCAATCCAAATGGTAATAGTTTGCCGGATGAAGACTCTCCTTCAACAACATTTATTGTTTTTCTTTTGATTGCTTGTACTGGTTTTAGCCCTTTAAATTCTTCATTATTCATTGCGCGCAAAACTGAGGGCAGTCTTCTAACCCATTCTGTGTTGCGAGAATTATCAATCAGCTCTCTGTGATACTGGTAGGAGAAAAGTCTTTCGGCTAACTGTTTGTTAAAGTTTTCAACTAAAGCCTGTGATCTATGAACACCCGGAATGCCTCTTCTAATAGTAACTCTGTGTTTTAACAAAATTTGATTCACTTGGCCTTTAAATTCTTTTCCATCGTCAACTTGAATCATGCGAGGATAAGTTAGTGGCCCTCGTTGATATATCAGTTGTATAGCGACAGCAACAGCAGAAGCACTCTTTTGTGTTAATGGTTCCGCATCTTTGTATCTTGAAGCCATGTCAATGACTGTGAGTGCGTACTTAAATCTTTTTCGTCTAATCCTATCAGAGGGTAAATATAGAAGATCCATTTGATGGGTGTCGTTTGGTATTGTATTGACAAAGTGTGGTCTCTGTATTCGTCTAGGCGCGGTAAATAAATTTGCCAAATCGCTTGTTTTAGATAACCATTCTTTTGCTGTTTGTTCACTGACTCCCGCTGCTTGGCTTAGCTTTTTAATTGCTGTGATGCCCTTCCAATATCCTTTGGGCGAATAATAGATTTTGTTCATTTTTTATTCAGCCAATATTATGTGCAACAAAATACACAACAGTCATACCAACGACAATAAACGTGATTTCTTGCATCTTTTGTTTTTCTGATGGTTGATAAAAGTTGCTGAATTTTGGTGGGGGCAATGTCTCGATTGGTTTGCCTGTTACTAGATAATATTGTTTTATTGCTTGATCAACATTTTTAAATGTGTAAGCTGCATGCCCCTGTCTTTTCAGTGTGCCCATTAATAAAATCTAACTGCTCAAGTCTCTGCCTTTCATAGGCGTCTTGTGAGCTGCTAGTTGCTCCATAGCTTTGTTATGTCTTTTTCTCTCGCCGTCATTCCCCAGTTTACTAAATGCGAAATTACTTCCGCTAAAAGCAAGCGCATTCACCACAGCGCCGCCTATCATTATTGCGAGTGAAGCCATTTTTTATAAATGTATTTTTTTCTTACATATTTATATTGTCTGGAATTATTCCTTGCTTAACTAGAAAATCTTTCGTAGCAACCGAAGCTGCAATGATAGCAATCAGCTTTGCTGAATCCTCAAAGTCTAGTTTGCCAAGATCTGCTGGTTTAATTCTTAACAGGCTTTTACCAAGCATTGAGTATCCTACACTTAGTCCTCCAATAACAGCAGAATGGTATACAAGGTTAGCAACAGTTTTTTCGGTGCTCATTTTTATAAAATAAAATAATTATAATTATTAAAAAACATGAACAGTGATGATCTACTACAGCTACAAGGCGGCCTAAACCTTCCCGAACTTATGAATGACCAAGTTGATGATCAAGCTACTATGCCCAAAAAGGAAAGGCTGTATTCTTTGGCAGCATGTGGGAAAACAAAACAGTTCCTCGGAACTGAATTCAGCATAGAACAGATTCAGCAGATGTCTTCACAAGACATTATAAAGTATCATAACAGGTATGAGGCGCAGCTAGGGTCTAGAATGGTGAAAAGTGTGGGGCAAACGGTTCTTAGTTTGTACACTAAACTAGTCAGTAGATTTGCTCCCATTGATTCTGAACAAGATCTTACGTATGATTTAACGCAAGATCCAGTTTTAACAAAGTCATTAGAGTCTCTAGGATGTGATTTATACTATAGATTTGGAACATTATTGTCGCCAGCGATCATGGGATTAATAACTTTTAATCATATAGATTTTGTTTCCCTTCAAAATGAACGAGCTGGAAAATCATCAGAACCAGAAAACACTGAATCAGGTGGAGAAAGTAACCAAGCTAGAAAATCAGCAGAAAACGCTGAATCAGGTGGAGGCCATTAAAAATCCTGGGCGTGTTGAAGCAGGAAAAAAATTAGCAGAGTGGAACAGACAAAAAAAATTAATGTTACAGAATATGACTCATCATGAAAACTTTAACACCACCAGCGCCAGAACAAGTTGATTCAATGCCAGCTATAAAAACTCCATGTGATTCAAGGGCCCCAAAGTCTTCATGGAATATTGAACTTAAAACTGTTGCCATTTTTGGCGCCCTTGCTGCTGCCGGGGGCAGTTATTATGGTTATAAAATATATAACCAATGGCAACAAAAACAAAAGAAGTTAAAACAACCTGAACCGTTAAATACAGAAAAAGACAACTGCACGCCAAAACCGCCAATAACAAAAGATCATTTTGATCCATTTATAATGCAATAATATTTTAAATTTTTAATAAAAATAAATCATGGCGTATTATAAAATGATAAAGTCAATAAATAAAGACATGGAGTTTAAAAAGACATTTCCATAGACCAGAATTGTAATCAATGCGGTTGCTTCGGATGTAAAAACTTCATTAAGATCTATGCAGAGAACGCTGAGCAAGACATCCTCAACGATGACACGTTTTTTGAGGCGTGTGTGTACTATATTAGACATCTACTATTTAAGATAAAAACATAGCTTGTATTTTTTTGATAATTATAAGATAACTTAATAAGAACTTGGTTGTACTTAAAGGATGACTTAATCAAGAACTTATTAAGAACTTGATCAAGAACTTAATTAAAAACTTAATCAAGAACTTATTAAGAACTTGAAGTAACTTAATTAAAACCTTAATTAAGAACTTGGGGTGACTTGGGGGTGGGAGTGTGTGTGGTGTACACAGGGGGTGGGGTGGGAGGACGTGCGTGCGTGGGGTGGGGGTGGGGGGACGTGCGTGCGTGGGGTGGGGGTGGGAGGACGTGCGTGCGTGGGGTAGGACAAAACACACACACAAACAAACAACAAACACAAACAAACAACAAACACACAAGGCCTAACCCTATCTAGTTTGTTTGCCAGAACATTCAAAATCGTTTATCCAGGCACACTGCGTTTTTTAAACAATCAAACAGCCGAAGCAGGGCAGGCGCAAATGTCATATGGCAGCAAACCGTACATGCATGATCGTTACTATATTTAGAGCCACGTCAGTGTGTGCATGCGTGGGGTGGGGGGTGGGGTGGGCGGGTGGGGGGGGTGGG
The DNA here is from genome assembly GCA_018398815.1 of Conus ventricosus. Classification (NCBI taxonomy): domain Eukaryota; kingdom Metazoa; phylum Mollusca; class Gastropoda; order Neogastropoda; family Conidae; genus Conus; species Conus ventricosus. Next base: position 45,369,413 of record CM031627.1, read on the forward strand.
GGTGTGGCATGCGTGGGGTAGGACAAAACACACAAACAAACAACAAACACAAACAAACAACAACAAACAACAAACAAACACAAACACCCAATGCCACTAGACCACACTGCGCCAACCACGTCAGCAGTAGGCCTGCTGTGGTCTTACAGTCGCACGTTAGAGAGGGCTTTGTAGGTCAATCGGCAGAGTCTGCCGATTGGCCTAGTTTTGCAAAACCCTTACTATTTTTAAGCCCACATCAGTGGTAGGCCGCGCGCACTGTTGCTAAAACGCCACACAACCCTGCCTCTAAACCAACCCGACGCTCCAGTAGGCGGGGTAGAGGTGGTCTTTGTAGGTCAATCGGCAAAGTCTGCCGATTGGCCTAGTTTTGTTGGGCGCTAGTAAAACTACCGCTGTGGAAGTGGCTCAATTACTCCTGCCATGCAGGTTCTAACACGTCATGTGTATCATGCCAGAATGCTTTAAAGTTGGGGTTGGATTGTATGTATTTCAGAATGAGTTTTCGTTTGCTGTATAACTCGTTGAAAGAAATCGCAAGTTTGTGAAATTTTGAATAAGAATAGAAAAAAATGACACTTCAATTAGTCTTCTTACGCGAGTTGGCTCAACCAGCAATCTTCTTTCAGATAGGACTCCAGTTTTTTGTTTTTGACTGTTTCAAAATTGTCTTTGCTTTCTGAAGCCAATTCCCTAAAAAAAGAGCCTGAGAAAGAGATTTCTTTTCACTATCTTTCACTGAGTAACAAGCCCGGTGTAAGATGGGGGTCATTTCTTGAACAGTTTCAAGATTTTGGTTTCATCAAATGGATCGGAAGGCAGCTCACAAAGCTGTGTTTTCAAATATTTGTCAAGATTTTTCAACTGAGAGTTCCGTTTTTTGTTGAGGAAACAAAAACGAAATGCTTCCTTTTGGCTTTGAGGGAGGAGAACAAGGCTCGCCGCTCAATTTCTTTGTCAAAAACTTTGCCATGGCCTCATGATAAACAATGTATTTTTCCACAAGATTGGTCTGTTGATCAGAAAGTTTTCCTTGCGAAGATAACAACACTTCATCCATTTCTTGAGTAATATTAGTGTCACTTCCAGCACTGGCAGAAAACATTGAAACATCACTTCCCCGACTCGCCATGTTTTTAACACACACAAGTTCTCTCCGCCCAGCCCGCCTGTCGAATGTAAAATCACAGCACAGTAACCACGTCGTGATTGCACAGCAGTCAGTGGAAGAATGTGTGGTGTGAGCGGCCAGAAGGCTACGCTTAGCTCGCTGATTGGCTAGTTAGAACAGCGCCGCCGAGCGGAAGTGTTAGCGTGGAACGTTCTAAGAAGCTGATGTAATGCCAAGCAGGGTGAAGAGGAGGGGGAAGAGGGGTAGAGGAGGTGCGGCAGTATTGATTTTTTGGCCTGTGTGTGAGTGTGTGTGTTTCTCTGTGTGGTGCAGGTGTCCGTGTTAGTTTGCGTGGGTGTGTGTGTGTGTAAGAGAGAGAGGGAGAGAGAAAGAGAGAGAGAAAGAGAGAGAGAGAGAGAAAGTGTCTGTGTGTGTTAGTGTTCGTGTTAGTGTGTGTGTGTGTGTGTGTGTTGTGTGGTGTGTGTGTGTGTGTGTGTGTGTGTGTATGAGTGAGTGAGTGTGTGTGTGTGTGTGTGTGTGTGTGTGTGTGTGTGTTCGTGCGTGCCCGCCTCTCTGTCTGTCTGTCTGTCTGTTCTAAGGGCAACTTAACCTTAACGGGCTTACTGCGAAGTAATCAGATAGCTAGTGCACCCACCGTGTATATGGGCGCGTTCAGTAACTGCTTAGTTTTCCCTACGTTACTCTATGGGGATGTGTTCAGTCCCAGATACTTTCCTCTATGAAAAGTTTAGTAAATTAGTATTGAAAACGGATAACCCTACACAGTATATTTGTTTGTAGGGTCGTTATTTTTTGGTTACTTGTCAGAGAACAGGAATAGGCGGCTTTTAGGCCACTTTCGCCCAAAACGTGGTGGAGTAGCAAGTGAGTCAGAAGCGGCATATTACAGTTCTCTGACGTCGAACGGTTTGTCCAGACACTGGACCCCGTCGACCAACCACCTGGCGACATGTTTCTGCTGCTGTAAGGAATCGATTACGAAGATGAAGCTGTCGAATGTATCGATCCTGCGCTGGTGTGGTAACACGAGGTTGGCCCGTTCGGCGCCGATCAGTGGTGGAACCAGTCGCTGCCAAACGTTGTGATAGCCTTACAATTGTAGAGTGACTGCAGTTCAGTTGTCTGGCTGTCTCTCTCGATGACATACCGACCATCAACATTCCAATGGCTCACTCGCGTTCTTGCATAGACAGTCGCGGCATTGTTTTCGGACCACTTCGCCTGGTCGAATGACAACTGATACCATTTTCCAGTCGGCATGACTTCAAACTCACCATTTGAGACAAAGAAACAGATGAGCTACGTTCAGTCTCGGCCCCAGTGGCAAAAAAAGTGTTTTGGGCGAGTTGCACGTGGGCGTCACACGAATGTCGGCAAGCGCGGAGAAACCGAGGCAGTGTGAATCTGTGTCCCTTAAAAATTGTGTTAACATACCAAATCCAAATACACATTTTTTTCCAAATGGGAAATCGGCAAATCAAAACGGTGCGTTTTTAATGTTGTTCAGTATAGTTAAAACAAAGGCAGAGGTCATATGCACGCCTCCATCAGTATTGTCTAAATTGTATTATTGACTGCTTTGGAGTTAAGTTTACAGTGTGGCGAACTGGGATTTTTTTCTGTGCGTTTCTTGGCATTTTGATACTGCTTGTCTTTTCAAGCCTCTAGTCATGTAAACTCAATGTCACAAAACAGTTTTCCCAACAGTCACGTTTTGAAAGTTCAGTCCAAGATGTCAGCAAGTGATGCCAATCGTTTGCTATGAAATCAACGATTGATCAAATCCCCTTACTGGCTTCTTGTCACCCGTCAATCTGACCTGTCTACACAAAACCAGCAAGTCAAACCAAATACAACAAATGCAGGGTATGTAGGATTTTTCCACCAACGCTTATACAGCACAATTTAAAATGCAAAAAAATGTAAAAAATGTAGGGTATCTAGGAATTTTCCACTTGCGCGTAAGTTATTCCAATTTTACCCCCACCCCCCACCCCCTACCCGATCCCCAAACCTCAGACATACCTACAGAAATGAGTAACTATTTGTCTGGACCACAGAAATAACACCTATGCAAAACTTAGCATTCGTCTTGACCATGGAGATATACATACGTGAAAGTACATTGTGTATAGGCGTTCCATGTTCACAAGTTGATACATAAGTATTGTAGTTTACGGAACATAAAAGATTTCCGCCCCTTGGCATGTACAGATCTACTTTATCATTTTCTGTCCGGCGGCCCGTGTTTAAGGAGGAAACACAAGTTGTGCTTGACGTCTTAACGCACGGCACACCTGTGCGTCTACAACAGAGGATCAATACTGGAGTCTACAACAGAGGATCAATACTGCAGTCTACAATAGAGGATCAATACTGCAGTCTACAACAGAGGATCAATACTGCAGTCTACAACAGAGGATCAATACTGCAGTCTACAACAGAGGATCAATGCTGAAGTCTACAACAGAGGGTCAATACTGCAGTCTACAACAGAGGATCAATACTGAAGTCTACAACAGAGGATCAATACTGCAGTCTACAACAGAGGATCAATGCTGCAGTCTACAAAAGAGGATCAATACTGCAGTCTACAACAGAGGATCAGTACTGCAGTCTACAACAGAGGATCAATACTGCAGTCTACAACAGAGGGTCAATACTTCAGTCTACAACAGAGCATCAATACTGCAGTCTACAACAGAGGATCAATACTGCAGTCCAATACTGCAGTCTACAACAGAGGATCAATACTGCAGTCTACAACAGAGGATCAATACTGCAGTCTACAACAGAGGATCAATACTGCAGTCTACAACAGAGGATCAATACTACAGTCTACAACAGAGGATCAATGCAGCAGTCCAATACTGCAGTCTACAACAGAGGATCAATACTGCAGTCCACAACAGAGGGTCAATACTGCAGTCTACAACAGAGGATCAATACTGCAGTCCACAACAGAGGGTCAATTCTGCAGTCCAATACTGCAGTCTACAACAGAGGATCAATACTGAAGTCCTCAACAGAGGGTCAATACTGCAGTCCAAACTGCAGTCTACAACAGAGGATCAATACTGCAGTCCACAACAGAGGATCAATACTGCAGTCCACAACAGAGGGTCAATACTGCAGTCTAGGAGAAAAGCTCAGAATTGACGACACTCTCCTTGCGTATTCCACGGGCTGCGTAATTGTATGTCTCTCCGGGGGTACAGTCTGTAGAGACTTAACTTGAGCGTGCACACGTTATGATCGTGCTTCCTGCACGAGACTGAAAGCATTTGGCTTATGACGACGACATGTTGGCAGAATCGGAAATATTCTGTTTAGGACTACTGGTTATTGCACTTATGTTTCCATTTTCATGGCGCTGTTGGTGATTTTTTGGAGAGTTATCACTGTTCTGGAAGGACGTAAAAGCTTAGTGCTGAAAGTTATATACAAAGGTAGATACACAGACAGACAAATGGATAGATAGATAGGTATTCAAAAAGAAAGAAAGATAGATAGATAGATAGATAGATAGATAGATAGATAGACAGATAGACAGAGATGTAATTCGTAGATGAGATCAAATTGCATTCAGCAATTGAATTGATAAGTGTGTGTGTGTGTGTGTGTGTGTGTGTGTGTGTGTGTGTGTGTGTGTGTGTGTGTGTGTGTGTGTGTGTGTGTGTGTGACAGACAGACACTGACACAGACACAGACAGACAGACAGACAGGCGGACAGGCGGACAGACAGAGACACAGACAGACACATACAGACAGAGACAGTCAGACAGATAGACAGGGTCAGTCAGACAGACAGACAGACAGACATAGAGGCAGAGACAGGAGACAGAGAGAGATGCTGATCTGGGTTCCAGACCAATTCTAAGAGCTGCGCCGCTCTTCGGCGTAATCTTGACAGGGGAAGTTACTCGCTCCAAGTGTGCTTCAAAGTTTTCAGGCTCGTTTCTATACACAGTCTCTGATCTCATTCACAAGTATGCACGTGCTACACGTTTTGTTTCTCGACTTTGCTGTGTGGTAACAGAGGTAGGAACTGGTTATGCTCTTCATTAGCTGTGAATGTTCTACAAATGTTGGCCACTTTACACAGGGTGTCAATATGGCTGTTTTTTGCGTTGTCTTGATTTCTTGCAGATGGCTGACGATGTCCGAGTAAAGAAGACATCATGATCATCATGATCATCATGATCATCATGATCATCATGATCATCATCATCATCATCATCATCATCATCATCATCATCAACACCATATATCGTTAATAGTAGTAGTAATAGTAGAGTAGTAGTAGTAGTAGTAGTAGTAGTAGTAACGGCAGCAGCAGCAGCAGCAACAGCAGTAGTAGTAGTAGTAGTAGTAGTAGTAGTGGAAGTGGTGGTTGATTTCTTGCAGATGGCCGACGATGTCTTTAGGAAAGGAGACATCATCATCATCATCATCATCATCATCATCATCATCATCATCATCATCATCATCATTATCATTATCATCATTATCGTTGGTAGTAGTAGTAGTAGTAGTAGTAGTAGTAGTAGTAGTAGCAGTAGTAGTAGTAGTGGTGTGGTAGTGGTGGTGGTGGTGGTGTTGGTGGTAGTAGTAGTAGGAGGAGGAGGAGGAGGAGGAGGAGGAGGAGGAGGAGGAGGAGGAGCAGTAGAAGTAGTGGTAGCAGAAGTAATGGTATTGTTGTTGTTGTTCATGATGCAGATGCTGTTGTCGTTGCTGTTGTTGTTGTTGATGCTGTTATTGTTGCTGTTGTTGTTGTTGTTGCTATTGTTATTTTAATGTTGTCATCATTATCAACAATACTTACATGGTGCCTGTCTTCGAAGCGATGCTCTCGTGTACACAAAGGGCTGCCTACTTGGGTAGAGCCGATTGAAGACCTGCCTGTTGGCGCTTAGTTCACTCGTTTCCCATGTCATTCAGCCAATGGCAGCCACACCATTTTCTTTCTTGATTCTTCTGGGTTTTCTTCAAGCAAGGTGCATGCTATATGCAAAGTCTCACCCATACCAACGAGCAAACTGGCCGTCTCTTCCCGAAAGTTGGTGAGAGGATTTTACCTGTGTGCAAGAACTTCAGGTAATACACCCATTCGAAGGACGCTGTCTCTCAGATCCTGTCTTTGCTGAAACTTCGTTGTGTTTTACAGCGTTCATATCACTGAAACAAGGCCCTGTCATCTTCAGAAACCAGCACACTCGTCGAAAAAAATGCGTTCAACATTTTGGATGAGTTGAAAATGGAAGTAAAAAGGTTACTGGGTGTTTGACAGCCGCGGCACTCAGACGAAGCCCCATCCACACATCCACATCTACAACCACCCACCCCACCCACCATCCCTCAGACAAGTATTCCAGCCCTGAACGTCTTACTCTCTAAGAGGCTAGGCCTCGTCCAGGTCATGACCCGTAGATACCAATTTGCTGTTTGCCCTCCCCTACCTGCACCCCCACCCTACCCCATCTCCCACCCCCCTTTTTTCACACCCGTGATTCAAACCTTGACTTTTTGCCACGCAGGATGGTGACACGCTGGGTCGTCTGATGTCTCCTATTCCACCAGGTTTGTCTTCAAAGGCACGGGGTAATAGCCCTGATATGGCCCTGTGCCGTCGACTGGGCTAATAAGCAATTTGACCTCACCTTCCCTCGAGGGCAGGGGGGGTGGGGGGGGGGTGGGGGGGGGCTTTACAAATGTGAGGAGGAAACCGATCCTGAGAGTGACCATGTTCTGTATTCCTGGCACAACCAGACACTTCCTGGCTCCATGGCTTCACCAGACACTTCCTGGCTTCACCAGACACTTCCTGACTTCACCAGACACTTCCTACCTCCATGGCTCCACCAGACACTTCCTAACTCCATGGCTTCACCAGACGCTTCCTGGCTCCATAGCTTCACCAGACACTTCCTGGCTCCATGGCTTCACCAGACAGTTAATTCCTGGCTCCACCAGACACTTCCTAACTCCATGGCTTCACCAGACACTTCCTGGCTCCATGGCTTCACAGACACTTCCTGGCTCCACCAGACACTTCCTAACTCCATGGCTTCACCAGACACTTCCTGGCTCCATGGCTTCACCAGACACTTCCTGGCTCCACCAGACACTTCCTAACTCCATGGCTTCACCAGACACTTACTGGCTCCACCAGAGACTTCCTGGCTCCACTAGACACTTCCTGACTCCATGACTTCACCAGACACTTACTGGCTCCATAGCCTCACCAGACACTTCTTGGCTCCACCAGATATTTCCTAGCTCCACCAGGCACTTCCGGGCTTCATGGCTCCACCAGACACTTCTTGGCTCCACCAGACACTTCTTGGTTCCATGGCTCCATCAGACACTTCTTGGTTCCATGGCTCCACCAGACACTTCTTGGTTCCATGGCTCCATCAGACACGTCTTGGTTCCATGGCTCCACCAGACACTTCTTGGTTCCATGGCTCCATCAGACACGTCTTGGCTCCATTGGGCACTTTTAGTTTTGGCTCCACCACACACGTTTTGGCTCCACCAGATACTTCTTGGCAGTGCATTTTCCCACGTAGTCCATTGCCCCTTGTTGGCCTTGCTGAACTGAATTCAGGGTTGAAGGGCATCTTCTTCTTCTTTCACCAACATATGTATCCCCATGTTTCTCTACGCTCTCTCTTTAGCCTCTGACCACATCATTTCTGTTCTGTTGGTTTGCTTCCTGATTTTTGTCCATGACATTGGGGGTTTTTTTTTTTTTTTTTTAATTTTTTTTTTTTATGCGCACCCTCTGCCCCCTGGACTGTCCATTGTCTGCCAGTCTTCATGTGGTGCTGGACAGGTCTCACGGCCTCCTCAGATTTGGGTAGTAACCCTGATTTTCCTCTTTGTCCTCCTTGATGACGAAGTTTCAGCTTCGTATGGTGACAGTGCAGACTCACGTCAGTGAGACTAGAAAGGGGCGTAAAAAGTACCTCCCTAAGTTTTTGATGATCTGGCCTATATTGATTCCACGGTGCTAAAGCTGATGGCTGTGTATTGGTAGAGGTCAGGAAAAAAAATTGGAATCGGCATGAACCGGAGGCAACAGGATTACCACACTGCTTTGTCACCTGCAGGCTTTCTTCTGCCGTTTGCTTGGCTTCGTTGCCCTTTCCTTGTGTCTTTCAAGGAGCTATCACCCCACTTCCAAGGCTATTGACTGGTTCTTCTGTCAGTGTTGGAATGTCTTGTAGATATTGACTGGTTCTTTGTCAGTGTTGGAATGTCTTGTAGATATTGACTGGTTCTTCTGTCAGTGTTGGGATGTCTTGTAGATATGGACTGGTTCTTCTGCCAGTGTTGGAATGTCTTGTAGATATGGACTGGTTCTTCTGCCAGTGTTGGAATGTCTTGTAGATATTGACTGGTTCTTTGTCAGTGTTGGAATGTCTTGTAGATATGGACTGGTTCTTCTGTCAGCGTTGGGATGTCTTGTAGATATTGACTGGTGGTTCTTTGTCAGTGTTGGGATGTCTTGTAGATATTGACTGGTGGTTCTTCTGTCAGTGTTGGGATGTCTTGTAGATATTGACTGGTGGTTCTTCTGTCAGTATTGGAATGTCTTGTAGATATTGACTGGTTCTTCTGTCAGTGTTGGAATGTCTTGTAGATATTGACTGGTTCTTCCGTCAGTGTTGGAATGTCTTGTAGAGACAGTTTCAGTTTCAGATTCAACACGAAAGTGTCACAGCGTGCGGACTAGTCCATATACGCTACACCACATCCGCTAAGTTTTGAGACCACACTGTGCATGAATTAAAGCTGATGGATGAATGAGTTAACGACTAAAGTGAGAGAAGTTAAGAAGAGGGTCTCACGGCTACAACTTAGCAGATGTCTGAGTTACTACCTAACATTGGTTGAGCAACTGTTATCATTGTAGGTGTGTGTGTGGTGAGTGTACACGTGTGTGTGTGTGTGTGTGTGTGTCTGTGTGTGTGTGTGTGTGTGTGTGTGTGTGTGTGTGTGTGTGTGTGTGTGTGTGTGTGTGTGTGTGTGTGTCTGTGTGTGTGTGTGTGTGTGTGTGTGTGTGTGTGTGTGTGTGTGTGTGTGTGTGTGTGTGTTCTATTCCATCTTCTGAGCCAACTCACTGGCGTTGCAACCACGCTGTTCATTCAGATCCCCCGTCCAAAGCCACAGCCCTGTCCGGCCTGCCGCAGCCCTGGCTCCGGCAATGAATAGGGAGCAGTCAATGTCAAGTCGCCAAGAGGGAACCCACCGGAGGGGACACTGCACTGATGCCGAGTCACTTCGGTAGTGTTCGGTGGCGCCTGTTCTGATCCAGCATACGCAGGATACTACCTACAGCCCCCTACTGACGATAATGATTGCTTAGTAGCGGAGCTGGCGTGAATGAGCTCTCCCTCCAAGGGGGCCACCAGATCTGTCTAACGACACCCCCCATGAATTTGCCGATAGTGGTGACCCCGTGGGAATTCAATCAAGGCCACAGATACGGAGTCTATCGAAAATGAGATCACCATGAGAGCACGGCATGAAAGGCCACAGATTTCAAGACTTTATTTTTTCTTAACCTGATCGATGAGAATGGGGATTTCAGTCCACGACTGTATGACAGGGCTGTCCTCTACGCTTACTTTCATATACATGCATACATAATGCATACATACATACATACATGCATACATACATACATACATACATACATACATACATACATACATACATACATACATACATGCATGCATGCATGCATGCATGCATGCATGTATACATACATACATACATACATACATACATACATACATACATACATACATACATACATACATACATACATACATATTACTTTAATGCATCAACTTGTCAAATCAACAACAATGCACAGTAGTCCAGATTGCAGGCGCATCGATAAAAGTTATCTTTCACATACTCTCTCTCTCTCTCTCTCTCTCTCTCTCTCTCTCTCTCTCTCTCTCTCTCTCTCTCTCTCTCTTCTCTCTCTCTCTCTCTCTTTCTCTCTTTGTCCCCACGCCCTTTCTCTCTCCGGCTGGCGGCTCCAATCCTTTGTCAATCAGTGCTTTAGTCAGCTGATACTATTTATAGCACAGTTTAAAAGCCATCATCTGTCAGTTTCAATGCTGGTTCATGAGGTGATTCCGCCTTGACCAAACACGCCTAGAACCAATCATGACAGACATGCTCAAGTATTTTGCGAGTTGTTTACATTTTGTTATGGGCAGACCTAACATTGAAAGTCCTGAAACCACTCTTTTATGAACTATGCCTAGTGAACCTATTACAAGAACAATCACTTTCGTGCTAAATCCAGCATCACTAAGAGCATAGCAAAGAGGCATGTACTTTTGAAATTTGTTCTCATAGCATGTTTGTATGAAAGTGTCAAATGGATTTGAAACCTCGATGACGAATGCCATCGAGTTCCGATGGTCGATGAAGCATAGATCAGGTTTCAGCCTTGGTAGATCTTCAACACCGTTTATTGAGACAGGGCTATTTTGAAAAACATCCACAAAATCCGTCGCAATACATACATACATACATACATACATACATACATACATACATACATACATACATACATACATACATACATACATACATACTGCGGAACTTGTTGCCATTATTATGGCATTAAACTTTCTTCTTGATTTTTGATTTCCTGCATTTCAAATACTACTTCGTGTTGATTCAAGCTCAGTCCTACAAGCTCTAAAATTTTCGAATACAAGTGTGAGAGCAGAACTTATATCATAAGTGTACCACTTAATTCATTTTTTGCATTTACGTGGTTCTTATGTCGATTTTTGTTGGGTTCCATCTCACTGTGGATAACTTGCGAATGAAAGGGCAGACCAATTGGCCAAAAGCCTGCTATCACTGAAACTGATTTAATAAAGATATGCATTCCTTTATCCTTACATGAGAGTTATAGTCTTTTAAAAGACGTATCCTGGAACTCTATTTCAAATAAGGGAAAAGGCACCAAAAACAAAAATAGGATATTATTTAACAAGATATCAGGCAATAAAACAGGTATCAAGAATCTCTACCAAGAGAGGATTTTAAAAAGTTTGATTTTAGATTTAGGCTTGATGCCTTTAAAACCAAATTTTGTAAACATGTGACTTGTATTTGTGGCCAGCAAATCACTCCGTTCCATCTACTTTTTTTGTGCGATAGAATGAAACCCTATTTACCTGCTTGGTTGTTTAACACTGAACCGTCGATGTCAGCCTTTGAAGACGTCATCTCTAACGAATCAAACATTTTTGAAGTTGTTCAAGGACTGATTAAGAGCCCAATTGGACATTTACTTTAACGTCTATGTTATTTTCCCCATCTTTTTTTTTTCTTTTTTTTTTTTTTTTTTGCTGCCCCAACTTCTGCCCCACCTCAGAGGCAGTGCACCCACACCGCTCATTCCGACACCCGTCCACAGCCACAGCCCGGTGGGCCCCCGCCGCAGCCCAGGCCCCGGGCAATCCACAAGGGGCAGGCAATGTCGAGTCGTCAAGAGGCATCCCACCGGGGGAAGACACTGCACTGCTGCCGATTTCACTTCGGTGGTGTTCGTGGGCCTGTTTGATCTAACATACGCAGGACACCCCCTACTAGCCCCCTACTGCGACAATAATTGCTTAGTCGCGGACCCGGCGCGAGTGAGCTCTCCCTCCGGAGGTGGCCACCAGGTCCGTCCAACGAACCCCCCATGGACTCGCCGATGCCGGTGACCCCGACGGAACCCAAAACCCAAGGCACAGACGTGGAGAGGACATCGAAATGGGGGTCACCTGAGAGCAGGGCATGAAGGGCCACAGAATTTGAGACTTTTTTTATGCTGATCGATGAGAATGAGATGATTAAGATGATGCTACGGATTCCATTTCGGTCTGAGACTACATGCAGGGCTGTCCCTCTACGCTTCCTTTCAAAAATATACCCCGGCGTCAACCAGGCCCAGAGTTTACAGGCACCTGCAGTGTTGGTCAAGAAATTTGAGCAACACTCTCAGAAACGCATCATTAAGTGGATGAAACTCGACTGTGTGTTCCAGTCTTCCCAACTGAGCCCGCAGCAAACTCAAATTTGGGGTAGGACCCGGGTCGGGGCAGAAAAACCCACATGACTTGATGGGATTCGAACCCACGACCTCCCAGCCGGGAGTCCGCGACGCTAACCACTTCGCCACGGCGGCTGGTTTTTTTCCCTCATCTTGGTTGTCACGACCGACCCCTGGAGGTCTCCCCTGAAGGATCGGTCTAGGTGGAGTGAAGGGAAGATGACTCACACGCCCGCAAGAGAACACAATAAAGATTACGATACAACCCCATTTATTCACACCAGCAAAATAAGCATTCCGACACACACAACATGCACAAACACAATCAAGCACTCCAACGCAACAACATGCACAATCACAATCAAGCACTCCCACACCCACAACATGACGATTATAAATAAACATTTCACCATAGAGTACACAATCACAATTAAGCCCTTCCAGCACATATGACATATAACAATTATAAAAAAACATTTCCAGCATCCATCCCTTTAACACCCCGGAGTGCGTCCACACCCCTGCCTCTGTCAAGTCTACTGGAGCACCCCGTCGCACTAGGTGCTCCCAACCGGGTCGGTTCTCGCGGGAGTCGTCAAAGCCCGACACCTCGACTCCAAACAGGCGTGAAAAGCGCGTCCCGGAGGGGGGGGGGGGGGGGGAAACGTGGCGCTGTTAAATGGAGGTCCTGGACGGGGGCAGGGCCGGCCAGTCAAGACGGCGGGCTCCTTACCAGTCCGCGGTCCGCCGAGCGTGGCCTCGACCAGCGCGTGGCACAAACCAGTCCGTGGTCTCGGCCAGAAGCGTGGCCTCAACCCCGCACGTTGCACCATCCAGTCCGTGGTCTCGCCAGCACGTGGCACCATCCAGTCCGTGGTCTCAGCCAGAGGTGGCCTCAACCAGACGTGGCACCATTTCCCGTTCGTACTCCCGGGGGAAGCCCCCCAAAGGGGGGGAGGGAAACGTAGCTGGGAGGAGAGGAGAAAGGGGGGGAAAGGGAAAAAGGAAGGAGGAAGGAAGAAGGGTACTGGAACCCCGCCGTCAGTACAGTTGACCCTGCTGTCAAATCTTAACAGCCACTCGCATGATGGGCGAGGGGGAGTCTATTAAACGCACACAGTAAAACCCCTCGAATCAGGTCTTCTCACACGATGCAGGTAAAAGACTGCATTAAATCAACGGTTATAAAAACAAATATGAATTATCTTCACCCTTCTTTCACTCACGTTTAACATTTGCCTTTCTTAGGAATAAACCAACACACGACCATCGGGTTTATACCTGCCACACATTTGCCCAAAAAATAATTCAATGGGTTTAAATTGTCACATTTTATAGCCACTTTCAAAACAACACAAATCTCCAACCACGCATCCAAACGACAAATCATGCGTACGCACGCTCGCGAACATAAAATCGTTCTCCTTGCACGCAAAAAGACGGTGGCCGAAGGATAAGATCCGGCGAACGTGACAGGGGCGGACGAGCGGGGCCCAAAAGCAAGTTCCAACCCTGAATCACAGGTTCTCCCATCCCCACCGACTCCCGGGCATCACCAGATGCATAAACGGAGAAAGAATTTTGGAAGTTTTTAGAATGGCCAGGTTAAAGATTGAATAACCAGAGAAAAGGTCTCACACAATACTTCTCTTACAATTTCGAAAACAAAAGAAAATTGCGCAAAAGAGAAGACTAAGCCGGCTAACAACAACAAACCAAAACAACAGACCACGAAAACTGATGTTTACCAGCTCCCCGTGGGTGACCCGAAGAGGCGGGTCAAAGACCCTCTCTACCCTCTGTCCAGTCGAGGGACAGAGGCGAAGATGCGGAAAAAAGAAGTGATGTCCCTCTCTACAGGCCGACGCAGGGAAATTTAAGTACTGACTGTACTCTCGATGATACGGTGAAGAACCAAGACCGGGCAGGCGCTCCCAGAGACATCTTCCGCTCGAGTGAAGAGCTAACCTCCCCCAGCATGGCGGCCAACATGCCACGCTAGTACAGAGTGAGCATACTTCAAACTAAAAGAAATGAAGCAGTGCGACAGGTAAAAAGACAGGCGAGGGGGCCGATAGACAGAAAATTCGAGAGAAAGGTACCGGCCACCCGTGAACCTGCAGGGTGATAGCACGGGCGGGGGAATTAGAGAGGAGGAGAGAGAGAAAGCAAACCGAAGTTGAGCTGAAATACCCAAGTGCAACCGCCACAAGACCCCTAAGGGGCGGAAAACACGACAACGCAACGACAATAAAAAATAGTAATTCCGCCACCCCAGGTGGGTCGAACGTCTAGGCCTCGTGACAAACTCGTGACAAACCCCCCCTTTTAAAAGATTTTTTTCTCTGAGATACAGTGCTCCTTTGAACCTTGACGCATGTGCAAATTCACAACCATGGGCGAACCCCAAATCTCTGTGATCGACAGAGTACGATGAATCCAATACAAAAAATTCTACGATAGAAACACATCCAGGGAAATACATAATACTACATTTTTCAAAAACTAAGCGACTTCCCAACCATGAAAGTAACATCCGAACCATTGGTGATTCACTACCGTTATCATCACTGAAGTGAAAACTGTCACTACACCTGATACAAAGACCAAAAGGGGATATAACCCTGGTTGAGGGGAAGTGTCCCTCTGACTGATTTTCCAATGTGCTGACTACGGAGCTGGCTAAAATAGTCAGCTCCGTATTACAGGAACCCCTTTATATGACGGAAAGTGAACGCATGACTCTGCAGCTCCACTGCCCAACCCATGAGTCGACGACTGCCCCGGCCGGATCCGCCCAAGCACTGGGAGGGGATGACGTTCCA
>CM031627.1:45385452-45400452 GCA_018398815.1 Conus ventricosus
CTGTGAAGATTCATTGGGTGAAAGTGACTGCATTCCCTGTTTAACGTCCGGCAAACATGTTTATCAGTATCGCTACAGACCGGATGGAGAAGAGAAGGGGAGAGCAAGACAACCTTGCTTCACTCTGCTGTTTCACGGGGACCAGGTCTGCTGTCTTCACTTTCCTGCAGTATTACATGCATGCCATCACAAGAGATAGACATCAGTGCGATAAGCTTCTTGGCACAGCCATACATGCTAGGATTTACAAAAGATCAACCCCATTTACGGTGTCAAATGCCTTTGTCAGATCCATGCGAAGTTCTTGGTTCTACTTTCTGCACTTCTCTTGCTACTGGCAGACAGTAAACACCATGTTGCTGGAGCCTCCGACAGCTCCAAAGCCACGTTGATAGTCATGAATAATGGTATCAGCACATGGGTGATGATTCTGTCGAGGACAACAATGGCAAGCAGTTTCCCTAAAATCCACAAGGAAATTTCACACAACGTTTGTCAAAAACATTTATCTTGCTTACTCGTGCAGATATGCTCAGTGGAGACATCCGTGAAGCCTTGTGGTACCTTGTTTTTCCCCCTAATTATCTAGAACAAGGACGTCAGTCTTTCTAAGAGAACACTCTCCTCCATTTTGCACATGCGCTCAGAAAGCTATTAGCTCCAGGGACCACTCTAGCTGTGGCCAGCTTCAAATTTTCAAATTTTGGCAGTGGAGGGATGGTCTGCCCGTGATTCATCCCCCAAGTGAAGGCAACGCTGTCAACCCATCTCCTGATGTGGAGGATTCTGCGCTCCAGTGTGTGCTGAAAGGACCTGCTGGGCGTGCACGTGTGTCTGCTTTATTTCTCAGCAGTTCAGACCGGTTAGAAGACTGAGCGGGAGTCGAGCCAGATAGTTTGGTTTCATAGACAGTAAGAAAGTTATCGTGAATCGCTTTCGTGTCGGCATTTGCTGCAGATTTGATGCTTCACCTGCCAATAGTGATCAGTCTGTGTGAGCCTCTGCTATAAATGTTTCCTTGCTTGTTGGTAGTCTTGCTTCTTCTTCTGACAGATCCTGTCACTGAGTCGGTTCCTTTGAGCTTTGTAACTGTTGTTGATTTGAGCTTTGTCACTGTTGTTCCTTTGAGCTTTGTCACTGTTGTCCTTTGAGCTTTGTCACTGTTGTTCCTTTGAGCTTTGTAAATGTTGTTGATATGTTTATTTTCTGGACATGTTCTTCGAACCGGTCCCTTTGTTTCAGTTGCATGAAGCCAGGGTGGTTGCTGCAGCACTGTACACAGACCGGTCCCTTTGTTTCAGTTGCATGAAGCCAGGGTGGTTGATGTAGCACTGTACACAGACCGGTTCCCTTTGTTTCAGTTGCATGAAGCCAGGGTTGTTGCTGCAGCACTGTACACAGACTGGTCCCTTTGTTTCAGTTGCATGAAGCCAGGGTGGTTGATGTAGCACTGTACACAGACCGGTCCCTTTGTTTCCGTTGCATGAAGCCAGGGTTGTTGCTGCAGCACTGTACACAGACCGGTCCCTTTGTTTCAGTTGCATGAAGCCAGGGTGGTTGATGTAGCACTGTACACAGACCGGTCCCTATGTTTCCGGTGCATGAAGCCAGGGGTGGTTGCTGCAGCACCGTACACAGATTCTGAATGACGTCACTACTTGCTTGCTGTGTCCCCTACAGATTCACCAGATGTCAGGAACCTCTGAATTTTCTCTACAGATTCACCAGATGTCAGGAACCTCTGAATATTCTCTACAGATTCACCAGATGTCAGGAACTTCTGAATTTTCTCTACAGGTTCACCAGATGTCAGGAACTTCTGAATTTTCTCTACCGATTCACCAGATGTCAGGAACTTCTGAATTTTCTCTACAGATTCACCAGATGTCAGGAACTTCTGGAATTTCTCTTGCGATACCACCCTGCTGGAGCAAACATGAACAGTGCACAGTTTCTTCCAGCGACTGTTCTCTGGCTGGTTTATTCCTCTGAGCTGGCTGAGTGTTCGTCTTGCTCTGGAACCAGGCGATGATCAGACCTGCATTCAGCTCTCTCACACAGCCCAGTCATACACATCACGACCGTCCCTCTCTCTCTGGCGGCCAACAAAGCAATGCGACATGTGCTGCTGCTTCGAGTGAGGATGTATCCTTGTGTTTTTGTACTTGTTTGCTTTCAGTTTCAGTTTCATCAAGGAGACGTCACTGCGTGCGAACTAGTCCATGTACGCTACACCACATCCGCAACGTTTGAGACCACACTGCGCATGATTTGAAGCTGATGGATAAATGAATTGACAACAAAGATGAGGCAATTGAAGAAGAGGATCTCGTGGCTACGACTCAGCGGATGACTGACTACGCATTCGCCCAACGCGCTGGTAAGACCGTGCGTGCCTACCTACGATTTTTTTCTTGTGTGTGTGTGTGTGAGTGTGAGTGTGTGTGTGTGCGTGCGTGCGTGCGTGCGTGCGTGCGTGCGAGCGCGCGCGCGCGCGCGTGTGTGTGTGTGTGTGTGTGTGTAGTGGATGTACACGAGTGTGTATGATGTTTGGGCATGACCCCATGACTGTGCGTGGACGCATCTGTGTGTGTGTGTGTGTGTGTGTGTGTGTGTGTGTGTGTGTGTGTGTGGTGTGTGTGTGTGTGTGTGTGTGTGTGTGTGTGTGCACGTGTGTGTGTGTGTGTGTGTGTGTGTGTGTGTGTGTGTGTGTGTGTGTGTGTGTGTGTGTGTGTGTGTGTGTGTGTGTGTGCGTGTGCGCTCGCGCGCGTATGTTTGCCTGCATGCATGTGCGCGTGTGTGTACGTGTGCAGAAGTGCGTGTGCATGTGTGTGTGTGTGTGTGTGTGTGTGTGTGTGTGTGTGTGTGTGTGTGTGTGTGTGTGTGTGTGTGTGTGTGTGTGTGTGCGTGTGTGTGTGTGTGTGTGTGTGTGAGAGAGAGAGCACACGTGTCTGCGTTTAGGCTATATGTGCACACATCTTTGTGCATGTGAGTGTCTTTGTATGTGGGCGTGTGTGCATGTGCGTGTGTGTGCATTTGTGCGCTTATGTGTATGCGTGTGTGTGCGCACGTGTCGGTGTCGACGTGCACATGCACACATATGTATATACATGTGGGTAAGAGCGAGCAAACGTTCGCGCACACGTTTGTATGTGTGTGCGTGCGTGCGTGTGTGTGTGTGTGTGTGTGTGTGTGTGTGTGTGTGTGTGTGTGTGTGTGTGTGTGTGTGTGTGTGTGTGTGTGTGTGTGTGTGTGTGTGTGTGTGTGTTTCTGGTGTGTTTTTGGAAGGCGTGTGAATGATTTTTAAAAAAAAAATATATGTATGACTTGTGAGTTGACTTCAACGCGGTGACAGCCCTGATATGGACCTTTGTGGTTGGCTGGGCTAAACGCAACATTACCTTGACCTTGACCTTGCCCTAATTCATACTGATCTTGGTATTTTGCTTTTTGAAGTGTGATAGGCTCCTTTTCAGTTTGTAGTTTATGGTAATATGGTCTAGCTTTTTTTTTTTTTTTTTTTTTTTTTTTTTTTTTTGCGACTGGTATTGCATCCGGCTCAGTGTTACCTATCTAGGCCTTCCTATCTGCTGCAGCCATCTCCTCAGCCACTTTTGTCAGTGTTTGTATCACTGTTTCTATCTAGGCCTTCCTATCTGCTGCAGCCATCTCTGCAGTCACTTTTGTCAGTGTTTTTATCACTGTTTCTATCTGGGCCTTCCCATCTGCTGCAGCCATCTCTGCAGTCACTTTTGTCAGTGTTTGTATCACTGTTTCTATCTAGGCCTTCCTATCTACTGCAGCCATCTCCGCAGTCACTTTTGTCAGTGTTTGTATCACTGTTTCTATCTAGGCCTTCCTATCTGCTGCAGCCATCTCCGCAGCCACTTTTGTCAGTGTTTGTATCACTGTTTCCCTCAAGCGTCGTTCCATATAATCCTCGGACCCTATTTGCTTGCCTATGAGAGCTTTGGATCCATTTTAAACTCCAAGAACGAAGTCGAAAAGAACATGAAAGAGGATGATAAATGAAAAGAACTAATCAGTCAGTTAAATTAAACTATTGAACAAGAAACGTGGGATTAAAGAAAAATCAGAATGCGACATGAAGTATTGCAAACAGTCGTTTTGCGCAGGAGCTACGTAAATTGAAGTACGTATATGAATAAAGACTTTCAAAATTCGAAGCCATTCGTATATCTCACACACGTGTGGATTGGGCACGCATCATGGAAGAAGTTAATTGTAATATATCACACGAGGGTGCCTTTTTTCATTTTCCTTGAAAATAGTATTCTCTCGTCTAAGAAAAATAAAAGGTGAAATTCCCAAAGAGACCTCCTTCAACATTAAAGCATGGAAAGTGACCAATACACATAATAACCAGAGAGACCTCCTTCAACATTAAAGCATGGAACGTGACCAATACTCATAATAACAAGAGAGATCTGCTTCAACATTAAAGCATGGAACGTGACCAATACTCATAATAACCAAAGAGACCTCCTTCAACATTAAAGCATGGAACGTGACCAATACTCATAATAACCAAAGAGACCTCCTTCAACATTGAAGCATGGAACGTGACCAATACACATAATAACAAGGTCTGTGAACAAGACAGTGCAGGCGTCTTATGTCAGCCTCTTCTTCACTGATGACCCGATACATGAACACGTTCGCGTAAAAAGAAAGTAATATTCATTTCAAGAAAGCCACTCACTAAAAAAAAAAAAAAAAAAAAAAAAAAGCAGTGGCGGCAGCAGCAACAACAACGATGACAACAACATCAACAACAACGACAACATTTGTAAGCACTTCCATGTGTCAACCACGTCTTCACTGGTGAATCAATACACGAACACATTCAAGTCAAAAGAGAGTAATATTCATTTTAAGAAAACCGCTCACACAACAACAGCAACCGCAACAGCAGCAACAACAACAACAACAACAACAACAACACCAACACCAACAATGACGAGACATGCACACGCCCTTGAATCACTTGATTCTAAAAGACGCCACAGGATTGACAAGGGAGGAGAGAGGGACAAACCAACAACACAGTGATGCTTCTTTATATACAGAGAAAAGTAAGGACAGCTCTCTAGGATCGATAGAGATTAGGGATAGACAGGGAAAGAGAACAATGCAGACTTGAGCAAGAAAAAACAACAACAAAACAACAACCACCAAAACATAAAAAAGAGAAACATTTGTGCCCCAGAATAAAGAAATCGAAACTTCTTACAGCAAAACATCCTTGCACGCCTGGAGAATAAACATGAAGGGGAGGGGGGGGGGGATCCCCAATACAGACCGTTTAACCAACCGGCCTGAGCTATGTCATGCAAACCCAACAGAAAAGCTGAACCTGGCCCTTGCAGAGGGAGAGGAGAGTGTGTTTCAAAGAAAAGTACAGAGTTGCCAGATGTCACGAACAGACCGCCTTATCCCCACACAGACATTAAGACAGACCATTCATGACATGCCCCCACAGACAAGATGGAAGTCACCATACAGCTCAGCTCTTTGCAGAACTCAGCATCAACAGAGGAAGTGGCTGCACATCCGGACTGAAGCGGAAGACTAGGAATTGTATCCAACCAAGTGCATTTCAGTATAATCTCATGAGCAGCACTATGAAGACTTCTGGAAAACACGGTGGCCTTACACTGGACCTTAGCAAATGCAAATCACCCATCATTGTCAGCCTGGATCATGGGCTCTGAGTCTCTCAGCATACCTGCTCTGAATTGGTGAGTTTGCTCTGGTGAGTCGATCTAGGTGGATAACGCAGTGTGTGTGTGTGTGTGTGTGTGTGTGTGTGTGTGTGTGTGTGGCGTGCGTGCGTGCGTGCGTGCGTGCGTGCGTGCGTGCGTGCGTGCGTGCGTGCGTGCGTGCGTGCCTGCCTGCCTGCCTGCCTGCCTGCGTGCGTGCGTGCGTGCGTGCGTGCGTGCGTGCGTGCGTGCATGCGTGCGTGTGTGTGTGTGTGTGTGTGTGTGTGTGTGTGTGTGTGTGTGTTGTGTGTGTGTGTGTGTGTGTGTGTGGTGTGTGTTTACGTACGTGCATTTGGTAAAGTGTGTGTCGTATGTGGTAACCTTTTGGGTGGTGGGGTGGTGATGGTGGAGTACGTACGTCATAAAGGATGGGAGCATTTGGCAAGAAGTATATGCAGGTCGTTCTTTCTGCAAAGCACGAAGAACTCAACAGAATTGAACAAATCATGTAACAAATGACGTACCAATACATGTGCCATAGTTCATCAATGGTCACCGATCTAGTTGCAAAGTGGATAGGTCATGACTGATGATTGTGCTATGTCAACAAGTCCTCAAGACAAAACCCTGGGTTAGGGATGTGAGGCCAGTCTAACTGCAGAAGACACTTGTTAAGCATCTCACACCTATACAGCCTGAGTTCATCGCCCTCTTACTTTTCTTCCTCAGACAGTACAATAGGCCATGTGAGCTTCATGGTCACCAATGGTGGATTTCTCTAGATTATTGCATTTATTTTTCGCCAAGAAGACCAAGCCCGCGACTACTGACTGGTTGCCTGGCTTGTTTTCTTTCCCTCATTGTTTGTGTTTCAGCAACACACTGGCGCCCCCTGTATAGGTGCAAAGTGACTCACGTTGACCTGTTCCTCACATGTTGTTCAAGAATGGCTTCAGAACACGTCTTCTCCAAGAGTTCCTCTCAGCATCAAGAGTTCCTCTCAGCTTCAAGAGTTCCTCTCAGCTTCAGAGCCCCTGCCTTGTCAATCACTTGTGTCCTGATTGCCGGCAGCTGCTACACAAGACTCTACTCTCACAGTTAACCGTTACATTTTTCACTGGTTTCATTTCTTGATCGTCTATGCCAGCAGTGAACACACCCACTTTCAAAACTGGCTGCAGAGGTATGCTGGAAACATCGATAACCAAACATGCAGCCAGTTTCAAACTGAGTCAACTGTCCTTCAGGGTTTCTTACTAACTCACTGTGTACGTAGTGAGGACAGTATATCTTGACTAATCATTTATTGTGTATGTAGTGAGGACAGTATATCTTGACTAATCATTTATTGTGTATGTAGTGAGGACAGTATATCTTGACTAATCATTTATTGTGTATGTAGTGAGGACAGTATATCTTGACTAATCGTTCATTGTGTATGTAGTGAGGACAGTATATCTTGACTAATCGTTCATTGTGTATGCAATAAGGACAGTATATCTTGACTAATCATTTATTGTTTATGCAGTGAGGACAGTATATCTTGAATAATCATTTATTGTTTATGTAGTGAGGACAGTATCTCTTGACTAATCACTAATTGTGTATGTAGTGATGACAGTGTCTCTTGACTAATCGTTTATTGTGTATGTAGTGAAGACAGTATGTCTTGACTAATCATATATTGTGTATGCAGTGAGGTCAGTATCTCTTGGCTGGTTTTTTTATTTTCGTGCAAGGGATTTGGGTATGTAGTCTCATGCTATCAAGCCACACACACCTGTATCTGATGTGATGTTAGACTGTCGGGATTTCCTTGCATTGCGCAGAGGCATTATAGATTGGCAGGGAGATACATGAAATGTAATATTTAGACAGTTGGTGAGGAATTGGAGACCTAGATCTGCCTGAGTGAATAACAGAAAATAGCTTTTGAAAAAGGCAGTGGTGTCTGTGGCATTCCTGATGCATTGCACTTTGAGTGGGCAGCCGACAGTGAGGCATTCAAAAACACCAGCATACTCATGACCTTATATTCTGAAGGACGCATAGATTGGTTTAACATCTTTACGAACAAACGCGAAGCTGATGATGGGCTAGTGATAAAGCATTGAGTTAATAGAGTTGATTCCTTGCTGAAATCTCAGCTGAATCCTCGTTCTTCATGGTCTGCTATTCTACAACGGGTATCTTTCAAATCTGTTGACGACGTTAGCCAATCTTTGGTGATCAGGATCAGGGTGGTTTTCATACTACCCATTTAAAGTGGTAAAGGGTCATTTCTATATTCAGTATTGTAGAGTGTAATATCAGACAATCGGAACCATCTTTTTTCCTTTAGTATATTCTTTGGAAGTAGCCTTACAAGGACAAGGGCCAGAAGGGAAATTACTTAATTGACTTTCAAGTTGTGCTCATCTGAAAATCACATGATCTGGCACTCTTTCTGACGCAGGTTATTTGCGTTTGTGCAAGGGCTCTTGGTAAGCTGTCTCATGCTATCATGTTGCACGTTATTGTAGACGGAACATTATGAAACAGTTCAAATTTCCTTGCATTGAAAGCAGGCAAGTGAGATTTATTAAGCTCACATCTTACACTGACAGCTGACGTTCTGATGTCAACATCCCGCTGAAACCTCCAATGTCGTCTGTTTTATCTGCTCCCCGGGTCTGAGAGTGTACCACGTGCCTGACCCAAATCTAAGCGAGAACAGTACCACACATCAGCTATGGTATTATCTTTATTATCTTCCTCTTAAATTGCTTTTTGTTTGTTTGGCGTAAGACTCAGACACATCATTGAAATACTTGAGCAGTCGAGTTGTCCACCCTGTTCATGCACTCCATACGAAAAGTGCTCACATGACTCACATCTGCACTGCAGAGTTTATTAACTCTGTGTAGTTTGCTTTGAGCTGCTTTTGATGTCACGTCACTCTGATCTCTCACAGATCGTCAGGGTGTTTCACGTGTTAGAGTGAGAAATTAACTAGTTAATGGGTCCAAAATAATTGAAATTGAAGCTATTTTGATGTTTTTGATTTGGGAAATGTTCTTCTCCAAAATGTATTCAGACCTTCTGAGAACGAAAGTCAAAAGAAATTTTCTTTACAAAGCTTTTTTTTACCCTTTACCAGCCTTCAACCTCCGTGCCTCAGTGATGAAGGCATGGATTTATATTTAAAAATGAAGTTACCAGCCTTCAACCTCCATGCCCTCTGTGATGGATGCATGGATTTATATTTTAAAATGAAGTTACCAGCCTTCAACCTACGTGCCCTCTGTGATGGATGCATGGATTTATACTTTAAAATGAAGTTACCAGCCTTCAACCTCCGTGCCCTCTGTGATGGATGCATGGATTTATACTTTAAAATGAAGTTACCAGCCTTCAACCTCCGTGCCCTCTGTGATGGATGCATGGATTTATACTTTAAAATGAAGTTACCAGCCTTCAACCTACGTGCCCTCTGTGATGGATGCATGGATTTATACTTTAAATGAAGTTACCAGCCTTCAACCTCCGTGCCCTCTGTGATGGATGCATGGATTTATACTTTAAAATGAAGTTACCAGCCTTCAACCTCCGTGCCCTCTGTGATGGATGCATGGATTTATACTTTAAAATGAAGTTACCAGCCTTCAACCTCCGTGCCCTCTGTGATGGATGCATGGATTTATATCTTTAAAATGAAGTTACCAGCCTTCAACCTACGTGCCCTCTGTGATGGATGCATGGATTTATACTTTAAAATGAAGTTACCAGCCTTCAACCTACGTGCCCTCTGTGATGGATGCATGGATTTATACTTTAAAATGAAGTTACCAGCCTTCAACCTCCGTGCCCTCTGTGATGGATGCATGGATTTATACTTTAAAATGAAGTTACCAGCCTTCAACCTCCGTGCCCTCTGTGATGGATGCATGGATTTATACTTTAAAATGAAGTTACCAGCCTTCAACCTCCGTGCCCTCTGTGATGGATGCATGGATTTATACTTTAAAATGAAGTTACCAGCCTTCAACCTCCGTGCCCTCTGTGATGGATGCATGGATTTATACTTTAAAATGAAGTTACCAGCCTTCAACCTACGTGCCCTCTGTGATGGATGCATGGATTTATACTTTAAAATGAAGTTACCAGCCTTCAACCTACGTGCCCTCTGTGATGGATGCATGGATTTATACTTTAAAATGAAGTTACCAGCCTTCAACCTACGTGCCCTCTGTGATGGATGCATGGATTTATATTTAAAAATGAAGTTACCAGCCTTCAACCTACGTGCCCTCTGTGATGGATGCATGGATTTATACTTTAAAATGAAGTTACCAGCCTTCAACCTACGTGCCCTCTGTGATGGATGCATGGATTTATATTTAAAATGAAGTTACCAGCCTTCAACCTACGTGCCCTCTGTGATGGATGCATGGATTTATACTTTAAAATGAAGTTACCAGCCTTCAACCTACGTGCCCTCTGTGATGGATGCATGGATTTATATTTAAAATGAAGTTACCAGCCTTCAACCTACGTGCCCTCTGTGATGGATGCATGGATTTATACTTTAAAATGAAGTTACCAGCCTTCAACCTACGTGCCCTCTGTGATGGATGCATGGATTTATATTTAAAAATGAAGTTACCAGCCTTCAACCTACGTGCCCTCTGTGATGGATGCATGGATTTATACTTTAAAATGAAGTTACCAGCCTTCAACCTCCGTGCCCTCTGTGATGGATGCATGGATTTATACTTTAAAATGAAGTTACCAGCCTTCAACCTCCGTGCCCTCTGTGATGGATGCATGGATTTATACTTTAAAATGAAGTTACCAGCCTTCAACCTCCGTGCCCTCTGTGATGGATGCATGGATTTATACTTTAAAATGAAGTTACCAGCCTTCAACCTACGTGCCCTCTGTGATGGATGCATGGATTTATACTTTAAAATGAAGTTACCAGCCTTCAACCTACGTGCCCTCTGTGATGGATGCATGATTTATACTTTAAAATGAAGTTACCAGCCTTCAACTCCGTGCCCTCTGTGATGGATGCATGGATTTATACTTTAAAATGAAGTTACCAGCCTTCAACCTCCGTGCCCTCTGTGATGGATGCATGGATTTATACTTTAAAATGAAGTTACCAGCCTTCAACCTCCGTGCCCTCTGTGATGGATGCATGGATTTATACTTTAAAATGAAGTTACCAGCCTTCAACCTCCGTGCCCTCTGTGATGGATGCATGGATTTATACTTTAAAATGAAGTTACCAGCCTTCAACCTACGTGCCCTCTGTGATGGATGCATGGATTTATACTTTAAAATGAAGTTACCAGCCTTCAACCTACGTGCCCTCTGTGATGGATGCATGGATTTATACTTTAAAATGAAGTTACCAGCCTTCAACCTACGTGCCCTCTGTGATGGATGCATGGATTTATACTTTAAAATGAAGTTACCAGCCTTCAACCTACGTGCCCTCTGTGATGGATGCATGGATTATATTTAAAAATGAAGGAAGAAAGAACATGTAAAAACAGAGTCTTTCATTTACATTTATCAGTATTACATTTATCAGTATTACATTTATCAGTATTACATTTATCAGTATTACATTTATCAGTATTACATTTATCAGTATTACATTTATCAGTATTACATTTATCAGTATTACATTTATCAGTATTACATTTATCAGTATTTCATTTATCAGTATTACATTTATCAGTATTACATTTATCAGTATTACATTTATCAGTATTACATTTATCAGTATTACATTTATCAGTATTACATTTATCAGTATTACATTTATCAGTATTACATTTATCAGTAATTACATTTATCAGTATTTAAGCCTTGTTTGTTTTTTGTTTTTGTTGTTGTTTTTCTGCCCACCTCATAGGCAGTGCACCCACGCCGCTCATTCCGACACCCCGTCCACAGCCACAGCCCCGGCCCCGGCAATCCACAGGGAGCAGTCAATGTCAAGTCGCCAAGAGGCAACCCACCGGAGGAGACACTGCACTGCTGTCGAGTCACTTCGGTGGTGTTCGGTGGCGCCTGTTCTGATCTAACATACGCAGGACACCACCGACTAAGCCCCCTACTGACGACAATAATTGCTTAGTCACGGAGCCGGCGTGCGTGAGCTGTCCCTCTGGAGGGCGCCACCACGTCCGTCCAACGACAGCCCCCATGGACTCGCCGATACCGGTGACCCCGACGGACCCAAAGCAAGGCCATAGACGTGGAGAGGACATCGAAATTGAGGTCACCGTGAGAGCAGGGCATGAAGGGCCACAGAACTTGAGACATGTTTTTTTTTTTCTTTTTTTTTTAATGCTGATCGATGAGAATGAGGATGATTAAGATGATGCTACGGATTTCCATTTCGGTCTGAGACTACCTGACAAGGCTGTACTCTACGCTTCCTTTTATGATATATCACGGCGTCAACCAGGCCTAAGAGATTCAGGCACCTGCAGTGTTGGTCAGGAAATTTGAGCAACACTCTCAAAACGCGTCCATTAAGTGGATGAAACTCGACTGTAAGGTCCCAGTCTTCCCAACTGAGTCCGCAGCAAACTCAGCTCTGGGTAGGAGCCGGCGGGGCAGAGAAACCCACAAGACTCTGATGGGATTTGAACCCACGACCTCGCAGCCGGGAGTCCGAGACGCTAATCACTTCGCCACGGCTGCTGGTAGCCTTGTTTTTTAATCTCCTACTGCAGCCGGTCCTTCCTGGTGTTGGGACAGACAGTGTGGTATTTAAAGATTTTTTATTTAATGGAGCAAGAGAGAACATGTAAAAAAAACAACAACAGTGTCTTGCACTTAGATTAATTGATATTTCAGCCTTGTTATCTTATCCAGTGCTGTAGCCGGTCCTTCCTGCTCCAGAATCTGTGATCCCCAGGCGGTGGTCTACACGGTACTACTGTCGTTTTAGCACACCTGAGGAAGGTTGGGAACATCCAGTACATGGGTGAATTTTGTCCATCCACACTGGCTGAAGTGCTGCTCTGCACTGACCTCTGAGAAACCCTCAACGAGTTCAGGAAAGTGGCAAAAAACGATCAAAGGAACATGTTTGAGCTGAGAGCAGGGGGCAGCTGGACATTGTTGATCAAGGGAACATGTTTGAGCTGAGAGCAGGGGGGCAGCTGGACATTGTTGATCAAGGGAACATGTGTGAGCTGAGAGCAGGAAGGCAGCTGGACATTGTTGATCAAGGGAACATGTGTGAGCTGAGAGCAGGGTGGCAGCTGGACATTGTTGATCAAGGGAACATGTGTGAGCTGAGAGCAGGGGGGCAGCTGGACATTGTTGATCAAGGGAACATGTGTGAGCTGAGAGCAGGGGGGCAGCTGGACATTGTTGATCAAGGGAACATGTGTGAGCTGAGAGCAGGAAGGCAGCTGGACATTGTTGATCAAGGGAACATGTGTGAGCTGAGAGCAGGGGGGCAGCTGGACATTGTTATGAAGAGCGGGAACTAACTGAGACAGGACTGGCTATGTATGTGAACAGAGACATTGTGCGGTGAAGTCAAAAAATCAAAGAAGGATCGTTGGTGCTGTCGGACACTTTTTTGTGACCATTTGGCTGTATGGGGCTTCCTCACGTACAAACATTCTGGTTTCATTCTTCCTTTTTTACTCATTTTTTTCCACCCCACTCATTTTTTTCATATTGTTGTCTGTCTTGTAGTAGGGGCCCCTAATCTTACACGTCGAAAATACATAGTAAAGTAGTATAGTGTTTTTTCTTTCCATCTTGCTTCTCTTGTGTTTTCTGTCATATTCATATTACGTTATGCATTTTCTTTTCTTTAATTATGCGTTTCCGAAATGAATGAGCGATGGTTTGTTTAATTATGCGTACTTAGTGATCATCGTACCGTTTCCTTTAATGTTTCACCGACTGTCTCTCAACGGGGACACATTGGATAACCGTATCATAGTTTCAACAAAATTTGCTTTTACAACTTTTTACTTTAATAAAAAGGTATTCACAGACGCTAATAGACATTTCAATAACGCTGATGACTAGCCATTGTTTCTACGTTTTCCTTTTTGTATGTGTGATGAATTTGTTATGTACCTTGCTCTTACGGAAAAATTGTTCTTTTACGTGGCGCTTTTGTGTATGTTTGTGAATCAGTTTCTTGAGTGGCCTTTGACTATCATCAACGAAAAATAGTATCAATAAACATGATTCACACATGTATCTTCCTTGGATTTCAAGGAAACACACCCGGTAGGATGGTCGCTTTGCACACGAAAACTAGATTCTACTGCCTTCACAACTCTTTATATGATCTTGCACTGTTTGGCAGATGCTGCACAGATTTTCTGTTTGTGAGATGTTTTGTGTTTCACCCACCTTGTCATTCACAGACATCTCCTTAACATCATCGATGCCTGGTTCACACCGCAGATGACGGCGTTGTGCTCCTGTGGCCAGCCAGTCTCATGACTAGTTGGACTTCTTCCAGATTGCCAGGACATCTGCGTACAGCCTTGGGGATCCCGGTGACAGAGCCAGTGGCGTGGTTCCAACTAGTGAACAGTCCCACCGTTCGCCCCTCTCTGCGTAGACAGTTTGTTGTTATGTTTTATGCATTACCAGGTGGCGTATTGATTCTTACTATATGTATGTACGCTGTCAGAATATTAATCACGTGTGTGTGTGTGTGTGTGTGTGTGTGTGTGTGTGTGTGTGTGTGTGTGTGTGTGTGTGTGTGTGTGTGTGTGTGTGTGTGTGTGTGTGTGTGTGCGAGAGAGAGAGAGAGAGAGAGAGGAGAGAGAGAGAGAGAGAGAGAGAGAGAGAGAGAGAGAGAGAGAGAGAACAGAGTGCTTGGAGCGAGAGAGAGAGAGAGAGAGAGAGAGAGAGAGAGAGAGAGAGAGAGAGAGAGAGAGAGAGAGAGAGAGAATATGTGTGTGCTTGGGGGGAGACTCAAGATAATTTATTCACGTTTTAGGCCATAGCCCTCGTGAAGGGGATTGCGTGTTAATTACAGACTTCTTAGTAGCTGAGCAACTGCACGCAAACATAACAAATACATATTCGAAATGATACTTTATGACAGAATACACGATCGCAACTTGAATGCTTTGAATAAATAAATTGACAAATTTTTAACAGTTTGCTCATGAGTACATGCCATAAGAAGAGCCAATCTAAACTGGCTTGGGAATTTATCAAACTTGATTGGTGTATACTGAGCTCTTAGTTTGTGCAAGGCAGGACACCACAACACAAAATGCAC
>CM031627.1:45402952-45417952 GCA_018398815.1 Conus ventricosus
GTGTGTGTGTGTGTGTGTGGTGTGTGTGTGTGTGGTGTTTTTGGTGTATGCATGCGAACGGTTGGTGTTGATTTTGGGCGTACGTAGGTATGTATAATGCAATTAGGCCTAGATAAAAAAACAAAAAACAAAAAACCCACATAACTGAATCCAAACTTTAAAAGAAACACTAAATTAGCAACTAGCACCAAGATGGGGAAAATAACATAGACGTTAAAGTAAATGTCCAATTGGGCTCTTAATCAGTCCTTGAACAACTTCCAAAATGTTTTGATTCGTTAGAGATGACGTCTTCAAAGGCTGACATCGACGGTTCAGTGTTCAACAACCAAGCAGGTAAATAGGGCTTCATTCTATCGCACACAAAAAGTAGATGGAACGGAGTGATTTGCTGGCCACAAATACAAGTCACATGTTTACAAAATTTGGTTTTTAAAGGCATCAAGCCTAAATCTTAAAATCAAACCTTTTTAAAAATCCTCTCTTGGAGAGGTTCTTGATACTGTTTTATTGTCTGATATCTTGTTAAATAATATCCTATTTTTTTTTTGGTGCCTTTTCCCTGATTTGAAATAGAGTTCCAGGATACGTCTTTAAAAGACTATAACTCTCATGTAAGGATTAAGGAATGCATATTTTTATTAAATCAGTTTCAGTGATAGCAGGCTTTTGGCCAATTGGTCTACCCTTTCATTCGCAAATTATCCACAGTGAGATGGAAACCCAACAAAAATCGACATAAGAAACCACGTAAATGCAAAAAATGAATTAAGTGGTACACTTCTGATATAAGTTCTGCTCTCACACTTGTATTCGAAAATTTTAGAGCTTGTAGGACTGAGCTTGAATCAACACGAAGTAGTATTTGAAATACAGGAAATCGAAAATCAAGAAGAAAGTTTTATGCCATAATAATGGCAACAAGTTCCGCAGTATGTATGTATGTATGTATGTATGTTATGTATGTATGTATGTATGTATGTTATGTATGTATGTATGTATGTATGTATGTATGTATGTGAGTATGTGAGTATGTGAGTATGTATGTATGTATGTATGTATGTATGTAGTATGTATGTATGTATGCATGCATATGCATGCATGCATGCATGCATGCTGCATGCATGTATGTATGTATGTATGTATGTATGTATGCATATTATGTATGCATGTATTATGAAAGTAAGCGTAGAGGACAGCCCTGTCATACAGTCTTGGACTGAAATCCCCATTCTCTCTGCAGCCCCCTCCGCGTACATCGATGAGCTGCAGAAACGCTAACGTCATCTTCGGATCCGAAGGACTACCATCATGTATGCATTATGTATGCATGTATTATAAAAGTAAGCGTAGAGGACAGCCCTGTCATACAGTCTTGGACTGAAATCCCCATTCTCATCGATCAGGTTAAGAAAAAATAAGGTCTTGAATTCTGTGGCCTTTCATGCCGTGCTCTCATGGTGATCTCATTTTCGATAGACTCCGCATCTGTGGCCTTGATTGAATTCCCACGGGGTCACCACTATCGGCAAATTCATGGGGGGTGTCGTTAGACAGATCTGGTGGCGCCCTTTGGAGGGAGAGCTCATTCACGCCGGCTCCGCTACTAAGCAATCACTATCGTCAGTAGGGGTTTAGTAGGTAGTATCCTGCGTATGCTGGATCAGAACAGGCGCCACTGAACACTACGAAGTGACTCGGCATCAGTGCAGTGTCCCCTCCAGTGGGTTGCCTCTTGGCGACTTGACATTGACTGCCTCTATTCAATGCCGGAGCCAGGGCTGCGGCAGGCCGGACAGGGCTGTGGCTTTGGACGGGGGATCTGAATGAACAGCGTGGGTGCAACGCCAGTGAGTTGGCTCAGAAGAAGGAATAGAACACACACACACACACACACACACACACACACACACACACACACACACACACACACACACACACACCACACACACACACACACACACCACACACACACACACGTGTACACTCACCACACACACACCTACAATGATAACAGTTGCTCAACCAATGTTAGGTAGTAACTCAGACATCTGCTAAGTTGTAGCCGTGAGACCCTCTTCTTAACTTCTCTCACTTTAGTCGTTAACTCATTTCCTCCATCAGCTTTAATTTATGCACAGTGTGGTCTCAAAACTTAGCGGATGTGGTGTAGCGTATATGGACTAGTCCGCACGCTGTGACACTTTCGTGTTGAATCTGAAACTGAAACTGTCTCTACAAGACATTCCAACACTGACAGAAGAACCAGTCAATATCTACAAGACATTCCAACACTGGCAGAAGAACCAGTCAATATCTACAAGACATTCCAACACTGACAGAAGAACCAGTCAATATCTACAAGACATTCCAATACTGACAGAAGAACCACCAGTCAATATCTACAAGACATCCCAACGCTGACAGAAGAACCAGTCCATATCTACAAGACATTCCAACACTGACAAAGAACCAGTCAATATCTACAAGACATTCCAACACTGGCAGAAGAACCAGTCAATATCTACAAGCCATTCCAACACTGGCAGAAGACCCAGGCAATATCTACAAGACATTCCAACACTGGCAGAAGAACCAGTCAATATCTACAAGACATTCCAACACTGGCAGAAGAACCAGTCAATATCTACAAGACATTCCAACACTGGCAGAAGAACCAGTCAATAGCCTTGGAAGTGGGGTGATAGCTCCTTGAAAGACGCAAGGAAAGGGCAACGAAGCCAAGCAAACGCAGAAGAAAGCCTGCAGGTGACAGAGCAGTGTGGTAATACCTGTTGCCTCCGGTTCATGCCGATTCCAAATTACTTCCTGACCTCTACCAATACACAGCCATCAGCTTTAGCACCGTGGAATCAATATAGGCCAGATCATCAAACACTTAGGGAGGTACCTTTTACGCCCCTTTCTAGTCTCACTGACGTGACTCTCTGCACTGTCACCATACAAAGCTGAAACTTCGTCATCAAGGAGGACAAAGAGGAAAAGCAGGGTTACTACCCAAGTCTGAGGAGGCCGTGAGACCTGTCCAGCACAACATGAAGACTGGCAGACAATGGACAGTCCAGGGGGCAGAGGTGCGCATCCAAAAAACAACAACAACAACTCAGTGTGATGGAAAAAAATCAGGAAGCAAACCAACAGAACAGAAATGATGTGGTCAGAGACTAAAGAGAGAGCGTAGAGAAACATGGTGATACATGAGTTCGTGAAAGAAGAAGAAGATGCCCTTCAACCCTGAATTCAGTTCAGCAAGGCCAACAAGGGGCAATGACTACGTGGGAAAATGCACTGCCAAGAAGTATCTGGTAGAGCCAAAACGTGTGTGGTGGAGCCAAAACTAAAAGTGCCCCAATGGAGCCAAGACGTGTCTGATGGAGCCATGGAACCAAGAAGTGTCTGGTGGAGCCATGGAACCAAGACGTGTCTGATGGAGCCATGGAACCAAGAAGTGTCTGGTGGAGCCATGGAACCAAGAAGTGTCTGATGGAGCCATGGAACCAAGAAGTGTCTGGTGGAGCCAAGAAGTGTCTGGTGGAGCCATGAAGCCAGGAAGTGCCTGGTGGAGCTAGGAAATATCTGGTGGACCCAAGAAGTGTCTGGTGAGGCTATGGAGCCAGTAAGTGTCTGGTGAAGTCATGGAGTCAGGAAGTGTCTAGTGGAGCCAGGAAGTGTCTGGTGGAGCCAGTAAGTGTCTGGTGAAGCCATGGAGTTAGGAAGTGTCTGGTGGAGCCAGGAAGTGTCTGGTGAAGCCATGGAGCCAGGAAGTGTCTGGTGAAGCCATGGAGTTAGGAAGTGTCTGGTGGAGCCAGGAGTGTCTGGTGAAGCCATGGAGCCAGGAAGTGTCTGGTGAAGCCATGGAGTTAGGAAGTGTCTGGTGGAGCCAGGAATTAACTGTCTGGTGAAGCCATGGAGCCAGGAAGTGTCTGGTGAAGCTATGGAGCCAGGAAGCGTCTGGTGAAGCCATGGAGTTAGGAAGTGTCTGGTGGAGCCATGGAGGTAGGAAGTGTCTGGTGGAGCCATGGAGGTAGGAAGTGTCTGGTGAAGTCAGGAAGTGTCTGGTGAAGCCAGGAAGTGTCTGGTGAAGCCATGGAGCCAGGAAGTGTCTGGTTGTGCCAGGAATACAGAACATGGTCACTCTCAGGATCGGTTTTCCTCCTCACATTTGTAAAGCCCCCCCCACCCCACCCCCCCTGCCCTCGAGGGAAGGTGAGGTCAAATTGCTTATAGCCCAGTCGCGGCACAGGGCCATATCAGGGCTATTACCCCGTGCCTTTGAAGACAAAACTGGTGGAATAGGAGACATCAGACGACCCAGCGTGTCACCATCCTGCGTGGCAAAAAGTCAAGGTTTGAATCACGGGTGTGAAAAAAGGGGGTGGGAGATGGGGTAGGGGTGGGGGTGCAGGTTGGGGAGGGCAAACAGCAAATTGGTATCTACGGGTCATGACCTGGACGAGGCCTAGCCTCTTAGAGAGTAAGACGTTCAGGGCTGGAATACTTGTCTGAGGGATGGTGGGTGGGGTGGGTGGTTGTAGATGTGAATGTGTGGATGGGGCATCGTCTGAGTGCCGCGGCTGTCAAACACCCAGTAGACCTTTTTACTTCCATTTTCAACTCATCCAAAATGTTGAACGCATTTTTTCGACGAGTGTGCTGGTTTCTGAAGATGACAGGGCCTTGTTTCAGTGATATGAACGCTGTAAAACACAACGAAGTTTTAGCAAAGACAGGATCTGAGAGACAGCGTCCTTCGAATGGGTGTATTACTTGAAGTTCTTGCACACAGGTAAAATCCTCTCACCAACTTTCGGGAAGAGACGGTCAGTTTGCTCGTTGGTATGGGTGAGACTTTGCATATAGCATGCACCTTGCTTGAAGAAAACCCAGAAGAATCAATGGTGTGGCTGCTATTGACAGAATGATACGGGGAAACGACTGAACGAATGCGCCAACAGGCAGGTCTTCAATCAGCTCTACCCAAAGTAGGCAGCCCTTTGTGAACACGAGAGCATCGCTTCGAAGACAGGCACCATATAAGTATTGTTGATAACGATGACAACAGAGAAAATAACAACAGCAACAACAACAATAACAACAACAACATCATCAACAACAACAACAGCAACGACAACAGCATCTGCATCAAGAACAGCAACAACAACAATACTATATACTTCTGCTACTACTACTTTCTACTGCTCTTCCTGCTCCTCCTCCTCCTCCTCCTCCTCCTCTCCTACTACTACATACTACTACTACACAACCACCACCACCACCACCACGACTACTACTACTACTACTACTACTACTACTACTACTACTACTACTATTACTACTACTACTACACCAACGATGATGATGATGATGATGATGATGATGATGATGATGATGATGATGATGATGATGATGATGTCTCTTTTCTAAGGACATCGTCAACCATGTGCAAGAAATCAACTCCTCCTCCTCCTCCTCCTCCTCCTCCTACTACTACTACTACTACTACTACTACTACTACTACTACTACTACTGCTGCTGCTGCTGCTGCTGTTGCTGCTGCTACTGCTACTATTACTACTACTACTACTTACTACTAACTACTACTACTAACGAAGTTATGTTGATGAGGATGATGATGATGAAGATGATGATGATGTGATGATGATGATGATGATGATGATGATGATGATGAGATGATGATGATGGTGATGATGATGATGATGATGATGATATCTCCTTTCCAAAGGACATCGCTGGCCATCTGCAGAAATCAACTACCACTACTACTACTACTACTACTACTACTACTACTATAACTAACTATACTACTACTACTACTACTATGCTGCTGCTGCTGCTGCTGCTGCTGCTGCTGCTGCTGCTACTACTACTACTACTACTACTACTACTACTATTTTTAACGATATATGGTGTTGATGGTGATGATGATGATGATGATGAATAGATGATTGATGATGATGATGATGGGTGTCTTCTTTCCTAAGGACATCGTCAGCCATCTGCAAGAAATCAAGACAACGCTAAAATCAGCCATATTGACACACCTGTGTAAAATGGGCCATATCTGTAGAACGTCCACAGCTAATGAAGAGCATAACCAGTTCCTACCTGCGTTACCACACAGCAAAGTTGAGGAACAAAACTTGTAGCACATGCGTACTTGTGAATGAGATCAGAGGCTGTGTATTGAAACGAGCCTGAAGACTTTGAAGCACACTTGTAGCGAGTAATCACCCCTGTCAAGATAACGACGAAGAGCGGCATAGCTCTTAGAATTGGTCTGAAACCCAGATCAGCATCTCTCTCTGTCTCCTGTCTCTGCATCTATGTCTCTCTGTCTGTCTGTCTCTGTCTGTCTGACTCTGTCTTTGTCAGTGTCTGTCAGTGCCTGTGTCAGTGTCTGTCTGTCCACACACACACACACACACACACACCACACACACACACACACACACACACACACACACACACAACACACACACACGCACACACACACACACACGCACACACGCACGCACGCACGCACGCACGCACGCAACGCACACACACACACACACACACACACACACACACACACATAAACACACACAGACACATACAGACGCGCGCGCGCGCTTATCAATTCAATTGGTGAATGCAATTTGATCTCATGTACGAATTACATCGCTATATATGTGTCTATCTGTCTATGCTGTATCTATCTATCTATCTTTCTGAATGTCTGTCTATCCATCCATCCATCCATCCATCCGTCTGTCTGTCTGTCCGTCTGTCTCTCTGTCTATCCATTCATCCATCCGTGTGTGAGTCTGTCGTCTTATAACTGTCTACCCATCTATCTTTGTATACAACTTTCACCCACTAAACCTGTACGTCCTTTAAGAACCGAGTTGTAGCGACAACTGCTCACTAAAATCACCAACAGCGTCATGAAAATGGAAACATCAGTGCAATTCACAGAATTGTTCCGTTTTTGCCAACAGGTCGTCGTCATAATAGTGCACAATCGTGTGTAATCCCGTAGGACTGGAATGTGTAAAGCAAGTTTTTTGCTTTATTTGGCTGGTCATGGACCATAGTACCTAGAATTCAGCGGGTTCCAATTTTCCCACCTACGTACCTCTCTCGGGAACCCCTTCCGAACGACCCGTGGGCACCGATTTAAAAACATCTTTTTTGTTTTACAATTCACTATTTTCATGATCTTGGAGTCATTCTAGGGTTTTTGATGGTGCTGAGGTGAACTGTGGCATTTTCAGGTAAATTCCAAAAAATGGACATCACTGATTTCCACCTGCATCCTGCATGTATGGGATGTGCCAGAATGACGACCGTATGGACTTAACCCATTTGTCTAACTTCACTTTTTTTTCATTGCGTGGGGTTTTCGTTGGCAAAGCCTACAATGAGGAGGGGAGTTCCATTTGATGTTCACTGACCAGGCCCTGAACAAGAGATCAAAAATCTGAAGCGTCATGGCGGGATTGTTGGCCTCAGTCAAGATTATACAGCTCTTGATCGACTCGTCACCACAGCCCCCCGCCTCACTCACATGGTGAAACAGTTCCTCAGTGACTTTCCCCGATTTTCCCCCGTCTTCCACGCGATGCGAGCACTACCAGCTGTATGGAGACATGGCTGTGAGGATTGTCACAAACGCGCTGAAACTCCGCCCTCAATCGAAAGCGCTGTGCCAGCAACCCCTTTGCAGACAAGACCCTCTGAAGAACTGGGTTTGTCAGCTCTTGAACAAGAAAATGCCAAAGAAGACATTTTGCATTATGCACAAAAGGTAAAAGCGGCTTCAGGAGTTTGTCCAGGAAAGACTACTCAATACCTCAAAAGTGAGTGTTTGGGACTCATGAAGAAAATTTAAGTTGAAGGCTTTCTCAAAGTTATGGAAAAAACCAAGGTTTTGGTCGGTCAAAAGGTGATCAAGTTGCGCGAGGAGATGAAGTGCTTGGAAGATTCGTCATCCTGCAGTGCAGACCTCAGCTGGTGCCAAAGCTGGAAGACCTATAGGGACTTTAAATGTCGATGGTGCCACGCTCCCTCTGTGCAGTGGATGGATCACTGTACGTACATGCAGACAACGCCAGTCTCATGCTGAAATGAAGAGGTAAAATCCCTTCAGTGACTCTTTCTCTTGGCACAAACCAGACGACTCTCTTCCCCTTGGCACAGACCCCGACATACCTCAAGTTCTCATTGTTGATTTCTATGGCTGTACCCAGAGCTGAGGAAAACGCTATCTATGAAGAACCTCCTGCCCGCAGCAAGCTTTCGTCAAGCGCATCGAGTCCATGGTGCTGGGCTTTCACAGAAGGTCGCATCATCTTTGACCGATACTTGGATGAATCGCTGAAAACCAAGACCAGACAGAGAGAGAGCACGACAACAACGGTTTTGAGATCCACCAGAAATGAAGCGGACTCTCAATCAGAGGCTTCTGTCTGAAACCAAGACAAAGAGAGATCTAACTTGCATGCTTTCTCAAAGTTTGCGCGATTACTTTTGCAGCAACATAGCTGTGAAGCTGGTCGTTGTATACGGCAACAAGATCAAAGGGCTCAACTTTGAAGAAGATCACTCGCATGAGGAAGCTGACACCCTGATTCGCCATCAAGTCCTGGCTGCGGTGTCTGAAGATGCTTGGAGAGAAGTCTTCGTCTGGTCACCCGACACTGACGTCCTCGTCCTTCTTCTGCACCTTGTTGCATCTTGTCACCTTTGCAGTCAGACACGCCTGAAATTCTTGACAGGAAGGGGCACTAAATTTGGAGAAATCGATGTCATGGAACGTGTCCAAACAATTGGATGTCAGAAATGCAGGGACTGATTGGATTCCACAACTTCTCTGGCGCCGACTGGGGTGGCAAGTTTGTTGGTGTAAGCAAGAAGACCTGGGTTGATGCTCACCTGAGGCTCGACGAGGACGACCCAGCTGTTCTGTGTTTCAAGCCGCTTGGCCAGGCCAGCATGTTCCAGAGGAACTGGTGAATGGGGAGCTACCCCCCACCCCCAGATCCAGGCACTGGAGCAGTTTGTCTGTCAGGTGTACAGCTCGGCAGGTTCAACAACCTTGCCTGCACTCAGATGGGAACTCTTCCGCTCCAAGAACTTGGAAGGAGAGATGTTGCCCCCTACGCGGTCTGCCTTGCTGCCACACATCAGACGTGCAAATTATGTGGCCATGCGTAATAAATCAACCACCCTGTACTTCCTCCTATTGAAGAGAATGGGTGGACGGTCGAAAATGGTGTGTACATGCCCTTGAGGTGTCTCGCTCTTCCAGCTCCACTTGCAGTCATTGAGCTGATCAGGTGCAAGACGTGCAAGACTGGATGTGTGACAAACGCGTGCAGCTGTACAAAGAATGGTCTCCCATGCACTCCTCTGTGCAAGTGTTATGGACTGGAGTGTGCAAACCCGAACAAAGCGCCTGGACCCTATAATACAGAAGACGATGAGTAACAGGAAACGTTGTGGGCATCTTGGGAGTAGAATGCTGTGAACACAGTTATACGATACATGTATCCATTTTCAGTGACTTTGCAGTGGCTGCATGTCCCTATTATATGCCTACAGTTTTGACATGTTGTTTTAAACTGATTTGTATTTTTCGTCTCATTGTCTCATCATATGACTTTGTTTTCATCTTTTTTTTTCTATCTGAACTGAAATGTGTGCATTTAGTGAGTTGAAATCTTGAAGACTGCAAGCCTGTGAAAGTTAATCTTTGAACTGATGTGCATTACTGATAGGTCTTTGGTTTCCGATCAACCTGACAATACCATAGATGAATTCAGCGTCCCCAGAAACCTCTTGAAAGACCCCTGGATACCAAAATAGGTGCTTGAGTAAGATGCTGAGAAATGGCGCCTATACCGCCGGACGTCGTTACAGAGGAGGGGGGTGGGGGGGTTGAGAGGTCGTAAAATTGGAACCCGTTTATTTTCATGTAGTACTGTCCATGGATGATGAGATAAAGCA
Organism: Conus ventricosus; assembly: GCA_018398815.1. Taxonomy (NCBI): domain Eukaryota; kingdom Metazoa; phylum Mollusca; class Gastropoda; order Neogastropoda; family Conidae; genus Conus; species Conus ventricosus. Next base: position 45,412,985 of record CM031627.1, read on the forward strand.
ATAAAATCCATTTACACACGTTTATCCTACGGGACCTGAAATATTGACATATCAGTGTGAACTATAAGCGAAATGTCGCATTGTCTTTCAGTCTCGTGCGGGAAGCACGATCATAACGTGTGCACGCTCAAGTTAAGTCTCTACAGACTGTACCCCCGGAGAGACATACAATTACGCAGCCCGTGGAATACGCAAGGAGAGTGTCGTCAATTCTGAGCTTTTCTCCTAGACTGCAGTATTGACCCTCTGTTGTAGACTGCAGTATTGATCCTCTGTTGTAGACTGCAGTATTGGACTGCAGTATTGATCCTCTGTTGTAGACTGCAGTATTGATCCTCTGTTGTAGACTGCAGTATTGATCCTCTGATGTAGACTGCAGTATTGATCCTCTGATGTAGACTGCAGTATTGATCCTCTGATGTAGACTGCAGTATTGACCCTCTGTTGTAGGCTGCAGTATTGACCCTCTGTTGTAGACTGCAGTATTGACCCTCTGTTGTAGGCTGCAGTATTGATCCTCTGATGTAGACTGCAGTATTGATCCTCTGTTGTAGGCTGCAGTATTGACCCTCTGATGTAGACTGCAGTATTGATCCTCTGTTGTAGACGCACAGGTGTGCCGTGCATTAAGGCGTCAAGCACAACTTGTGCTTCCTCCTTAAACACGGGCCCCCGGACAGAAAATGGAAAAAGTAGATCTGTACATGCCAAGGGGCGGAAATCTGTTTGTTCCGTAAACTACAATACTTATGTATCAACTTGTGAACATGGAACGCCTATACACAATGTACTTTCACGTATGTATATCTCCATGGTCAAGACGAATGCTAAGTTTTGCATAGGTGTTATTTCTGTGGTCCAGACAAATAGTTACTCATTTCTGTAGGTATGTCTGAGGTTTGGGGATCGGGTAGGGGGTGGGGGGTTGGGGTAAAATTGGAATAACTTATGCGCAAGTGGAAAATTCCTAGATACCCTACATTTTTTACATTTTTTTGCATTTTAAATTGGGCTGTATAAGCGTTGGTGGAAAAATCCTACATACCCTGCATTTGTTGTATTTGGTTTGACTTGCTGGTTTTGTGTAGACAGGTCAGATTGACGGTGACAAGAAGCCAGTAAGGTGATTTGATCAATCGTTGATTTTCATAGCAAACGATTGGCATCACTTGCGACATCTTGACAAACTTTCAAAACGTGACTTTGGGAAAACTTTTTTTGTGACATTGAGTTTCATACAAAGGGGCAAAAGGGACAAGCAGTATCAAAAGCCAAAAAACGCACGAAAAAAAAATCCCAGTTCGCCACACTGAAACATAACTCCGAAGCAGTCAAAAAAAAACTTTTGACAATACGATGGAGGCGTGCATATGACCCTGCCTTTTTTTAACAAAGAAGCGGGAACTTTTCATTTCAAATTACGTTTGTCATGCGCTTGTCGCAGCCAGGCTAAAGACAATGAGAACGCTGCAAAACTGCAGAAGACAGCTGTTTCAAGTTTTTTTGAAAAAAAAAATTGCCACGACTCTAACTTTGCGTTTAAGCAAACCCAGTAAAACGGAAAAACAAGTTGTACAGTCCGTCTTAATTTTTGAAGAATCTAAAATCGCTTTTTTTGTTTTGTTGTTGTTTTTGTTGTTGTTTTTTGTTGTTTTTTTAATGCCATTGTTTAAGAAGAAAAAGCTGGCGTATTTTACAAACCCAAAGGGGCCCCCCACTGCCGTGGAAAAAGTTGTGTCGCGACTTCCGTTGGGGGGGGGGGGGGGGGGGGGGGGGGGGGGGGGGATCGGGTTCGATTCCCATCAGTTTGGAATAGGTGGGTCACCGCGCACGGGGACCTACTCGTTTTATGAACCACCTTTGGGAAAGAAGAAGAAAAGAGTTCAGGTGGGATTTTTCCCCCCCCGACCGCTCACACCCAGAGAGTTTACAAAGGGTGTCGGCGGGAAGACTGGGCCCCACACAGTCGCCTTTCCCCCCTTCAGGGGCGCCTGAGGGTCGCAAAAATTTCCGAAAAACTGCAGTTGCTGTATCTCTGGGGCATGGTTAACCCCGGGGATTTTTAGAAAACCAGCGTAGTACAGCCCGTCATGCACCCTCGCGGGAAGGGAAAAACCTTGCATCATTTTCGTTATCCTAATTCTCACGATCAGCTTTTTTTTTTTAAATCACACATTCTGGGCCCCTTTATGCCCGCCTATGTTGACTCGTTTCGATGTCCCGTCCCTCTGTTTTCCCCTTGTTTTTTTTTTCCTTAGGTCGCCTACAAGGTTTATGGGGGGTGCTTTGGGCGGGCCTGGTGGGGCCCTCCAAAGAGGAGCTCACTCACGCCGGCCCGCGACTAAGCATCATTGATCATAGGGGCTACTAGGTGGTTTCCTGCTAAGTTGATCAAACAGGGGCCCCGAACACCACCGAAGTGACCGGCAGCATGCAGTGTCCCTTCGTGGGTTGCCTCTTTACGACTTGACATTGAGCTCCCGTGGGTTGCCGGGTGGGCGGCCGGCGGGGGTAGCTGTGGACGGGGGGGGGAATAGGCGGGGCGGTCAATAAACTGGACAGAAAGAAAAAAAAAAACCAAGGCTCTAGGGTGACGAGGGGTGGGTCTGGGGTGGACATGATCAGGTTCCGATCATGGGAAACTTACGGGGTCAGAGATTAAAATGAACTAAAGGCCAGATTAAATCATGACACAGTTTTTGAAAAAGATTAATCAGTAAAACAGGTTGATGAAAAATTATTTTTTCACCACACACGCGCAAGCCCCGGGACACCCTCACCCCACACACACCCACACACACACAACAACCCCCACACACACCACACACACACACACACACACCACACACCACACACACGCACGCACGCCACCACACACACCGCACGCCGCACGCACGCGCACGCACCACGCACACAAACCCCGCACGCACGCACGCACGCACGCAGCACAACCACACACACACACTACGACATGAAAAAAGTCACTACATATGGGCTGTTTTTCCCTTTTTCTTTTTTCTGTAGGGGCACCTTTTTTTCTTTTGATTAATAGAAATTAAAATTTTCTTTTCTTAAAGTATCATGTTTTTTTTGCAAACCCACCAATCGAATTCAGTTCGAACGTAATAAATTTAAAACATCATGCCAACCCCATCAAATAGGGACTAGTTACATGTAATGGGGCTTTCGAAATAATCTTCTGTAAACCCCCAGGGGGTTTTTAAAAAATCTTCCCTCCTGTTTTTCAAAACTACACATGAATATCTTTTCTTTCCACCTCTGTCCGTAGGGGTTTACAACCATGAAACAAAAACTGTTTTGTTTTGAAAAGGAAAAGAAAAAAAGTGAAATGACGGGTGGGGGGTGTGGGGGGTGGATGGATGGGGGGCGAAAGAGGAATGGGGTGGGGGAAACGGAAGTCTTAAAGCATTTTTTACAAATGGTAACTTCAGTAAAAATTTTACAACATTACAAAATCGGAGTAAACACTTACAACACGAATAAACATACAGAAAGATTTATCAATTTTTTTAAGACATAACTCAATTGAATAGATATTGGGTAGAACCCCGGGAAAGGATCCGGGGGGTTGGGGTTTTCGTTTTCGGAAGGGGGGATTTCCCCCTGGGAGTTCCTTTGGGTTTGACCCCTTTCCCCCATACGTCCTTGCTGAGACTAAAACCGAGGTTCCGCGGGTGAACGCAGACAACATTTTCAAAATGTAAAATCCCTCCCCAAACTTTGGGGAAGAAAAGGGCCATTTGGCCTTTGGTATGGATGACAGTTAAATAGCATGACCCGCGTGGAAAGGAAAAAATAAAGAAATAAAAAAATTGAAGAAGATATTGACCGGACACTGAAGATGCCCCGGGCAGCTTTTTATGTAGGGAGGAACCCTTTTGGGTAAACGGGGGTTTTTTAAAAATTTTTATGGTAAAGGGTTTTGGCCCCTAATCTTTGGAGAATAGGGTTTAAAAATTTAAACTTTATTGTTATTTCATTTTTATAAGATGCACAAATAACAAAAATCGTGTTAGACTCTTTTCCTCCCAAAAAGGGAAGACATGGGGGAATCCCCGTGAGGATCACTTTACAGGTTCCCCCAGTTTAAAATTTCTGGGCCTGCCCTTGACCCCGTTAAAACCCGGCCCCAGCTCAACGAGTTCAACCCCCGAAAACACAGCATTATCTCCGTCTGCCACAGCCCCCAAGGGTTAACCACGCAACACAACACATGATCTCAACGCTGCCACAGCCCCAAAAGAGGTTAACCCAGAAAACACCGCATGACTCAACGTCTGCCATAGCCTCAACGATGTTCAACCACGAACACAACACAGACCAACGTCTGCCCCGCCCCGAGGTTCAACCACACAAACACAAACACATGATTCAAGTCTGCCAAGCCTCAACAGGTTCAACCACAGCAACACAACCATGATCCAACGTCGCCCCCAGCCTCAACGAGTTAACCCATCAAAACACACAGCGTGATTCAACGTCTGCCACAGCCCCAAAGATGTTCACCCAGCAACAACACGCATGATTCAACGCTGCCCACAGCCAAAAGAGGTTCAAACCCCAGCAACACACACAGCATGATTTAAAAAAAAAACCCTGCCACACCTCAAACGATGTTCAACTACTCAAAACCCCACAGCATGATTAACGTCTGCCCCCGCCCAAAGATGTCAACCCCGCAACACCACAGCATGATCTCAACGCTGCCACAGCCCCTCAACCACAGCACCCACCAAAAATCTCAAGCTGCCACAGTCTCAACGAAGTTCAAATACATCAACAACAAAAGGGGCTCAACGTCTGCCACGCCCCAACGATGTTCAACCCGCAACACACAGCGATCTCAATCTGCCCCAGCCAAAAAAGGTTCAATACAGCAAACACAACCTGACTCAAGTCGGAAAGAAAAAGAAGTGATAAAATGAACGAGAAAGGAAACAGAACCTT
>CM031627.1:45425452-45450452 GCA_018398815.1 Conus ventricosus
GTGAGACAGGGAGTGGAGGGAGCCATCATTTGTTTGTCCTCATCACAAGTCGTTTGGGCTTTTCTGTTGTTGTTTTTTTTACTCTTCCCACGTCATGGGAGTCCATTGGGGAACGCCCACCAGTCTGGATGTCCCTACACCCACTGAGATGGGAACAAGAACCAGCGCAGATGTCGGCCATCCCATCGTGTTGAGTGTGTCCCCGAGACAGGGACTGTCGACTGGAGCAGTGTCTCGCCAAGCATCTCAGACTGCCTGCTTCGTGTAAAGGAACCTGACTTCTGCTCATCAGGAGATGTGGGAGTCTGTGTGCTGTGTGAGAACGGCGAGTTTAGCTTGTTGTGGGAAGGTTCAGGGGACAATACCGAGGTGCAACCAGAGATTTGTCAATGCGGCATAATATTTGACTCAAGATATGTTTCCTGGAATTGATTGGACAATGCCTTCTGGAGGCTGGTGTTTTTTGTTTGTTGTTGTTGTTGTTGTTGTTGTTGTTGTTGTCTTGGTTTTTTTTTGATGACACTTGCAACCAGTGTTGGGTTGTGTCAATGTTGTTACAAAGTGCTCATTAGGAGACCAGGAGTGGATAGTGTGAGGTAGTGTGCATTGCTTCCAGCAGGTATACTAGCTGGGTCGTGTATTGGATTGCCCGACATGTGTCCTATTTGATGTTTTTTTTCTATCTGTTTCCCCTAGACGAGTAGAGCCCTTTTTCTTTGTTGTGGCCTTCTTCCTTTTCCCATCCTGTTTTTTTTTCCTCTTCTGGTTAGGGCCCCTCACCCACAGTGCGTGGATTTTCTTTTGTGTGTGGTTCATGTATTTTGTTAATACATTTTGTCTAGTTATACACCTGATGCCTTCTTGATTGGTTTGTGGGGGTTTTGCTGGGTGTGTGAAGGGTTGAGATCGCCTAATATCTGGCGAGCTTTGTCCGCAGTTTTCCCCTGTGTTACAGGTCGGCTGGACTATGAATAATGTAAATGAAAATTGAACGTGACCATAAACCTCAAGTCCTATGTCACCAGAATGTAGCACTCCTGATCGCGATCAGTGAAACTTTTTTCAACCTCAAAAAGCACCTTCCAGGAAAAGAGGTAAGCAGAACAAATCCACTCCCACAGCACCCAGACATGATGGTAACTTCAAGGATGACGAGTTGCTGGAGTTCTCAAATGTTTGGTGTGAACACGACTTGATCCCTTCAGACAAAGGATTGGATGAAATGGGAGCTGCAGCGAAAGAGCACGACACGGAAAATATCCGTGCACCACGTGCAGAATAGCAGGTCAGAGAAGAGGACCACAGTCAGCTGTGACACTGTATTGAAATGAACAAGGCCACCTGATTGTTCTTACTGGGCTGCTAATGAGAGGCAAACGACTGAATGTCCCGTCTTCGCTTCGTCACAACGTTCTTCATCATATGATAATGATAGTAATAATATAATGATGATGATGATAATAATAATAATAATAATAATACTAATACTATAGCATTTATAAAGCGCGTTGCCAATGGTTATTGCAAGCTCTAAGCGCTTTACATTCCACACTCATTTACACAACGGGCTGCCTACCTGTCTTATGCCTACTGAAGAGCTGCCAGCTGGCGCTTCGTTTAGTCGTTTCTCGTGTCATCCAGCCAATATCGTTCACTTAAGTTCCTTAGTTCCTTCATTCTTTCCATTTCTCATGCAGGGTGCATGCTATGTGTAACCTGTCATCCATACCAGCGGCCAAAATTGTCCTTCTCTTCTGAAAGTTGGTGACAGGATTTTACGTGTGTGCAAGATGTTATGCGCGCATTCACACACGGAACCTGGATTTATGGTCTCCTTCGAAGGACTGTATGGGAAGTGGAGTCAGAACCAATGTTAACTCTGAGGGAAAAATCCCCCCTCCCCCCCTCCCCCCCTCCCCCCCCCTCCCCCTCCCCCCCCCTCCCCCCCTCCCCCCCCCCCCCCCTCCCCCCCTCCCCCCCCCCCCCCCCCTCCCCCCCCTGTACCGAAACGGCCCAGCGGAGATTCGATTCGAACCCACAACCCCAGGATCACCAAGATTACGAGTTGGGCGCTCTACCAACTGAGCTACTCCAGCCCCATCACCAAGAAGATGGTCACCAGGGAATCAGGAAGCTTCACAGCAACGCTGCTAACACCCCTTGGCGGCCTGGCATATCATTAGGCACAGGTGAAGGCAAGCACAGACTGTTCAAATCTCAAACATGATCAAAGTGGATGAAAGCATGAAACACTATTCTATGACCGATCGTGCTCACGAACAGCATCAGATTTCTACATGATCACAGTGAATTAAAGCATGAAACACTATTCTATGACCGATCGTGCTCACGAACAGCATCAGATTTCTACATGATCACAGTGAAACACTACTCTATGACCGATCTTGCTCACGAACAGCATCAGATTTCTTACTGATACGTAAGGACCGTTTTCTGATGCTGTAGATTATTTCTCGAAAGAATTGCAGCTGGTCCGCATGTTGAAATCCATTACTACGATTGGAACTGTATTACAGACAACAAAGAATTCGGCTGGTATGACAATGCTGCCAATGGTTGTCGCATACAGTGTGGCACAAGTGGCCTCTGAGGAATTGGCATTGTTTGCAGAGTCTTGAGGATCTCAACATGTGACCTCGTCACCACGATTTCCTCAGTCAAACGGTAACGTTGAGCGCTCTGTTCAGACAATGAAACATCTTCTCATGAAAACCAAAGACATATCTGACACCGTTGATGTTCCCCAACACATTATAGCATAATGGCCGTATAACTTCCCAACTCACCAGGGGCAGTAAACTCCAGACAAAGAGTCTCATGTAACCCTTGAATACTTCCCCTTTGCTTCCAAGCAGCCCCAGCAAAGGCAAAGGAAAACAGACAGCAAACCTGAAACAACAACATGACAGAAGGCACTGAGTCGCCAGGCTGGATCTGTGTATCTTTTGGGGCATGGCACAGATTAACATTCTTGGTTTCGAAGAAACAGGAAGCAACTCTTTGATTACAAGCAATTTCCAAAGAAATGGCCATTGGGCTTACATAACTATCTGGTTTAGTTTATGATGAACCGCGCAGTGCCTATGAATTCTTTTAATCTAAAACATCTGAAATGGTGTAGACTGAGAACGGGGAATCCTGTATATCGTCAGTGCTTTTTCATGCACGTTATGCACGTCATTTTGTGCTAAAACTCTGCGTCTGATTTGCCGTGATTTTGTGATCAGAATTCTTTCACATTGCAGCCACGAATCGTTACAGATAAGCTATTTCACTTTACTAATCAACGATCAAATAATAAGGTAAAGCCTGCAACAATAACCGTCTTTGTAATTGTGCAGTATATCTGCGCCATACAAATTTGTGTCCGTAGTAAACGAACTAAAGTGGACAAAACACAACTATGGGCCCACTTATTTTAAGCCAAAGCTGATTATTCATTTAGAGGACATCAGCCCGCTGATTTTGAACAGGAAATGCTGCAAGTTAGTTTTCTTCTGGAGACGCAAATCACAAAAGACATACATTCTTGAAGGATGGTGTTGAATTTCAAGCTGCCATTATGTTACAGGAATTTTTGTTTCTTTGTTGCTGTCCCATCTTTTGTGCCACCTCAGTGGCACTACACCCACCACACCTGATCCGACTCTCCCCCCCCCCCCCCCCCCCCCCCACTCATCCACTGTCCACAGCCACTGCCCGACCTGTCCCGCTGCAGCCCCGGCACTGGCCACCCACAGCTGTCAACGTCAAGTCGTCAAGAGGCAGCCTGCCGAAGGAGACGCTGCACTGCTGCCAAGTCACTTCGGTGGTGTTCATTGGTGCCTGTTCTGATCTAACACACGCAGGACACCACCTAGTAAGCCCCTACTGACGTCAATAACTGCTTAATCGCGGAGCCGACATGAGTGAGATCTCCCTCTGAAGGGAGCCACCACGTCCGTCTAACGACAGCCCCCATGAATTCGCCAGTACCAGTGACCCTGAAGCAGTTAAACAAACGCGAGAGACTTGAAGAGGACATGGAAACTGTGGTCACCATGAGAGCATGGCATGAAGAGCCACAGAATCTGGGGCTTTGTTTTAAAACGCTGATCGATGAGAATGAGGATGACCAAGATGATGCTACGGATTTCCATTCCGGTCTAAGACTGCATGGCAGGGCTGTACTCTATGCTTCCTAATAACATATCCGAGCGTCAACCAAACCCGAGGGATACAGACACCTGCAGTGTTAGTAAGGAAATTTAAGCAACACTGTCAATGATGCGTCCATTTAGTGGATGAAACTGGAACGTACGGTCCTAGTCTTCCCAACTGAGCCCGTAGCAAACTCCACTCTGGGTAGGAGCCAGTCGGGGCAAAAAAAGAAGAAAAAAAAAAAGAAAAAAAAAATCCCATATGGCTCTGATGGGAATCGAACCAGCGACCTCTCAGCCGGGAGTCCGCAACGCTAACCACTTCGCCACGGCGGCTGGTATGCAACGGGAAAATGTGTCTGTAGTACACCAGACTCTGTTAGACTGTGCGGGATGGAAAGCTGATACGACACACGTGAATTGATGGATCGACAAGATCTGTGGTCACATGTCTTGCGACAATTCCTTGATGTGACGTTCAGTGGTGTGGCGCGGAATTATTGTGAAGCCCTGGAATAGTTTCCGTAATACCACTGACGTTTTCATTGTGGTGTTTGGCTGTGCATTCTAGGCCCACACCTGTACATGTTTATGCCATACAGAGAGAGAGAGAGAGAGAGAGAGAGAGAGAGAGAGAGAGAGAGAGAGAGAGAGAGAGAGACAGAGAGAGAGAGAGAGAGAGAGAGAGAGAGAGAGAGAGAGAGATTTTTACACGACTGCTTTTACCTTTTGTTTGTTTAGGAATGGAGACCTTTGCTGATATTCTCTTTTCTTCTGCCATGATAGTAAACAATGATCTTTATAAGATGGTCAGTCTGGATATGGCACTGTACAATGAGCGCATGTGCGCGCGCGCGCGCGCACGCACCACACACACACACACACACACACACACACACACACACACACACACACATATACACACACACACACAACACACACACACACACACACACACACACACACACACACACACACACACACACACACACACACACACACAAACACACACGCACGCACGCACGCACGCACCCACGCACGCACACACCCACGCACACACACACACACACACACACACACACACACACACACACACACACACACACACACACACCTCTATATCGTTCTATATTGGATTACACAAATCCATATTTACAGCAGAACTAACAGCAATACTTATGGCCTTACATTATTTGATCAACTTCCCTCAAACTATATTTTAGATTCTTTTTTGTGTAGATTCTAAATCACTTTTGCAGGCATTACAAGCCTTACAACTGCACACCCGGCCAGAAATGATTATGGAAATTAGTTACTTAATACACATGCTAATTGTAAGTGGTACCCAGATAACGTTTTGCTGGATACCATCTCACTGTTCTTTATACTATAACGAAAAGGTAGACAGGGCAGCTAAACATGGCGCTAAGTGTGGTTCTCAGTCTGAATGCCTTCAATTTCCTCTTTCCTTGCACGAGCATTATGGCCTACGTAGGTCGCACATTTGGAATGTTTTTTTCCAAAATGAAGTAAAACATCAAAACAACAAAAACCATTTTAATATTCAAAATATAAAAGATAACTATATTACGACTAAAAATTACTTTCCTTAATGTATAGATGGAAACTTGATGCTTTCAAAACAAAATATGTCAAAAATCTAGTCTGCATTTGTGGATGCAAAATATCTCCTAATCATATTCTTTCATGTCAAAGCTAGAAGATATTTATTCCAGTTTTATCGCAGAATAACTCGCTCAGTATATTCGATTCACCAGCTTTGACTTTTGACTTTTTTGTGAGTCTAGAGAACAGTCCAATTGGTCACAATTTATAATCATTTTTAATGCGGAAGTGATGGATGGGTAGAAGGAAGATGGGGTGAGGGGAGAGGAAGGGGGTGATGTTTATAATTTTGTTGATGTGTGTGTGTGTGTGTGTGTGTGTGTGTGTGTGTGTGTGTGTGTGTGTGTGTGTGTGTTTTGTTGTTTTTGCTATTATAATAGTTTAGCTATACATTCTTCCTACATTCAAATGCACATACATTTTCACGCCTAAGCATCCATATGTATGCACACGTACATAAATATGTAGAACTCCATACAGTTTAGACATGCACAAGTCTTACTGTCTTACTCATGCACTTTTTTTCGTCAAATATCACGATTAGTGGAAAGACGTTAAATAAACGACACCTCTCTCTTCTCTCTCTCTCTCTCTCTCTCTCTCTCTCTCTCTCTCTCTCTCTCTCTCTCTCCATCCACCCATCTGTCTATCTATCTATCTATTTATCTATCTATCTGTCTGTCTTTCTGTCAGTCTGTCAGCTTATCCATCCATCAATCTATCTATCTATCTATCTGTCTGTCTTTCTCTCAGACTATTTATCTATCTATCTATCTATCTATCTATCTATCTATCTATCTATCTATCTATCTATCTATCTAAAACAATTTTTGAGATCTTTACTTTCTCTGTCAAGTCATCCAGTGGCAACTGCTGTAAATGACCATCAAACATCCAGACTGCTGACTCACATTAATTCTTGTTACGGGGTGAGTGAGAAGTACACCCCGTTTAGCCAGCTACCTGCTCACAGTGTCCAGTGACGGGTCAGTCGGTCACTTCAGTGGCGGTGGCCAAGGTCTGATGAGTTCATGATCATCTTCTCATCTCGTTGCGGCCACAGACACTGCATTCCACAGCACCTGGCGAAAGGCGCCGAGCCTCGTCGGCTCAGTCTCCTCAAAACACCACGCAATGCCAGTACTTCAACTGCACGTCAATCAGGACCATCTTTAATATTCACTTCCATCAGGACATTGTTTAATATTCACACTGATCATAACACTCTGTAATATTGTGAATAGTCATGGCTTTTTTGTGTTTTGTTTTGTTTAACTTTCATGTCGATGAGGATCTTCTTTTTTTTATTCACGTCGATCAGGAACATTTTTTGTATGCTCATATCGATCAGGACATCTTTTGTTATTATGTTGATCAAGACATTTTTTCATATTAACGTCGATCAGGACATTTGTTTGACATTAACATCGATCAGAACAGTCTTTGATATTGACATCGATCAGAACAGTCTTTAACACTCATGTCGATCAGAACAGTCTTTGATATTAACATCGTTCAGAGCAGTCTTTAACTCTCAAGTCGATCAGAACAGTCTTTGACATTAACATCGATCAGAACAGTCTTTGACGATGACATTAACATCGATCAGAACAGTCTTTGATATTAACATCGTTCAGAGCAGTCTTTGATATTAACATCGTTCAGAGCAATCTTTAACTCTCATGTCGATCAGAACAGTCTTTGATATTAACATCGTTCAGAGCAGTCTTTAACTCTCATGTCGATCAGAACAGTCTTTGATATTAACATCGATCAGAACAGTCTATGACATTAACATCGATCAGAACAGTCTTTGATATTAACATCGTTCAGAGCAGTCTTTAACTCTCATGTCGATCAGAACAGTCTTTGATATTAACATCGATCAGAACAGTCTTTGACATTAACATCGATCAGAACAGTCTTTGATATTAACATCGATCAGAACAGTCTTTGATATTAACATCGATCAGAACAGTCTTTGACATTAACATTCATCAGAATTTTCTTTGATATTCACATCGATCAGAACTTTCTTTAATCTCCCCATCGATCAGAACTTTCTTTAATATTCACATCGATCAGATCTTTCTTTAATATTCACATCGATCAGATCTTTCTTTAATATTCACATCGATCAGATCTTTCTTTAATATTCACGCCCATCAGGACATGCTTTGACATTCGTATTGATCAGAACAAACTTTAAAATCAACATCGATGAAAACAATCTTTAATATCAACATCGATGAAAACAATCTTTAATATTCACATCGATCAGAACGCTCTTTAATATTCATATCGATCAGAACGCTCTTTAATATTCATATCGACCAAGACATAGTTTAACATTCACGTTGATCAGGACATTCTTGAATATTCACGTTGATCAGGACATTCTTTTGATATTCACGTTGATCAGGACATTGTTTAATATTCGTGCTGATCCAGACATTCTTTTGATATTCACGTTGATCAGGACATTTTTTAATATTCGTGCTGATCCAGACATTCTTGAATATTCACGTTGATCAGGACATTCTTTTGATATTCACGTTGATCAGGACATTGTTTAATATTCGTGCTGATCCAGACATTCTTTCATATTCACATCGATCAGGACATTCTTTAATATTCACGATTGTAATGAATTTCTTAAAATTTTCATGTCAACCAGGACATTGTTTTAGATTCACAATAATCATGAACTGTTTTAATTTTCACGTCAATTAGGGTATTCTTTGATATTCACAATAGTCATGAATTTTCACGTCAGTCAGAATATGCATTAATATTTAAGTCAATCGGAATATTCTTTAATATTCATATCAATCAGGACATTCTTTGATATTCACATCTATCAGAAAGGTCTATGATATTCACATCGATCTGAACCTTCATTGATATTCACATCGATCACACACACACACACACACACACACACACACACACACACACACACACACACACACACACACACACACACACACACACACACACACACACACACACACACTACTCACACATACTACACACACACACACACACACACACACACACACACACACACACACACACACACACACTTTAATATTTTGTTACATGATCTCCCAAAGCACGTAACTAAAACCGCTACCGTTGTGCAGTATGCTGATGATCTGTGTATGTGGATAAATGCTAGTCTAAGAAAAAACACGCCAAAAAGATCAATCAGCTATTACAAAAAAAAATATATTAGGCAGAGCTAAATAATCTTAGTAAGTACTTATTTGAAAATGGACTGAAACTTTCCCATGAAAAAACGTATATAGTGTTATTTAATAATGGTGATGAAGAGAACTGTAATATGTTCGGGCAGGCGAGCCGGAATAAACATATTACAGTTCTCTGCCAAGTAAGACTTCAACAACGAATTAAAAATAATAATCCATCACACATTCTCTTTCAATAACCAAAAAATAACGACCCTACAAACAAACATACTGTGTAGGGTTATCCGTTGTTTAATCCTATGTTTTTCCTGATCATTTTCAATAAAAAAAAAATGCAAAACTCTTCGCATCTAGCCACATTACTGATCACCCATGGGTCTAACTTGAGACCCTATGGCGCCCTAGGGCCCCAAGCCAGATCCAGAGGATCACAGATAATGTGGCCAGATGCGAAGAGTTTTGGGAATATGCCTCTAATAGTGGTATTTCTTATACTTGGTTGCCTACTTTCAGTTTGTTTAATTTGGGGCAATTCTCTCACCCCATTTTCAGTGGCCCTTCCTAGGACACGCACACATTGCGGTTTGCGGGCGTTTATAGCCACGCCAGTGACCCAGACATCACATTGTGGTTTGCGGGCGTTTATAGCCACGCCAGTGACCTAGGCAACACATTGTGGTTTGCGGGCGTTTATAGCCGCGCCAGTGACCTAGACGAAACACGAAAATGGGAAGGGCCACTATAGGGCAGAGAAGAGGGCCAAGTTAAGACTTTCCAAACCACACAAACAAGCACAAAACCACCGCAGGCATATTCCCAACTTTACACTTTTTGGATTAATATATATACTGTACAAACTGAAAGCTTTCATAATTTTATGGTGTTTATGCATAATTGGGGTGTTATTAAAATTGTTTTTTATTCAAGCAGAATAGTTTTAAAGGTTAAACAACAACTGTGCTTTAAAGTACTTTTTAGTAGCTACTTTGTACAATATTTATATTAAAACTTTAGCAAAATTAAACACAAAAACACAACTTTTAATAATTAATTCTCTCTCACTGATCTATAAATAGATAATTTATTCAGGGGACGTAATTATATTTTTTGCATAATTAAAGGGAGATAAATCACTTTCAGTCACCAGT
This sequence comes from Conus ventricosus, assembly GCA_018398815.1. Taxonomy (NCBI): domain Eukaryota; kingdom Metazoa; phylum Mollusca; class Gastropoda; order Neogastropoda; family Conidae; genus Conus; species Conus ventricosus. The sequence goes on from CM031627.1 coordinate 45,435,599, forward strand.
CAAAAAAAATTAAAAAAAATTAAAAAAAAAAATAAAAATAAAAAAAAATAAAATAAAAAAATTAAAAAAAATAAAAAATTAAAAAAAAAATTTAAAAAAATAAAAAAATTTAAAAAAAATTAAAAAAAAAATTAAAATTTTTTTTTTAAAAAGTCACCTTAAGCCACCTCAAGTTCTTAGTTAAGTTTTTAATCAAGTCACTTCTAAGTTCTTACTCAAGTTGTTCTCAAGTCATCCTCAAGTCACTTCTAAGTTCTTACTCAAGTCATCCTCAAGTTGTCCTCAAGTCATCCTCAAGTCATCCTCAAGTCATCCTCAAGTCACTTCTAAGTTCTTACTTAAGTTGTCCTCAAGTCATCCTCAAGTTCTTACTCAAGTCAACCTAAGATCATAACTAAGTCATCCTCTAAGTACAACCAAGTTCTTATTCAAGTTATCTTATAATTATTAAAAACAATCTATGTTTTTGTCTTAAATAGTAGGTGTCTAATATAGTACACACACGCCTCAAAAAACGAGTCATCGCTGAGAATATCTTGCTCAGCGTTCTCTGCGCAAGATCGGTTAGCATAGATCTTAATGAAGTTCTTACATCCTAAGCAACCGCACTGATTACAATTCTGGTCTATGGAAATGTCTTTTATAGACTCCATGTCTTTATTTATTGACTTTATCATTTTATAATACGCCATGATCTATTTTTATTAAAAAAATTTAAAATTAAGTTCTTAAAATATTATTCCATTTGAAATGGATCAAAATGATCTTTTGTTGTTGGCGGTTTTGGCGTGCAGTTGTCTTTTTCTGTATTTAGTGGTTCAGATTTTTTTGATTGCTTTTGTTTTTGTTGCCATTGGTTTATATTTTATAACCGTAATAACTGCCCCCAACAGCAGCAATGGCGCCAAAAATGGCAACAGTTTTAAGTTCAATATTCCATGAAGACTTTGGTGCTGTAGGCCTTGTATCACATGGAGTTTTTATAGCGGGCATTGAATCAACTTGTTCTGGCGCTGGCGGTGTTATGTTTTCATGATGAGTTATATTCTGTAACATTAATTTTTTTTGTCTGTTCCACTCTGCTAATTTTTTTCCTGCTTCAACACGCCCAGGATTTTTACTGGTTACTTTCTCCACCTGATTCAATGTTTTCTGATTCTGCTGATTTTCTGGCTTGGTTACTTTCTCCACCTGATTCTGGTTCTGATGATTTTCCAGCTCGTTCATTTTGAAGGGAAACAAAATCTATATGATTAAAAGTTATTAATCCCATGATTAATGGCGATAACAATGTTCCAAATCTGTAGTATAAATCACATCCTAGAGACTCTAATGACTTTGTTAAAACTGGATCTTGCGTTAAATCATACGTAAGATCTTGTTCAGAATCAATGGGAGCAAATCTACTGACTAGTTTAGTGTACAAACTAAGAACCGTTTGCCCAACGCTTTTTACCATTCTCGACCCCAACTGCGCCTCATACCTGTTATGATACTTTATAATGTCTTGTGGAGACATCTGTTGAATCTGTTCTATGCTGAATTCAGTTCCGAGGAACTGTTTTGTTTTCCCACATGCTGCCAAAGAATACAGCCTCTCCTTTTTGGGCATAATAGCTTGGTCATCAACTTGGTCATTCATAAGTTCAGGAAGGTTTAGGCTGCCTTGTAGCTGTAGTAGATCATCACTGTTCATGTTTTTTATTAATTATAATTATTTTATTTTCTAAAAATGAGCACCGAAAAAACTGTTGCTGACCTTGTATACCATTCTGCTGTTATTGGAGGTCTAAGTGTAGGATACTCAATGCTTGGTAAAAGCTTGTTAAGAATTAAACCAGCAGATCTTGGCAAACTAGACTTTGAGGATTCGGCAAAGCTAATTGCTATCATTGCAGCTTCGGTTGCCACGAAAGATTTTCTAGTCAAGCAAGGAATAATTCCAGACAGTATAAATATGTAAATAAAAAATACATTTATAAAAAATGGCTTCACTCGCAATGATGATAGGTGGCGCTGTGGTGAATGCGCTTGCTTTTAGCGGAAGTAATTTCGCATTTAGTAAACTGCGGGATGACGGCGAGAGAAAAAGACATAACAAAGCTATGGAGCAACTAGCAGCTGCACAAGACGCCTATGAAAAGCAGAGACTTGAGCAGTTAGATTTTATTAATGACACACTGAAAAAACAGGGGCATGCAGCTTACATATTTAAAGTTGTTGATCAAGCAATAAAACAATATTATCTAGTAACAGGCAAACCAATCCAGACATTGCCCCCACCAAAATTCAGTGACTTTTATCAACCATCAGAAAAACAAAAGATGCAAGAAATCGCGTTTATTGCCTTTGGTATGACCGTTGTGTATTTTGTTGCACATAATATTGGCTGAATAAAAAATGAACAAAATCTATTATTCACCCAAAGGATATTGGAAGGGTATCACAGCAATACAAAAGCTAAGCCAAGCGGCAGGAGTCAGTGAACAAACAGCAAAAGAATGGTTATCTAAACAAGCGGTTTGGCAAATTTATTTACCAGCGCCTAGACGAATACAGAGACCGCACTTTGTGAACGCAATACCGAACGACACCCATCAAATGGATCTTCTATATTTACCCTCTGATACGATTAGACGAAAAAGATTTAAGTACGCGCTCACAGTCATTGACATAGCTTCAAGATACAAAGATGCGGAACCGTTAACACAAAAGAGTGCTTCTGCTGTTGCTGTTGCTATACAACTAATATACCAACGAGGCCCCTAACTTATCCTCACATGATTCAAGTCGATGATGGAAAAGAATTTAAAGGCCGAGTGAATCAATTATTGTTAAAACATAGAGTTACCATTAAACGAGGCATTCCAGGAGTTCACAGATCACAGGCTTTAGTTGAAAACTTTAACAAACAGTTATCTGAAAGACTTTTTGCCTACCAGTATCACAGAGAGCTGATTGACAATTCTCGCAACACAGAATGGGTTAGAAGACTGCCCTCAGTTCTACGCGCAATGAATAATGAAGAATTTAAAGGGCTAAAACCAGTACAAGCAATCAAAAGAAAAACAATAAATGTTGCTGAAGGAGAGTCTTCATCCGGCAAACTATTACCGTTTGGTTTAAAAGTAAGGTACCTTTATTTACCGGGGGAAGCAGAAAGGGACACTCGCATCAGGGCAACCGATCCAGTTTGGAGTGTTGACCCGTACGAAATAAAAAGAATTGTAAAAATGAATCCGCCCGTGTATTATTTACGAGAAACTGACACAACAAAACAACCAGCTCCTCAAAGATCTTTTGTAAAAGAAGAACTGCAGATAATCCCACCAGACACAGTTCCGCTTTAATTATTTTACGGTTCTTAAATGTCCATATGCATATGAAAAACTCTGGATTAACAAACACACGTTTTGTGTTTGTTCTGTCTAACGACTTCTTTGTTACAACTGTTGTGTTGATCTCATGTAGATTAGATCGCAGTTTTACGTTGTCATGATGAAAAGTCTTATTGCCAAACAATGCTTCTTTGTAGTTGTCATGTGATATGTTTGACTGCACAACACTGCGAGATATTCCCTTTGCTTTCTTAATGATTTTCTCCTGGCTCGAAATACTGTACATTTTTTACCTTAACCCCACATACTCCTTGATCACCTTTCCAGATAATTCATCCTTCATCTTTCCTAAAACCTTCTTGTTAGTAATTGAATGTAAAGGCGAATCTTTAGGATAATCGGACGTGTCATACCATCCGCTCGCTCCTTTAGCTACTTCTAATTCCATGTCTTTATAAATATCTTCAGTAGGAATATCTATAACAAAACTATCTGTATCTGTGTAAAGTACTCTGGACTCAGGATACGAGGGCTTAAAGTAGTCATAAAGAAACTCTAACATCAAAAGCTTTGATAATTCTAAAACAGTAAACCCAATAAATACAGGTTTGTCTAATTTGACTTTCTTTTTTTTCATTATTATGCCAAAAAGCTGATCATGAAATCTTCTGAAGTCCTGATAATTTGGTTTTGAAGTCAGCTTAATTGCTTCGTTCTCTTTGGTGACTAATCTGACATCTTTGCGCTTGTGCGGATTCTCCATAGTCTTTCCAAAACAGCTGTTGTTCATCAGCTTGAAAAAGTCTTTTTCTGAAGCATCTGTGGATTTAGTTCTGAGATCAGTGTTCTTCATGATGTATGGTTTCATGAACTGTTCTTGATCAAAAGCAATTATGCGATGAACAGCTGTCAACTTCAAACCATGTCTTAAATAAAATTGTAGAAGTCTGTAATGACAGACATAATTTTTTTTGCCCCGAAGATTAGGCACAAGTTTAGGCGGCTCTCTTGGATTCGTCTTTAGACTTTCTGCTGCTAATGGGTAGTCATTATGTAGGTCATGGAGTTCATGAGGATATTCTAAGTCAACTTCTAGAATGTATCCACGCTGTTGATCAGGCGCCAAACTGCCCAGCCACTTTAATGCCTTTTGAATATTTTTTGGATTGTCTTCTGTGTACATTTTAAAGTTACGTAATGGAAGTGATTGCGCCATTGCCCATCCATACAGATTGTTTGCGTCTAAATACATGAGATAGTTAGACCTTTTACTCGGATCATAGTCGTCCAAGTATTTGTTGTTTGCTTTACAGTAATGATGCGACGCCATACTAATTCCTCCACGCAATCCGTTTTCAATCATCTGAATCATTGGTAGGTCAGACAATAAATCAATCTGTACTCCAGTAAACTTTAAGAAAGCGTCCCAACTCATCCCGGGCGCAGAAATATAATGCGCGGGATCCAGGCTGTAATGTTTCATGCAGGTCTTTCTATAATTTTCAAAGACGTCCGCCAACAAACATACATCTGCCATCAAGTAGGAATCATGATAGTCTCCATCGTTTTACAATCTAACTTCTGCCACGCATCTTGAGCATGTTGGTAATCAGAATCACTGATGTCCTTTCCTCTAAGACTAGAAAAGAACGCGCCTTTAGGTGGAAGTGAATCTTCATCAAACCTTTCCCAACTGTTCATGTACTCATAAGGGTAAACGCCCTTTCTAACAAGAGTTGAGTCAAAATATTCTTCTGTTATTGGGCAGGACTTTAAGGACATAGCCAGTGACTCTAATGAACCCATCATGTGTTGCATAGAGTCATAAAAGACATGTTATTTAGATTAAGCACATGTACTTTTCTGATGACTGTGCAATGCATGACACCTGAAGGCATCGTCCACTGCTTTCATTATAAGATGAGAGTCGTAACCTCGCAAGTTATGAAAGAATACAGGCAGCTTCCATGTCTTTGGCTCAAACTTTAGTTGGAGATTGCATTTACTGTGCGCTGCTCCTCTGAACTTTCCACTAATGTGATCATGGTCTCTTCCCCGCTGGCCGCTAAGGCCACCTGTTGGATTCTCTGCGTCTGATGAGAGACCTAAACCGCAAATCCAACAGTGAGTGGCTGAGTCATACTGCTGTTGATCTTCAGGAGTCATTATGATGTCAGATAAATTCAGATTATTAGAACAGTCATTACGCACTTGCTGCATGCGTTCTAAGAAGTATTTTGCAGCATTAGACCCTCTATATAATTCTGGTTCTGAATGAGCGCCATCCGACCTGACAACAATGAAGGCAAATGAACAAATCTGATGATTACTCATTAAGACTGTTTTGGGAAGTCTCTGTGGGGTTGGCCCCTCATAAGGAACAATGAGTGATTCAAAGTCTGCGTAAACAACATATGGAGAATTTTGCAGCCGTTTCCAGTTCTTAAAACTAACTTTAGATCCTGGCGGGGGCGTAATTAGTTCTGTATTACAGTCTACAGAACTTTTACAATGTTTTATATGTTCACTCGCGGCTTGCACAGATGGAATTCTTGTTAAACATTTTCTACAGAATTCTTGTTTGCCATGATTTTTTGAAGTATGCTTCATTAGTCTACTCATCGTGCGTATCAATGTGTAATGGGGTATCCCTGCTGGTGAAAACATCAGCAGTAAGTCAACATGGGTTTTGTCTGGTTCGCCAATCGTTGGACTATTCTTGGACACTTTAATGGGCTGTAGATTCGTTTCCTCATCCCATGTGTAGACATTAACAGTTTATTGGGTTGTTTTGTTCTTCAAACTGATCAATGGAATCCACGCTAACAGGAAAGGAATTCCGCTAAAGTTAGATCATTGATGTACGGGTGATAGTTAGACACTCTCTCTGCGTTTTTGCGGATATAATGCAGCCTTGCAAGAACACACCACATAAAACATTTGTTGTCTGAATTCTTTAGTTTAGAACTGCTCTTTTTGCGACTAATGCTGGAGGTAGTGGAATGTAAGCCTTGCCAACAATTGGCGCATACTTAGACTGTTTTAATCTGATCTCTAAGACTTCGCCCTCTGACCAACCAGAGCCTCTCATTTTGGCTTCTTCAGCGGCAGCGTCAAACTGTGTAAGCAGTTCGTCTGCCCAACGGGTTGTTTAAGTCATTAGAGGAAAGAATAGTCTGTTGTTTAGTCGAGACCCAGACTTCTAGATTTTCTTCATTTATTGTTACATAGTCGATTAAAACAGCTAACATTACTTTAACCGGTGGGTCTATTGTTAGTTTGCTGGAACTTGAGAAATAGCATGAACAACACTTGCCTGTACGTTTGTTGGGTCAATGACTTCTAAATCAATATCATTCAGTGCTCTTGATAAACGCTCTCTCTCAAGCATTCCTTCAAACAATTCGTCTTGTCCTTCATATATCTTAGCCATGTTGAGTTTCTTTTCTAACTCAAAATATTTATTTAAATTAAAAAAAAATTCTTAATCAGAATCAATATCAACGGTCTTTTTGTGCTTGGACTCATAAACTAAAGTATAAACACCTTTTGGCGTTGTTAATGTGAGCTGTTTAGAACAGAGTTTAATGTTTCGTTTACTTTTTTTAAGCATTCCTTTTTTATCTGCTCGGCGTCTGGCTGTTGAGAAAAACTTGTCCTCGCCTTTCTTTGAAGATCAAACTTTTGTCTTTTGTAGTCATCAAAATCGGCCTGTAAACGACTAAATTCTTCATCCGTGATGTTTGAGTCAGCCAGTGCTTTATTTATAATCAGCTTAAAGGAACTAAGTTTAGCTGTTATTAGTTGAACTATAGCTGTGTGCTTTTGGAGTTTAGTTTTTATTTTTTTGCTAGCTGCACCTACAGCTAATGAACACAGGCCAAGAGCTAAAGACAAACCACCTAGAGTAAAGCTGCGGGTGCGCCTATGCCCGTTGCTAAAAGACCAACACTCGTTCCTGCTGATAGAGCGCTTATAGTCGATGTTCCAGTATTAACATATGTAACAGCATTAAAGGCAGCAGAATACCTTCGTTTGGTTTTGCTGTATTTTGAAAGGTCCTGCTCTAGTTTTTGTTGCATTTGTGTAATGTTTGTTAATCTAAAGGTTTTTATGTTGGGGGGTTCTACTATCCTTCTTTTGGTGGCTCTGACGCTGTAGGCACATTTGGATAAACCTGAACAGACATGCTTTTTATAAAATAAAAAATAATTTAGTATTGTATATCTTTTAGTCTGTTATCTTGAATATTCAGCTGCGCATCATATATTAAAAACAAATGTACATTAAGTGGTTTATCGGCTTCTTCTTCTTTATCAATTTGAATGTTTATTACGTCTCTCACAGTTCTCCCGCTTCCATGTAACTGATTATCCTCCGTTGACCTTAGGTCAATCCATAAACCGTATTTTGTTGTTAAATAATCATCAAGTCTTACACTGTGAAGGTGTAGATCTTTAGACACAAGGTCAACTGTTGGATTTCTACACCTCCCACCTCCAAACAGTTTTCTTATTTCATCAAAATGCTGATAAGGTTTAAGCCCGCTAGCATAGATTTGGTTAGGACTGCCCTCAATCGAACATTGTACTTTCGTTATTTTGGATTAATAAACTTTTCACTTCCTCTTTCAAATGGTTCTTCATCTTCACACAGCAATAAAATACCTTTAAGCGATCTTGCTGCGACACTAAAACTAAAATTCCATATAGTGTCTGCCCTGCTTCTAGGATATGTTGTATGATGAATCACTCTTTCGAAATATATTGCTAATTTTGACTGATATTGTTGTTCAATCAGCCTTGCTAAATTAGGGTTGCTAACAACGTCAAACTCTAACGAGATGTCAGAAATGCTGTACTTTGCTCCGGTGTCTGTTGATCTGATAACACGTTTGTATTCATTAAAAGTTAGTTCATATGACAATCTGTCTTTTAATGCTCCTTGAAAGTATGGTGCATGCGCTTTTAACAACTCAAAATCTAAGGGAATGGAAAAGCGATTTCTATACGCAAAATTTACAGCTACATACTTTTTGCCGTCTTTAGGATCTGCGGCGCCTATTCTATGTTTTAGTGCTTCTTCATTTTCGATTCCTTGAAACGCAAGATCATCCCTTTCATTCCCGGTTAGCCATAGATCAGAATAGGTTAAAAATATGTCTGCATTGTGTAAAGAAAATATTTCTTGCCCCCAAGTTTTATAGAAATTTTCTTAACGATTGCCCGCCCCAAATTCTGGACAACTGTCCTGCTTGTGTCTGTTGTTGAAGCGAGTACTATTTTGAAAGTAAGACGCGCAGAGCCTGGCACAATCACATCATCTGCTCCTAGGTCTGGAAATTTGACAGTAAGAATTTGATCTGCATCAATAGTAGATGGATTATTTGGAACAGTAATAGTCCGCTTATTTCCCTTCACGCCAAAGGGTTCTTTCAGTTTCTATGCGGGTCAAGAATCGAGCCATATGCTTGTGACATTTTTATGAAGCAAAATAAAAAGTTAATTATTTAAAAACATGGCAGGAATTGAAGATGCAGAAGATTATGATGTTTTTGATCGTGGAGACGACATGAGTGAAATGATCCCTTTGGACACGGCATCGCTCAATGCTCTCAATGCGGCGTGAATTAACAGAAAGTACGGCCGGAGCATTTTACAAAAGTTTAGGCTTAAAACCCCCCGAATTTATAGACCCAAATGATTTTGAATTAGAAGATGGCCATTTGTCTGTGAAAAACGACCAAGGACAACTTGTTCGGCTTACAACTAAACCAGACCCATCAAAGTTTTTAGCCAAGAGTACAATTATACAAAGACTCAGTGTGAAAGATCAAAATCGCCTTGGCATTTCTAAACCAAAATTAGATAAGGATGCAGTTGCTAAACTTCAAAACACACTACAAGAACTCCCGACAGATAACCAAATGCAAAACATGGAACTTAAAGAATTAAATCAATCGGCAGACGAATTAATAAATGCAATAGAAGCAGAAACCAGTTTTTCAAAAGAAACAGCGTTAAAGACTATACACGACTCACCGCTACCCATGTGAGAAATAGCGGCCCTTGATCATGCTTTAAGAACCATTAGGGGCGAATTAACAAACAATTTAGCAAAACTGGGTGAAATAGATGAGCATATAAAAAGAGAAAAAGAAAAACTCGTTGAGGCTGATGACGCCAACTTAGGGCATGATATTAAAGAAAGAATAACCCAAAGACTAAAAGATCTTGAACAAGAGAGATCGGCAAGACTAGAAGTGTTGTCTACTAACCGAGAACAATTACAAACTCAAGTGAGCAGAATAAGAGAAACTATCCAAAGAATTTTATATGAAGACACAACGCTAGCAGAAAGAATAAGAACACTGTTTAGAGAGCAAGGAGTCACATTAGCAAGCGTTATAACGGCCTTAGGATTTGCAATAAGTACACTGGTGATGGCTATTACAGGCGGCGGTGGTCAAAGTTCATTACCTCCGCCGCCATCGCCTCCACCTGATAAATCATGGGTAAAAAAACAGCTTGATCATCTTGCAAGTTTATTAAAAAAATTAGCTGGTAAAGCCGTAAACGCTTTACAGGAATATTGGGAGTATTGGCAGCTGGCTTTTGTCTACTGCAAGCAAAGTAGTTGGCTTATGGCCGAGCACTTATGGACATTAGTTCTCGTAATAGTTGGGTTACTATTTAGTAAGATAAAGACCAAGTAATCCTATGCAGTTAATCCAAGAACAAGCGCTGTCTTTTCATATTCATGGTCATTATTTTTGACTTCGCGAACAGAGTCGCGAGCTTTGCTGAGTCTTCAATGGCCTTTGGGGGTTGGGCCTCGGGGATTGGATGACTTATTCTTGGGTGTTCTTTTATTGTTTGTAATATTACTGGCTCAGAATTTATGTCGTTTTTCCCAACCTTCTGTTCATTGCCTGCTATAAGAATTTCATTATTATAGTTTATTATTGTACCTATCTGGGGTCTGAGGTCAGAAGGCAGCATGTATAAACCAGTGCCAACAGCAAAGACTACTTTCGATCTTGCGTATTGTAAAACATTTTGGTATCTTTTAATACTTGAAGGTAAATCAACTGTAGAATTAATGGCGTCCTCTAAATTTGCTAAGTATTGTTTTTGCGCGTCAAAGCCAGTAGAAGGATCAGTTATGCTCGATCTTGCCTGTGCTTGCGAACCTAGCAAACACCAAACGTAAGTACGAATAGAGTCGTTTATTCGTTCTATTCCTGCTTTAGTTAGGCCTTAGAAGTGTCTAAGATAAATGTTGTCCATGCTGTTTTATGCTCTTGCTGTAGGGACCCGGGCTGAACAGTTATGCCTGAAAAGAAAGATTTGAAAGGAGGATGCCAGTCATAGTTATACTTTCTGTGCGTGCCCGAAAATAAAGGTCGCCTAGGCCATGATTAAGATCCAACTTTTGTCTAAAGTCTGTCTTGATGTTAATATTGAATTCGTTACAGATCCTTTCAAAAGCCTTCATGTCTATTCTGTTGCTGAGTGGATTAAACGGTTTGTCATTTGGTAATGGAGCTTGCAGTTCAGTCAAAATACGTCTGAAGGTGTAATAGAAATGAAATCTGTACACTGACCTCACCAAAGGATCATGGTGATTTAAATGATCGGCATACGACACTCCACACCCAGTTGATGCGCAAAACACAGCAAAGTTTAACTGGTTCTGATAAAACTGCATCGGATGACTAAACCACGCTTCTTGATGTGGTCGTTTTCAATAGGGGGTTAAGATAGCTCTTCAATGGAGTACTCACCTTTTTATGAAAAGAGGCAGTCTGGGTCACAGCAATGTCAAGAGTATCAGTTGCTATATTTTTAAGATTGTAGTGCGGCCCAACAGAATATTTTGCACCAGTATATTTGAATGCACTCATTTTTATTTCGTTTAAAAAAAATGTTTGTAACAATAACAACCCAAGACCGTCCTTCGTTTTTAGAACATGCTATTGATAACAATTGCGGAACCAAAATGGTTGCACTTCATGAAATTTTTTACAAAGTCGAAGGGTTTAATATAAGCGAAACCAAGGGGAATAATAAGATTACAAAAGTTGTGGGGCTCAAAGCTAACCAGTTAACAATACTGATGGTTATTACGGGTTTTGCTCACTAAAAGAAGCAATGAGTAAATTCGGCATTACTCTCAAACTTAACAATGCAAATCTAAAAACAATATTAACATTCAAACCTGAAAAAAGCAGATTACTTATTTGATAAAGAGCTAGCTAAAATGTTAGGCTTTGAAGTTGACACTCAGGTCACTAAAGATTTGTTGTTGCGCCAAACGAAACTACTTTTAGGGGGGAAAATCCGCTCAATCTTGCATTACATTCATTACTCTATGTTCATTTGGACGAGCTAAGCACTGATGAAAACTTATATGATGGAAGGCCCTCAACTGTTTTAAGAGCTTTACCGGCGGGGAAAGCTGCATATTGCGATTATGAAATTATACAATTCCCTAATTTACAGTTTAAAAAATTAGCTTGTGGGAGGTTTGAATTATTTCGTATAAAAATCGCAGACAAAACAGGGAAAGTCGTAAAATGTGATAACCTACACATTGTTTTGGAAATAAAATAATAAACTGTACTAAAAAATAATGTCTCGGGGGCCAGAAGAATCCGGAGTTACATTAGCGCCTGTGAGGTGTATAACTTTAGAATTAAAAGACCTTGCAGACGTTACAGACTTTGAACAGAATGGTGAGATAGGCGCTTTGTATGGTTTTGAGTACACTAAAGATGGTGATTATAAACGCAAAGAGGTTAGCGACAACAAAAAGTTTCCTAAACTAGAGCAACTACGCAATGTAGAAGCAAATAATGCTGGCCAGTATGAATATAAAATAGTTCGAAAACCTGACAGCAAATGGCACTTAGAACCATATTTAGAATGGGAAATAAAATTTGAATTCATAAGCCCATTTACATTTTTTGGCCGTCAAAAAAGTTTCAGAAAAAGCATTCAACTCTGGCCCTTTACATGTAAGTCTTATGCCAGATGACAATAGTCGGAAAGAGATTGAAATAACGCCGTATGGGAAAAAACAGTATATCCTCCACAGAAGAGAAACAGTTTCAAAGAAAGCTTCTACAAAATTACAGTTTTTCCAAGCAGAAAATTAGGAGACACGTTCACAATAATATTTGAAATTTCTCTCTTTAAAGATGTGGAAAGGGATGGGGTTGTGGGCGTCAGTGACGTCCTTTTAAAAGGAATTAATATTAGCTGGCAAAACTTAGACGTTAAACATCTTAAAGTTACCATCATCGTTCTTCACAATGGTGAGGATGTTAAGGTCATAACAACAAGCAACAAAATCGATGTTGACTTAAATAGAAACAATCTTACAGAACTGAATTGGATTAATGTTACACATTTAGGCCTCATAGGATTTTATTATACTGAACAGGTTCTAACAGAGAGTATGATAAACATAATAACTGAATTAGATTAAATTCTGTTATAAAACTATGGAGCAGTTAAACTTTATGACAAAACCCCTCATTGTTCATTAATTGTGGACAAACTGGTTGTGGAAAAACAATATTTATCCTCAACCTGTTACAAACAGTTTATCGTTATAATTTTGATCATATTGTGATTTCTGCCCAACACTTAAATGGAACAAAGCATATCATGATAGAAGGTTTATATGGACAGATGATGACAATATATTTAGTTGATCCTAGCAATAAACTGAGTGAGTGTTTAGAACAGTTTTATAAACTGTTTGAAGGAACGCAAACACTATTTATTATAGATGACTGTTCGGCAGAAAGAGACATAGTTAAAAAAAGAAATACTTTGTCAAAACTGGCTTTCAGCGGAAGACATGCAGGATAAGTGTGTGGATTTTATGTCAAAAATATAACTCGTTTTAAAAGACTTTAGAGAACAGTTAAAGACTGTAGTTTTATTTCACATGAAAGACAGAGATGCATTTGATGAATGTTTGCGTGAAAATGTGTTATTGAGAATGACCAGGAAAAACATAGGATTAAGCAAAACTAAAATCTGAAAAGTTTAGTAAATAGTATTGAAAACGATAACCTGCACAGTATGTTTGTTTGTAGGGTCGTTATTTTTTGGTTATTGAAAGAGAATGTGTGATGGATTATTATTTTTAATTCGTTGTTGAAGTCTTACTTGGCAGAGAACTGTAATATGTTTATTCCGGCTCGCCTGCCAAACGGAGGTGAGGGTAGGTGAGCCAGAATGAACATATTACAGTTCTCTGATGATCCTGTTGATCTGCCGTCTTTTAGACTTGATGGAATAACACTTCAGTATGTCCACTCAGTAAAATTCTTAGGAGTTTACTTCACATCTAAATTGACATGGAAAGTTCACATTGATTATCTCTTAAACCAGGCTAGGAAAGTTTGATTTTTTTGAAATCTTAAGCAAGCAAGCTGGTGCCAGGATGTAAAAACATTGAAACATCTGGCAATGTCACTCGTTCGTTCTAAGCTATCGTATGCTCAGAAGCTTTCTTTTGTGCTCCTAAATATTTGTTGCAAAAACTGCAAAGTGTTGATAGCAAGGCTTTTAAATTATGCTTGGGAATCCCTGTACATGCTTCTACAGTAGGGACATATTCGGAAATTGATGTTTTGCCTTTAAACGAATACAGAACACTCACTTTGGCAAAATATGTTGTGAAATGTACAGCTTGAAAGGTGTAAATGAAACAGAAATCTCTTTAAATCCATCTACTGATTACCCAAACGAGCGAAAAAACATTTCCTGCTTGTTACTATTGGCTCGTACTCTGCCATTTGTTGCAGAAAACTGATTTGACCCCCGACTCTTTGGCAAAGATTTCTCATACTGATCCAATCCCAAGCTGGGAAAGAACAGGGCAAAATTTGACCTTAATCACACTGATGCTAAAAAGCTGATCATCCGCATATCTTGTCATATTCAGCAAAGATGCATATGCAAAGCAAGTATCCTAACCATCTTAAGGTATATACTGATGGATCATTGACAAATAACAAAACGCTGGGTCTGCTTTTGTTATTCCATCACTTAAAGTAGATAAAGCGTTTTCAATAGGAAAAAAATCGATCTATCTTAGTCGCCGAAATGATAGCTATACTAATGGCTTTGACATATTTAATTGATTTACCGCAATCAATCTTGCAAGCATTGTTATGTGTCGACTCAATGTCAGTACTACAATCTATCAGGTTTTTCAGTTCTAACTCTGAAAACTTTGTTTTAAAGGAAATATGTTATTTGATTCATATTTTGATGTGCAAAGGGACCGATTTAACTTTTTTCTGGGTCACTTCCCACTGTGGAATTTGGGGCAATGAATTTGCTGACAGATCTGCCAAAAGGGAGCCAAAACTGAAATGCGTGCACAGTCACTTTCTGTCCCTTGACTTTACAAGAGTGTCATCAAGTTTTAAAACAAGTGGCTTGGGACGTTTTTAGAAACAACCAGAACATCCCCTATTTGCGGGTTAATGC
>CM031627.1:45455452-45472952 GCA_018398815.1 Conus ventricosus
GTTTCAATTATGTTTTCACCGCAATTGAAGAATAGTGGTACCTTTGGATCTGATTTGGTGAATACAACGACCTTTGTTTTCTCTGTGTTGATTTTCATTCCCAGTCTAAACAGTAGTTGTGTAACTGGTTTATTTACGCTGAAGTCCCTGTTTTGAAGTCGAGAGGATAGCTAAATCATCTGCATACAAAAGACATGGAATTTCGACTTGTTTTAGATCGGAAATTCTTGGGGATATCTGGTCTCTGAGATATCCGACATGTCATTTATGAATATGTTAAATAAGGTTGGGCTAAGGGTATACCTTGGAGGACACCTTTTTGTATTAATATTTCCTTAGTGAAACCAGATTGGCTTCTTGTACAAACCGTAGCCCCGTTGTACATGTCCTGATGATTTGGTAGCATTTACCTGTTATTCCCGCTTGCATCATTTTCATCAGTAGGGCTTCGTGCCATATTATGATCAAATGCTTTGCTGAAGTCAACAAAACAGCAGTAAAGCCTTTTAGTTCTGTCTTTTAGTACCTTATCAAACTAGTTTTGACAATATGAATATTTGATCAGTCGTCCGTGATCCTTTCTGAACCTGCTTGCTCCTTTGCCAAAAGGTGGTTTGCTCAAGATAATTCATTATCCTTTCATTTATTATGTTGCAAAACACTTTTCCCAGCGAACTATTCAAAGTTATGCCTCTGTAATTTGTTGGGGTTGGACTGGCCGCCTGACTTATAGACTGGGACTGTGATTCCTGTTTTCCAGAGGTCCGGGTATTTTTCTGATTTTAAGATTAAGTTAAACGCGTCTTTCAGAAGAGGAGCGATTTCAGGTAACATTGCTTTAAGCATTTCGTTTCTGATTCCATCTTTGCCTGGGGATTTTTTTTATTTTTCAGCTTTCTGACCGCGTTCCTTACCTCCGTTTCTAATATTTCATTAATCTAACTCTGAATTCCCAGAAGGACGATTATTTGACCTCTTAATGCTACTAACATGTCATCAACTGTTTGTGTTTTCGTTTTATCTGCGATCTTCTGTTTCTCACTATTAGTGTTTTAGATGTTCAAACATTTGTTCGCGCTGAGACAATTTTCTTGACTATAAATTTCCTGATCGTATGTTTGCAGTTCCCGAACGGTTTTCCATATTGAATTGGGATCAGTTTCTAGGGCTTCGTTTAGGGAATTAAGGAGTTTGTTCCGATATATTTTCTTGGTTTTCTTTAAAAGTCGTTTATATATTTTACATTGTGAAAAGTATTTTTGCCTTAGTTGTTTATTTTGGGGGTTTCTGTTGACCGCGTTCAGTAGTGATCTTATCTCTCTTCTTTGGGAATGACAGTCTCTGTCAAACCACTTCTTCTTTCTCTGTCTAGTTTTTTTTTCTATCCGTCTTTGTCTAAGCGCTATCTTTGCCGTGGTTGAAATATATTCGTTATCTGTTCAATAGTCGTATTTATGTTGATGTCATGTTCATTGTTGCAAGTTGTGTCACAATGTCGGTCTTGATTTTTTGGATCCTGGTGCGTATGGTGGGCATTTTGGAGGTTGCTACTACTTTTTCGGCGGACTTTTCATTCCACTGAAATATTGGATAGTCTTCTGTGTTTTTTGTAAAATTCCTATGAAGTAGGTCTTTACGTAACTGCTGTTCGTCGTGGGTTGTGAGAGAGGCTTGTCTTTTGTGTAAGTATATTCATTTTCTATGGGCAGTTGGATCAATAACTCTAGTGGGCAGTGGTCAGAATGTCGTGTCAAGTCAGTTACTTTCATGTTTAACACATGTCTAAGCAAATATTGTGAGCAAAGGAAATAATCTACTACGCTGCTTCCCTGTGGATTATGAAAAGTATACAATCCTGCAAGATCTCCAAGCACTCTTCCATTCAAAACACACATTTGATTTTCAATACACTGTTACATAAACGACGTCCGTTCTTATTAGTTAAGAGGTCCATCGACTGTCTTTTATGACGTTATCAAAATGGTAGTCAGCAGGTAAATCATAATAATTCTTTTCATTGTCCAGGCTAATGAAGTCGCCTTGATTGCCTGTCCTTGCATTAAAGTCACCACACAGGAGGATATTGCCTTTTGTTGTTAGTTCTTCAATGTCACTTTCTAATGAGTCCATGTGTGTGTAGTGTGTGTGTGTGTGTGTGTGTGTGTGTGTGTGTGTGTGTGTGTGTGTGTGTGTGTGTGTGTGTGTGTGTGTGTGTGTGTGTGTAGTGTGTGTGTGTGTGTGTGTGTGTGGTGTGTGTGTGGTGTGTGTGTGTGTATGTGTGTGTGTGTGTGTGTGTGTGTGTGTGTCAGGTTTGTTGCAGTTTGCGCCTGCACTCATCTCACTTTGAACTAGTTTACAGACATTAAGGGTCGAGGGTATATAACCGTGGTTGTGAATTTCTACGGGATTGTTATAATGGCAGCCCTTCAGAGTGGTCAATGAAAAAAAAATCGTGGTTGTTCAAGCAGAGTCCATGGGACTGTACTCTTTGTCCATGAGAATGGAAGTGTTTCCTCAATGATCGCAGAACTCGCCCCTGAGATGCAGCGCTGGGATATTTGTGCTCCTGTCAGAACTGGAGTAGAATTGTCCTGGTTTGTGCAAGGGTGCGAGTCAATTGTTTGGGATATTTGTGCTCCTGTCAGAACTGGAGTAGAATTGTCCTGGTTTGTGCAAGGGTGCGAGTCAATTGTTTGGGATATTTGTGCTCCTGTCAGAACTGGAGTAGAATTGTCCTGGTTTGTGCAAGGGTGCGAGTCAATTGTTTGGGATATTTGTGCTCCTGTCAGAACTGGAGTCGAATTGTTCTAGTTTGTGCAAGGGTGCGAGTCAATTGTTTGGGATATTTGTGCTCCTGTCAGAACTGGAGTCGAATTGTCCTAGTTTGTGCAAGGGTGCGAGTCAATTGTTTGGGATATTTGTGCTCCTGTCAGAACTGGAGTCGAATTGTCCTAGTTTGTGCAAGGGTGCGAGTCAATTGTTTGGGATATTTTGCTCCTGTCAGAACTGGAGTAGAATTGTCCTAGTTTGTGCAAGGGTGCGAGTCAATTGTTTGGGATATTTGTGCTCCTGTCAGAACTGGAGTAGAATTGTCCTAGTTTGTGCAAGGGTGCGAGTCAATTGTTTGGGATATTTGTGCTCCTGTCAGAACTGGAGTAGAATAGTCCTAGTTTGTGCAAGGGTGCGAGTCAATTGTTTGGGATATTTGCGCTCCTGTCAGAACTGGAGTAGAATTGTCCTAGTTTGTGCATGGGTGCGAGTCATTTGTTTGGGATATTTGTGCTCCTGTCAGAACTGGAGTAGAATTGTTCTAGTTGATGCAAAGGTGCGAGTCAATTGTTTGGGATGTTTGTGTTGCTGTCAGAACTGGAGTAGAATTGTCTTAGTTGTCCTAGTTTGTGCAGGGGTGCGAGTAAATTGTTGACACGCCAAAATACAAACATGAACGCAATACGCAATGATGGATAGTTTGAAGTGTTTTTTTTCTTTTTTCTTTTTTTTTAAAACAGGCATGTCTTGTTCATACTGCAAAAACAACAACAACAACACACACACACACACACACACACACCACACACACACACACACACACACACACACACACACATAAAAAAATAATATATATATATATATATATATTTATATATATATATATATATATATATATATAATTATATATATATATATATATAAGAGGAGAGAGAGAGAGAGAGAGAGAGAGAGAGAGAGAGAGAGAGAGAGAGAGAGAGAGGACAGACAGACAGACAGACAGACAGAGACAGAGGAGGGGGGAAAGATAGATAGATAGATGGATAGATAGATAGATAGATAGATAGATAGATAGATAGATAGATAGATAGATAGATAGATAGATAGATAGATAGATAGATAGATAGACAGACAGAGAGATAGATAGATAGATATATTTTTTTCAAGGAGTTGTATCCAGTAAACAAAATTCGAAGTTTATAAATGAACTTACGAGTGATTCTTTTCAGTCTACAATAAGAAAAATATGAAATAAATAAATAAACTTAGAATAAAACTCCACACCACCATGTATGTATTATGATCAGTTAGACACCAAATGAGGTCAACAAAAACATAACAACAACCGCAGAACATACTGTGTTTGATAAAGTTAGAAAAAAAAAAGGATTCAAATGTTCTAGATAAACAGCAAACTTCTTTTTAAAAGTTGCTTTTGTGTTAAAACGTTCACAGAGAAACACAATTAAGCTACAACGCCTAGATTTTTGTTTTCATTGATAGTTTTAACTTGCTAATTTCAAAAAGTAATTATCACGACTTCACCGAACAAAGTGGACAAACGCATCACAAGACAAATGCGACGCGTTTCGACCTCTTAAGTCTTCTTCAAGCAAGATGAACAAGACTCAGGACAAGGAAAATGAAGAACAAGCAATCACTTATCTTTGTTGAATCTGGCGGAAAATGGGCGCTGATATGAAATGTATCCCCATTCAGCCATTCAACGCCCATAAGTGCTTGCTCGTTGTTCATTTTCCTTGACTTGAATTTTGTTCATCTTGCCTGAAGGAGACCTGACAGTTTGAAACGCGTCGTGTTTTGTCTTGTGATTCGTTTGTCCATGTTGTTCGGTGGAGTCATAATTAATTACTTTTAAAAGTTGTTTAGATCTCCGCCTGAAGTCACTCCATTTCCAATTAGATTTAACTTGCTGTTCAGATGAAGGTCTAATACAAAAAACAAAACACACAACAACAACAACAAAATGTGCGTGATTATTTGTTGCCTATAGAAATTAAAATGGTCATCATGATTATGTTTCACCAATAATTAGTACACGTTCTATGGGGGTGAATGGGCAAAGAATATCTTTTCTTGATAAAGCGCTTGTTATTTTTCATGCTGATGTCTATAATGTGTTCAATAACAAACACGTCAATCTTCTGAATAACACTATGGTATACTATCAGTCTTTAGCCTTACAAACACGTGTGACCATGGTTTTGTATCTTAGAATATGTCTTTAAATTAAGATTCATTTTGAAATCTAAGTGCACTTGTTGCATCATTGTTTTACCCTCACATTTACATTGATGCTCATATGTTGACAGAATCAAACAGTCTTTAAAGAATCATTCTTAAATATAAGTACACTTGTTGTTCATATATTTGTCCCTACATCTGCATTGATGCTAACATGCTGACAGAATCAAACAGTCTTTAAAAAGTCATATTGAAATCTAAGTACACTTGTTGTTCATACATGTGTCTCTACATTTGTATTGATGCTAACATGTTGACAGATCGAATGAGGACAAACAGCGTACATTCAAGAACTGCTCTTGTTTCTGTAAATATCAGCAGCGTCTGCCCAGGTGTGGACTATCTCCTGAACCAGAACTACACAGACATGTTCCTGTGGGTCAATGCCTCAGACTGTGACAACAATTTACCACAGTTCACAGCACGCCAGGGTGTGGTGTACGGGGTGTGTGAGGGTTCCACCTCTTTCTGTAAAATGTCTGTGTCCAGCGTGCATGCCGGCGTACGTGTCCATGTGAAGCGTTTGGAATATGATTGCAGTGACAACCAGTGGGAGGTTCATATAGTCTATAGATCACAAAGAAAAGGACTGGGATGTTTGTGGCATTCCTTGGACGAAATGACTTTCGATTTCAAAGAGACCCACTTGCAATTATATAGCAGAAACTGTCCCGTAGTGAGGTTAAATATCGAAAACCTTGAAGTGTTGGATTTAGTCGTAGACTATATCACGGAATACGTTGGGTATGTTGTAGTGCCAGATTTAGTATCCTGGAAAGGGGGACATTCTAGACAATATGATCTGAAAGCATCGCCACGGTCTGCTTTTCTGGTCAGTATTCGTCAATCATGGTCTATTTCTGACATTCCAAATTGTTTGAAACTGATGTTCGTCTACAGAAAACCAAACGCAACTCGTCAATATACTGTACAGAAGTTCACAGGAATTTGCGCTCGAGCTTCTGTATTTTTCACACCGGACGTTCGAATTGTCTCGGAAAAAACGGATGAATGCAACTCCACCTACGTAAGGACGTATTTTTCTTTTATCAACGCGAGTGATGGACCACGGAGACTGCCCGGAGGTTGGTTTAACTGTTCGGTTGGCCATTACGCCAAATTTCAGGATCACTTGCACTGCAACATAAAGCCGGAGTGTGAAGATGGACGGGACGAAACAGAACACTGTCCTTTCAGCAGCCCTGGCTGTCAGGGGAAGGTGGCTTCACGTAACAAATGTTACGCTTACAAAGTGGAAAACGATAAAGCTGCGTTTAAATCTGTCTTGCGACGTAAATGTCAGGCCATAAGTGGAGACATCGCTTCCATTAAAACTGGAAAGGAGAAACGAGCCGCCCTGTATATCTTTAGGAATCATATCATGCTGTTGGTAGCTTTGGGTTTAACCGCAGGATGGCACTCGCAACCTTTCACATACAGTAAATTTCATGTATGGTCTGACAAGACTGTGACCTACAATGTGGACCATTTACAGTTAGATCGTGATGTCGCCTCACACAAAGGGATGAGGACTGCCAAGCAGTTCGCGCTTTTTTCCATGAAAATTGGGTTTTTTGATTTTACCCATGTCATGATTATTGAAGGCGTTCTGTGTGAATTAGAATCCAAAGAAGCCAGCGTGTTTGCTCCTTCTCTTGCACAGGCTGAATTGCATTCCACTTCATTTATGTTCACAAATACTCAACAGTTTTTATCCACTAGCCCTGGCAGTCACTTCACACATCAATTCTTGTGGTGTACTCTTGCTAGTTCCCCTAAGAGAACAGTAAATTCAGGGTGCGTCTTGATGGCAGATATGAATGATCAGAATAACACCAGTGTGATTAATCCTGAGATGGTCGCCAGTGTCGTGTTCACCTGTGATGATGATGCCATAACAGTGCATTTCTCTCTGGTGTGTGACTTCATCAAGGACTGCTCAGACGCCAGTGATGAGGCATTCTGTGAACACCCCTCATGTTCTGGATTTCTGTGTCGGAATGGTCAGTGTGTGTTGGACAGTCAGCGTTGTAACGAATACTCGGACTGTTTTGACCACTCTGATGAGAGAATGTGTACCGAAAACACGCAGTTCTTAAATCGTGGAAGTGAACAACACTTACACATCAACTTAGATGGCACTGGCTACTTCACTCAGCAGATGATAAGAGATGATGAGCCATGCCCAGAGAGTCATTATCGTTGCACAGCAGAGTGGCTGTATTGTCTCCCAGTCTACACCCAGTGTAATGGATTGTCTGATTGTGTTTATGGAGAAGACGAACAAGACTGTGAGAAGAAGAGCTGTCCTGGATTCTATCAGTGTCGAGATTCCAGAGTGTGTGTGCATGGAGATCATCTGTGTGATGGCTGGGGTCAGTGTCCACTGCGAGATGATGAACTGATGTGTGACAGAAGGTCCTGTCCCGCAGGTTGTCTGTGTCAAGGTCATTCGTTCGTATGTAGCAAAACTTTTGGGGCTGACCTTTTCCCTGAACTCCGTTACTTAGACGCCACAGGCTCGGGAATGCAGTTGGCATATTTAGTTCAAAGCCCATATTTAATTCAGTTGATTCTGTCTAATTGTTCTCTCATGAATATCTCACGTGTGAAGCTTCACAACTTGCAACTCATTGACCTTTCCAATAACCTCTTAAATACGCTTCAAGTGGCTGATGTTCTCCATTTACCTCACCTAAGAACACTGTACCTGGCAAACAATAATCTCAGTCAGATTACAAATCCACTGGGGAAGCACGTCATTTATGCACTGAGGCGTGTGAGTCTATCAAACACGCACCCCGACATTGTCGACACTTTACTAAATCTGTACCTGTATCAGGCAGAATTGTTAAATTTCTCGCTTTCAAAGATAAGAAGTGTCACGTGCACGGGCTTTGCAAATGCACCACGACTGACTGAAGTGGATATACGTTGGAATCCAGTGGAAAGCTTTCCCTGGGTTTCCTTGTCAAGGGCCGTGCACATTAAAACGATCTTTTCGTCAGACTACAGATTTTGCTGTGGTAACGTACTCCCTCAACGTTCCGCTGAAGTCAAATGTACTGCTCCTCACACCATCCTAGTTTCATGTACGACCCTGCTACCATCTGAATTACACAGAATTTTCTTTTGGTCAACAGGTATGTCTGCAGCAATAGGAAATGTTGCTGGCCTTTTGGCTTCAAGTATGCTCGGTAAACTGTTTGAGACAAAATTCTTGGCAGCGATGTGGAACTTGCAGTTTGCTTCCATCTGTATGGGAAGTCACGTGGGCGTGAGCATCGTAGCCGACGGAATGTTGCGAGGGAAATATATCCAAACAGAGAAAGAGTGGACCCAGAGCATTGCTTGCAAGGTAAGTGGTTTCCTTTGTTTTGTGTCCAATGCTGTGTCCGTTCTGATGACCCTGTTCGTTGCTTTAGATCACGTCCTCATCCTTTGTGTTCCTGGTGAGTCAGAGGGACACAGTAAACAATGTACATGTGTAGGGATTTCTCTGACATGGATCATCGGAACCGTCTTGTCCCTGATTCCGTTCCTTCCTGGTTTGTCACACTGGGGTCTGCACGGTCAGTCTGGTTTATGTCGTCTGGCCCTGTCCACCCGGTATAATGATGTCCAGACCTTCAAATGGTTTACCGTTGTTACAATCATCAATTTCATCTTCTGCATGATCATAGCCGCGTTGACTGTTGTCATCCACAACCGTTTACCAAAGTACAGAATCAAACTCGATCGCAGCAGAAGGTCAGTGTATTTTTCAGCCCACTTGACCTCGAAGATCGCTGTCACAAACGCTGCTTGCTGGCTGACCTTTGGTCTGGTCACTATGACGACCTCAGCTGGTGTCCTGGCTTTGCACAGTGTTGAAGAGGCCATGGTTGTGTTCGTGTTACCGCTCAGCTCCGCTCTTATTCCTTACCTGTATGGGTGGACTGTGATAATGGAGCAACGCGGACAGGCACAAGAAGAGAAAGTGTTAAAATGGTTAAAATCACGAATGATCGCACAGCCGAAAACATTTAGCAGATAAATAATTGATTAACAGGAAAATTAGCGGGGGGGGGGGGGGGGGGGGGGGGGGGGGGGGGGGGGGTAGGGGTCAATCAATCAATCAATGAACCAACCAACCAACCAATGAATGATGATCAATCTATCAATCAATTAATCAGTCAATGGATGGATCGATCTACCAGTCATTCACTCACTCGCTTACTCACTTAATTAATTATTTATTAACTAAATTCCCCAGATAATAATCAATAAACTGAGCCATTCTCCTTACTGCCGTGTTTGAATGAATGTAGGTTAGCGCGGATTTGACACTAGCAAACGAGTGCAAGGATTACAGGTGTTTTTGTCTCAATAATACGTGGACTTTGTGCTGTCAAACCTGGGTTTTGCCACCCTCTCTCTCTCTCTCTGTTGGGTGGGTGGCGCTAGGAAACATTTGTTTGTGAGTTATCTCCCTTGTTTTCTAGATTGCCTTGTCCAGGCAGGCATTACAAACCCTGACAGTCCCTCTGTGGCAGCCTGAAGCACTTGGTTTTAAGCATTACAATCCCTGACAGTCCCTCTGTGGCAGCCTGAAGCACCTGGTTTTAAGCATTACAAACCCTGACAGTCGATCTGTGGGAGCCTAAAGCACCTGGTTTTAAGCATTACAAACCCTGACAGTCCCTCTGTGGCAGCCTGAAGCACTTGGTTTTAAGCATTACAAACCCTGACAGTCCCTCTGTGGCAGCCTGAAGCACTTGGTTTTAAGACAACAGTGACCAGCCTTCAGGCCTTCTTTTTTTTCCTGTCAGTAAAGAAAGTGTCGCACCAGACGTAGTAAAAGCTGTACCTGGCGGGCCTGGCGAGTGACCACTGTGTTCGTACACTAGGATCAAAGAGCGACAACCCACGCTAACTCGCCCATGCGAACTCGTGTCTGGATGACGTTGGTACTGTGACAAAAGGCTTAACCCCCCCTTCCCTTCTCAACTTGATGTTGCGAAAGTATTGCATGAAAAATAAAATTGCGTCACTGTGCACTCGCCATTCTCATTCCACCTTCCTCCCCTTTACCCTCTCCTTCCTATTTACGCATTAGTGTAGCGGAATGGCACAGCGAAACCTTTGTCTCGCATCGCCACTGCGTTGTCTGTCACTTACACAAAGGCACAGGGCCTGCTTCTCGCTCACACCTCACCCCGCCCCCTCATGCCCCCCCTCCCCCCCCCCTCCTCCTCCGCACCTGTCCGTCACGCTCTGGGTGGGTGGGACGACATTGTGATGACCCAGGCTGGTTTCATTAGCATTCGTGCTAAAGATGCATGCATAAATTATCGCACGTTGATCTCGGTGTGGCACTGGGTATATCCCCTTGTTTGCAATTGGCCAATCCCCAATGAAAAGGGAGCTAAATGACAGGCAAGTGCCCCCTCCCCCCATTGCCCTAAATGACAGGCACGTCTCCTCCCTCCCTTTGCCTTGAAGGACAGTCCGTCTCCAGGGATCGATCTAGAAGATCCACTCTAGTGTTTACAATAACAGACACGTAGCGTCACAACTTCACTGACCCCTCAAGGCTGCCTGTAGATCAGATTAGTGAAAGACAAAGGGACGACCCGAGAGAAGGCATGGTAATCTCCTTCTTGACCCCAAGTCTAAGTCATTGAATCATCCCAGGAAGCACGTGAGTTGAAACTATGTTTTACGTTTCGAATCTATGCATTGATTTTACGTATGCCATGTGGTTTAGCAGTGTAACTTTGTGACAATACTTGGTGACATTTATCAAAGTGATGAATGATTATTCTGTGTAGTAGTTTGCTTGCCACCATGTGGTAACAACTGTCACAATGTGGTTATGATTCTTTGTTAACACTCTGACCACTATTCTTTGTGTTCAACCTGACTTTTGCCACTATGAAGTTCTATCTGTTAAGATGATAATTGAATGATAAATTTAGATCAGAAAAACAGTGTGCGTGTACTAGGTGAAAACTGCTAAGCTGATTTATAAATACTGATGATTGTTGAAATGATTTGTAGCGTATGACTTTAAGTCTACACCACACGTGCACTTGGGCAAAGTGTATTCCAAGTTAATGTGATTTAATTCATAAGAAACACTGAAGAGTTATTTGACTGAAACTGTTAGGATTGTATTACTGTCTCCTAACATTTTGTAAGCTTAACTCAGCCTTTAAGCAAAAGTGCAGATTGATAGTTATAGTAGAAACTCTACCATAGAGAAAACGTGCGTTTAAGGCTGGCAGAGTTCCCACACCTCTTCTGAAAGATAAGAGGGTAAATGTGTGAACTCGACGAGCCAGCCACCCAGCTACTTAACTACAGACCAGGTTCTCTTTATCGCAGACCTGGGATCATGGTTATGCTACAAAGTGTGGCTAAACCATACTCTGTGGCTACGCCAGAAACCAGGGTTACGCCAGACACTGTGGCTACACTTTAAACCAGAGCTACACTTCAACCACTGGGCAAGACTGGTTGTGAAGACATACTACAGCCCAGCCAATAGAGCCATACAACCACAGGTCTACACAGCAGGATCAGTCACCAGCCACAAGAGAGGATCAACTATCCTCTCCAATATAAGATACGGCTGTTAAATCCAAATGGACTCAACTCATTCAGAACTTTTCCCTCACTTAATGATGAAGCAGTGAGAACTGAAATTCAGCCTATAGAACAGACATGTATATACTTAACTATGTGTAAGCAAGTAAAAAGGTGATGTGTAAAATTGCTCTTAACATGTGTCCAGTTCTCTGTTGTTCAATCAGTGTTGAATGTTTGAACTTCTCTCTTCAATTCCGTCTCTCAGAGCTGTAAGTACTTTTAAGAGTACAAGCCTAAGGAAACTTACCTCTGGGCCACTATTGAGTATTTTAACCATACCTAGAATAAATATAAATTTATTTCAATGACTAGTACCGGAAAGTTGCTCCTTCCACCACTAGTAAGAGAGAGGGTGGAGGTGAAATGTTAATAGAATTCTCATAGAGAAACTATTCCCAGTCCCTCCCCTAGAGGACCCACCTACCACTCCCAGCTCTCGTCACAGGAACAATAGCTAGGACAACAGACTCTGAATGTAAACAAACACAATTAAACAAAATGCACAAAAAAAGGAAAGAAAAGAACAAAAATGGCGAGGGAGCCTTAATTTGTACCAGAGTATACCAATGAATCAGTTTTGAAAGTAGTTTGTATCAGGGGACGACTTTTCCTTTCACAGTGGGTGCTGTAAGATCTGCTATCTGTGATGAACCGTTCTTTGTCCAATCACAGTTTTTTGCAATAACTCCGCCTACCAGAGCAAGTTTACTGAAAGACCAGTTGGTTAGATTGGCTACCTGGTGTTCACCTGTACACTGTATAAGCCGAGTGAGCGCGGGTAGCCAACCAGTCTCTGAAGAAATTCCGGCTAGTTCGCCTACCCAGTCCAGCCAATGAGGGACTCGGTTCAGTTGTTGTGACAGCCAGTTCCCCCAGGTTGAGTTTGACCCTGGCGTCCTTGGGAACTGGTTGTCCCTACCTCAGGTCCGGGGCCTGTTGTGTGTCCCCATTCTCCACAATGCCGGGTGTGTGAGAGGCTGGTGCATGCCAGTACAGACCCGACAAGCCAGCTGAGCCAGCGCCTCTTCTGTGAGAGAAGTCGTCACTTCGGGTTCGAGACCCTAAGTCCTGTTCGCCAGTTGCGCCTTGCGCTGGTCCTGCCTAGACAGAAGCACTACCTGTGTTGACAACGACCTGCAGCGTCAGTGTCGTTCCTGCATGTCGTGAGACCCTTCGAGTCGTCGATCTTGCGCGTTGTGAGACCCTTGTTGCTGTGTAGTAACAGAGCCACAGCTCTTGGAAGTGGAGGCTGGTGCCTCAAAAGTAGCAGAGTGCTACTTCAGTGTGATAGGGCTGAATCATAGGTTTTTTTTTTTTTTTTTTTTTTTTTTTTTACATAGGAAGTGGTTACTTCCTTGTGGACAGAGACGTCACTGCATCGTCCCGTCGTCACTTGCAAGTCACTACCCCTTGTGACAGTCGCAGTGTTGTCGCGTTGATTTTGTTCTTCACCTGCGTCTACCCCTACTTGCAGACTTCGCCACTTAGGCAAGACATTGCCTGTGACAGACTGTTAATGTGTGCACCGCACACACACACACACACACACACACACACCACACACATATATATATTAATATTGTACACCCATAGTTGGGGTGTGCTCCATGTAGACAGTGTCTGTGACAGACTGTTGGTGTGTGCGCCATATATATATATATAAACAAAAGCTTGCTCTTATGTCTTAGATTGAAGAAATAGGGGGAGATAAACATTCATATCTGCAGTGGTAGATAATTCTGCCTAACTAGCAGTATGTGCTTGAGTGGGTGAATGGGGAATAATAAATGCTTCTCAAAATGAGCCTTCAGTAAGCTTATAGTCTCCAAGGGGAGACAGTCTCCAATGGGGAGGAAACTGACTTAACATATAACTCCTGGTCAGATACCGGTATTTCGAAACCCGATTGTTTCTCCTCAGTGACCGCAGAAAGTAGTAACTTGACTCCTCTGCCTTTTTGGTTTTAAGAAGAATGCTATACCAGAAAAAGGCTGGTGTGCAATAGCGTAGTATGTTTGTTGAGTTTTCAAAACACGAACTAAAGGTGCCACCAAAAAAGCAAAAGAAAATCATGAAAGAGCAAAACAAGCTACATTTTCTTGTGAAAAGTAGAACATATAAAAAAATAACCTCTTAAGACACAAGAGTTCTTGGAATGAATCCACAGGGGACTAAATTACAATAAACTAATACATTCCAAGGATAAGTACCGAGCACCATTCCAGCAACTTACAGAGCAGCTTGGTGTTGCTATGACTGCAAGAAATATTCATTTATAAACAAAGCTTGCTCTTATGTCTTAGATTGGAGAAATGGGGGGAGATAAGCTTTCATATCTGCAGTGGTAGATAATTCTTCCTAACTAGCAGTATGTGCTTGATGGGTGAATGGGGAATAATAAATGCTTCTCAAAATGAGCCTAAGTAAGCTTATAGTCTCCAACGGGGAGACAATCTCCAATAGGGAGGAAACTGACTAACATGTAACTCCTGGTCAGATACTGGTATTTCGAAACCTGATTGTCTCTCCTCAGTGACCGGGAAAAGTAGTAACTTGACTCCTCTGCCTTCTTGGTTTTAAGAAGAATGCTATCCCAGAAAAAGGCTGATGTGCAGTACCATAGAATGTTTGTTGAGTTTTCAAAAAAACAACTAAAGGTGCCACCTACGAAGCAAAAGAAAATCATGAAAGAGCAAAACAAGCCACATTTTCTTGTGAAAAGTAGAAAAAATAAAAAAGATAACCTCTTAAGACACAAGTGCTGAGGGCCAGTTCTTGGAATAAATCCACAGGGGACTAAATTACAATAAACTAATAAATTTCAAGGATAAGTACCGAGCACCATTCCAGCAACTTACAGAGCAGCTTGGTGTTGCTATGACTGCAAGAATTATTCAGTTATAAACAAAGCTTGCTCTTATGTCTTAGATTGAAGAAATAGGGGGAGATAAGCTTTCATATCTGCAGAGGTAGATAATTCTGCCTAACTAGCAGTATGTGCTTGAGTGGGTGAATGGGGAATAATAAATGCTTCTCAAATGAGCCTTCAGTAAGCTTATAGTCACCAAGGGGGAGACAATCTTCAATGGGGAGGAAACTCGCTAACATATAACTCCTGGTCAGATACCGGTATTTCGAAACCTGATGGTTTCTCCTCAGTGACCGCGGAAAGTAATAACTTGACTCCTCTGCCTTTTTGGTTTTAAGAAGAATGCTATCCCAGAAAAAGGATATTATATATATTATATATATATTATATATATATATATATATATATATATATATTTATATATATATATATATATACACACCCATAGTTGGGGTGTGCTCCATGTGTGTTATTCACGTTTATTGATGATGATGTTTTGTATGTGTTGGATGGCCCAGGCAGCATAGAAAACAAATAAGAAAAGAATTGCGGTTGTGTTGCCTGGCTGTCTATGTGCGGTTGAGTGGGGGTGTGAGGTAGGAAAGGGCGAGCACGCATCCCTATTTCTGGGAAAGTCAGACACACAGACACACACGCACCAAGCACCATCTGTAACAGTATCCCTGTACCATGTACCCCCTGCCACGTGATGCCCGCCGTTAGAACAAAAGAAGACACCCCCCCTCATCACCAATTCCCCTTGTATACAAACATTTCGAAGATGTGACACACATTTTGTAGAAAATACGCTCACTCTAATTGAAAGGTATACCAATAGAAAATACACTCACTTTATTTGAAAGGTATACCAATAGAAATTACGCTCACTTTAGTTGAAAGGTGTACCAATAGAAATTACACTCACTTTAGGTGAAGGGTATACCAATAGAAATTACACTCACTTTAGTTCAAAGGTACACCAATATAAATTACGTTCACTTTAGTTGAAAGCTACACCAATAGAAATTATGCTCACTTTGTTGAAAGGTATACAAAAAGAAATTACGTCATTTTAGTTGAAAGGTACACCAATAGAAATTACACTCACTTTGTTGAAAGGTATACTATTAGAAATTACGCTAACTTTAGTTGATAGGTACACCAATAGAAATTACGCCCACTTTGTTGAAAGGTACACCAATAGAAATTACGCTCACTTTGTTGAAAGGTATACCAATAGCAGTTTTCAGGTAAACAGTTCTGTGCTGTTTTTTGTTTTTGTTTTGTTTTTTCTTAGTTTGGGTTTCAGAGGGTTTTGTGATGTGTGTGATTTGGAGCATTACATAATTTGTCGTGGAAGCTTATTCTCATTTTTACCTCTAAGGATAGTAGGACATTTCTGCCCCGTACAGTAGCTGCTGTAAAGAGTAAAAATGAGGATACGTGGCCATTAGTAAAACCATTCAGTGGGTGTGTCCGTTTGTAGGAAAAGACTGGGGGGGGGGGGGGGGGGGGGGGGAGGGGACAACCTGAAAGATAATCAGGGGCGGAAGGAGCCCTTAAGATGGTCCTGTGATGACCTTGAACTTGATTTCAGTCCTCGTTGAGAAATCATGCCATGCATCCCTCTTGGCTTCAGCAGCTGGACTGAGAGGGGAAGATGGGGGCGAGAGGAGGGTGGAAGGGGGGGGGGGCGTGGAGGGGGTAGGGGGGAGGGTTGAAGAACTGGCTACCCACAGCTTTCATACACCACTTTCCACTGAATGCAGTAGCTACAAGCTGCTCCATCTGGTTCCGATGTTGATGGTTTAGAATGAAAGCCATACATCTTCAGATAAAGTTGTTGTTTTTTTCCACTATTGTATATACATAATTATGTTTTAAGGAAATAAACTCGTTCGCTTCTTTTTTCCATGTCCGGATAAATGGAAACAGTTATGAGTAACATTTTGCTTTTAAATGAACAAGAAAAAAAATCCGTGTGTGTGTGTGTGTGTGTGTGTGTGTGTGTGTGTGTGTGTGTGTGTTAGGGTGCGTGCGCGTTCGTACGTGCATGTGTGTGTGTGTGTGTGTGTGTGTGTGTGTGTGTGTGTGTGTGTGTGTGTGTGTGTGTGTGTGTGATAGTGCGTGTTGGAGTGAGACTGGAAGTTTAGAGGGGTGAGTGAGTGCGTATGCGCGTGTAAATGTACATATGGAGATATAACACACACCAACGAATAATAAAGAATGAAAGTCAGAGCAGTATGCATGAGCAATTTAAAACACTGGAACATTAACGTGACATATTTTCGCTTTATTCCATCATGGTTACACTGCATCACCAAGAACATATATGAGACAAGCATGGTGCATTTTAAAACAAAGCACGAAGCATTTTGGGCTGTGAATGTTTCCCACTGGGTCCAAAAACATATCACGTGTTTATAATTCTACAAAGAATATTTTGTGGAATCTCTTACATTTCACTATGCGCAATCTGTTGCAGCCAGTATTTCGTCTAGCATTTAAAACACTATTTGTAGCAGGAATCCTAAGTAAAAATCTGCAGTATTCCAGACAAACATTAATTTCATAAATGTTTAAAACCACCACTTTTTTGCCAAATATTTGCATGTAACTTTCGTGACTACTTGAAAGTCAACAGTTAAGTTTATCATCGGTTATACATTTAGTGACTATTTTGAATCATCAGTTTAGTTTATTGTCGCGTATAAATTTTGTGACTATTCAAAAATCAGCAGTTCACTTTATCATCGCTTATAATCGTTGTGACCATTTAAAAATCAACAGATCAGTTTATAGTCGCTTATATGTTTTGGAGTATTTCAAAATCAACAGATCATTTTATCGCCGCTTTTTGTTTCTATTGTATAAAACAGTTTCAACCCCATGTACATACTGTATGAACAAGTTTAATGTTACGCTTTACCAACATGTGAACGCCAGGTATTTACATGGACCGGA
>CM031627.1:45480452-45501813 GCA_018398815.1 Conus ventricosus
ACGACGCGTTTCCACCTCTCAGGTCTCTTCAGGCATGATACGCCACACTCAGGACAACGACAATGAACGAGCAGTCACTTACCTTGATTCAACGCCTCTCTTCGCCGAGCTGGATGGAGATAAGTTATTGCTCGTTCATTTTCCTTGTCCTGAATAAAGTCTATCTTGCCTGGAGAAGACCTAAGAGGTCGAAACAGAGGGCCAACAGCTAGTCGAAACAGAGGGCCAACAGCTAGTCGAAACAGAGGGCCAACAGCTAGTCGAAACAGAGGGCCAACAGCTAGTTTGTCTGCAATGGAGGGGCTGCAAGTTTGAAGTGATGAATGAAAACGGTTGATACTTTTCCCTGCCTGGATGTTTTTGCAGTCACCTTGGAACAGAAGCTTCTCCGTGACCGACGTTTGCTTATTTTGAAAATATGTCTTGATTTAGCTCACAGGTTTTGACGGTCTTAAGCGTCGGGCACTGAAGTTACATACAATGTTGAAACCATTTGCATTTACCGCTGGTATGCTGACCGTCAGTGGTTACCCATGATTTCATTAGATCATGTTAGAACACTGTTTTTTTGTGGAAATTTTATAAGAACATCTGTCAGGCTTTTTGGAGGGTCCAGACTTTGCAGAACATCCTCTTCGATCAGGGTTTTTTTTTTCTTCCGATATTTCCTACAACAACGTCTTGAATGACGTCCCCGGATACCCCAGTGTACGTGGGTGTTCTCCGTGCTGGTGGGACAGTGGGGCTAGACGTTTCAGTCCCTCTCCGTTTCCTCGTCCGGTAATTGTAGCATTGAGAAAAAGAATTGAATACTGTTGAGGGTTTTTTCTTCTTTATTTTTCCTCTCTTTTTTTTTAGTATGGCCTTTAGCTCCACTGGCCGACTGGTTAGCAGGCTGAGACCCAGTGGGAGAGGGTGGGGGCGTGTGGGAGAGGGTGGGGGCGTGTGGGAGAGGGTGGGGGCGTGTGGGAGAGGGTGGGGGCGTGTGGGAGAGGGTGGGGGCGTGTGGGAGAGGGTGGAGGCGTGTGGGAGAGGGTGGGGGCGTGTGGGAGAGGGTGGGGGCGTGTGGGAGAGGGTGGGGGCGTGTGGGAGAGGGTGGAGGCGTGTGGGAGAGGGTGGAGGCGTGTGGGAGAGGGTGGGGGCGTGTGGGAGAGGGTGGAGGCGTGTGGGACATCTTCAGCATTTCAACTTTTTCTCTGCTCAGAGTACTGAACTCAGAGCGTCAGTAGAGGGGGAGGGTGTAGGTGGGAGATGGGGGGTGGGGGGGGGGGGGGGGGGGGGGGGGGGGGGGGGGGGAGCGGGGGGCGGAGGGTTTCCCAGAACGGCCGGTTCAGACTGCTGGCCTGTCTGGGAGGTGGCGGTTTTCACACCTCCACCATGGGCGCTCTGAGCGGTTGAAGTGATGAGTTAATCGCCCCCGCCTGATGCTATACTGTTACCTCGCACCCACTAGTTGCGGGGAAGGTCAGGTCCCATCTGACAGTTGACAGACACTCGTCGAATCTGCCACAGCTTCCGAGTAGGACATACTGAACTCACTCTGACTGCTCCCAGCTTCTACGGCTTCGTGAAAGGTTTTTTTTTTTCTTTCAGTCTTAACTTTCTGAACAGATATTTCTTGTTGCCACTTCCGGCAGTCCCGTGAGGATGGGGGTGGCTGTCACCGCAGTTTGCACAATAGGTTAGATCCCTGACAAGGCCCCTCTGCCCTGAAGCCTCCCCTCTTCAACCTCCTCACCCCCACCCCCACCCCCACCTGTTGTGAACGTGGTCCACTTTATGACAATAAGCACCTCATCGGAGATGGGACATGGAGGTCTACTCAGACACTGAGATAGCCCATTTTTAATTGTGTGTCAGACACGGAGATAGTCCATTTTGATTGTGTGTCAGACACGGAGATAGCCCATTTTAATTGTGTGTCAGACACGGAGATAGCCCATTTTGATTGTGTGTCAGACACGGAGATAGCCCATTTTGATTGTGTGTCTGTGGTGGTGATGGCGCACAAGTTGTCAGTCAAAATGTTTGCCGCGACTCCTACACTTTTGTGAATGGTCACACACGGTGAACAGGAATCCCTCCCCGTGACCCTAACTCGCCCTGTCTTTTTGCCTCAGATTCGCCATCGTTGTCAGGACATCTGATATCGCCTTCTGACGCATCCAGCCGCTGGTGTAGGGGCCATGCTGTTTCCCCCGTCAACCAGCTTTGTGGCACTCCGGAGCGGTTTTGACTTCTTGCATTTTAACGGGCATTTGATGAGGCAAGAGCCGTTTGGAAGCCTTTGGATGGATTCGCCGTCGCCTGCAAGACCTTGGAACCCTTTCTGAATAGCAAAAGTTCTAAGAGCAGATGAGTGAAGAAGCCAGGCTGTTCGATTCTAGATTTCATCCCTCTGGCACCCACCCGTTATGAAGTCCACTAAGGGTCCAGAGCTAAGGTATGTACCCACCCGTTATGAAGTCCACCAAGGGTCCAGAGCTAAGGCATGTACCCACCCGTTATGAAGTCCACTAAGGGTTGTCACGCACGAACTGGCACAGGTCGCCTCAGTGACAATTGTGGAGTGTGGCCCGTCCAGTGCCAGGTGGCAGTGACCGTGAAGTGCGTGAATCCTGCCGGGAATTTGCTTACCTGTTAACTCTTGGAGGGGGAGGGAGGAGAGTGTCAAGCTCGTCGGAATAGTGAGTTTACGTGTGTAAACAAACGCTCGTGAAACCGGAGTTCTTCGATGTGTATGGGGAATTCCGTGAATGTGAGTGCTGTCTTGTGAGTTTCCGAGGTGAACTCGGAGTGTCGTGGTGTGTCTGCAAGTTAGTACGAACTGAGGCGTTATCCGCGAAGGTTGGGTTGGCCTCGTGCTCATGTTTGTTTCTGCTGTTGGGGGCAGGAGTTTGGTATGCCCTCGACCGACTTTTGAAGGTTTGGCTACCAGAGAAGACGGTCGGTGTTTCGGTGTTCAGCGAGGGGTTCTGCACGTACCAGGGCGTTGGCTGTCTGGCAGTGTCCCGGCGACTGAGGGTGTCGTCCAGTGTGTCGTCCGCGTCTTGACTGTCGGTGTTTCGGTGTTCAGCGACGGGTTCTGCACGTACAGGGCGTTGGCTGTCTGGCAGTGTCCCGGCGACTGAGGGTGTCGTCCTTTGTGTGTCGTTCCTGTTGTTGTCCAAGGTGAGCGTGTAAAGTAATGGGAAGTCTGGAGGGCTGTGTAGTTGGTTGTTTGTAGATATCATGGTTTCATCAACTTTTGTGTTTCAGTTCCCGGAACGGGAGGATTTCCTTTTAATTTGATTTTTATTCGCAAAGATTCTTTTTATGTGAACTTGGCTAAGAGGAGGAGATTTAAATGTGCGGAAGTTTGAAGAAAAGAGATATGACTTGAACTTAAGGTCGAGGAAAAACCGTACATATGGGAATGATGTAATGTGCATTCCGGTTCTACTCTGATAGATAGGTGGATGTGTTACAGCGGTATTGATGTGCTAAGACAATATGTTGTACGTGGTTGTGGTCGCTGGTGTACAGAAATACTGGTTTCGAGTTTGATAAAGATTGGTTATTTTCGGGGTGTATGTTGGTATCGGAGGACGGGAACTTTTAATATTAAGAGGAGACTGTCACGCGGTGCGTGCCAGGTACGGAGGGCAGACTGCTTGTGATGTGTCTGGGCGTGTGTGAGGTTTATTGATAGGTGACGGGTGGTGGACCTTGGATAGACACGTCTTGTGGAAGTTCACTTTTGGCGTTTGCACTTGGAACTAAACCGGTTGGATGGGCGGAAAGGAGAATTAGGGATAGTTATATTAATAAAAGAGTTGTTGTTTTTTTTTTCAATTATTATTAAAGATTTGCAGGTGAACTCATGATTGTGTTAAATACAATAGTAGTATTAGTTAGATTACTTGGTATAGGTTATTACGATTAGAAATAGAAGAGAAAAAAATAGCAGATGATAATAATAAAAGGTGTTTAAGATATTTAGGAATTGCCTCAGAAGCCTACATTTGGTGTGTATATATGTATATGGTTGTTTTAGTCGACTGTGGTGCACTAGTATTCAAAGATGTTTTCCGCAGCATTGGGGTGTCGGTAGACAATGTATAGCAGCGCTCGGAAATCCTTGTCGAGCTTATGTAATTGGTGATTGTCATCGTGCTTGATAATTTTTGATGACATTTGTAGAATTGTGAAATTTTGCCTGCTAGGAAATTGGGATACCCGGGTTCAATTCTATTATTTGGTTTTGCTTGAGATGGGTTTGAGTCTATTAAGCATGTTTCTGAGTAATCGATCCTGAACTGTGACCGGTACTGTCGTCACTAACGGTCGGATTGTTCGTTTGTTCGTTGCAGTGAATATGATTTATAATCTTAGTGAATCATTGTCTTGGAGACCTCGATGGGAAATGAAGTCGTGGGCATGAAATTCAGATAGTGTAATCACTTTTATGAAGGAATGGTTATAATTATGTTGTGGCTGTTGATGGAAGTGGAAAGTCAATGAAATTGGTTTACATGTGTAATGGAACATTTCTGGTGTGAGAGAATTTTGATGTCAAGGTGGCTGGTTGTATAAGTCATGATTTAAAATTCCAATTAGCTGTCGCACTTTGGGTTGTGACATGTAAACACTGAGAATCATTTACTTTAGTGAAGCAACAAATAAGTATAACTGTATTCTTCTGTGGTAGTAAGACATTTCCTTTTGCACAGGGTTCCGGCGAGTTTTGTATACCTCCCCCACACGGCAAATCCGTGAGGGTCGGCCTCTCAGGTGGTGGGAGTTTGGCACCGCCATCCCACTGTCATCCCTGCCCACTTCTCTGCCGGAGTGGGGACGCACCCGGAGCCGGCAGGATGCGTTCCGG
The DNA here is from genome assembly GCA_018398815.1 of Conus ventricosus. Lineage (NCBI taxonomy): Eukaryota > Metazoa > Mollusca > Gastropoda > Neogastropoda > Conidae > Conus > Conus ventricosus. Next base: position 45,485,320 of record CM031627.1, read on the forward strand.
TCGGGACGTCATCCCTCTTCCACAGTCCGAGGGTGTGGCAACTGTCTCTTCAACTGTCTCTTCAGGGTGGCAAGCGTCTTGAGGGCCCACCGCAGTATTCCATCAGCGTGTGACTCGCGGGTGTGGTTGGTGCCCGGTAGGGAGGGAACTGCGTTCTTCGTGTCACAACGTTCCTCTCCTATCAAGCGCTTCAGTGAAGGTTTTGTGTTTTGGCGGTGCATTAGTGAGAGCGCCGTCAAGCAGACCGACGGTTTCATAACCATATCGGGAAACGCTGTGTTGCCGTTTGTTGTTTTTTTTTTGTGTGTGGTTTTGTTTTTTTTTTTTTGAAGAAGTTTTGTTTTTGCCTGTGTCAAGTACCCGCCAGGGACTTCTGATGAAGTATTGAAAATACAACAGTGGGTGCGGGTTACTTGAACAATTGGTGTTGAACATTTGGGGGTTAAACTTTTGTGTCCGGGTGGTTTGACACCGGCATATAAAAACTAGCAGAAAGAATATATTTTGGAAAAGAGACATCGCGTGGGGATCTCAGGTTTATGAGGTATCAACCTTGTTTGGTATTTCAGCCTGGGGTTACCAGGGGATGTGATGAGTCACCCTTGTTCCTTCGGGTATTAGCCTTTGGTGGGCTGAGGTGTGTATTTGTGCCTCCTGAGGGAAGGGTTGTTATATGTAAACGTGCAGCACATGCGTGCACGGGTATGCATAAGGGGCCATGTGTTGATGGTCGAGTATTGATAGTATTGTTGGATTCTTTTGGGGTTTGTGTGTTGTTTTTTTTTTGTGTGTGTATGTGTGGGGAAAACTGCCTATGTGTCGGATATATAAAGGTATTGGTGTTTCATCTGCCATTCTGTGGGTGAGAGTGCGTGTGTGAATGCAAATAAAGCCTTCTGTTTGTGCACTGTATTTTCTTTTGTGTGTGTTTGTTGTGTGGCGTTCATAATTAGTAAAAGGGGGAAAGGGGTGGTTATAACGGGGGATATATTAATACATATATCCCTGTCTACTGTCTTATACAGAGCTAAGGTATGTACCCACCCGTTATGAAGTCCACTAAGGGTCCAGAGCTAAGGTATGTACCCACCCGTTATGAAGTCCACTAAGGGTCCAGAGCTAAGGCATGTACCCACCCGTTATGGAAGTCCACTAAGGGTCCAGAGCTAAGGTTTTGTACCCACCCGTTATGAAGTCCACTAAGGGTCCAGAGCTAAGGCATGTACCCACCCGTTATGAAGTCCACTAAGGGTCCAGAGCTAAGGCATGTACCCACCCGTTATGAAGTCCAGTAAGAGTCCAGAGCTAAGGCACGTGCGTCCTGACCCCTTCCAGGCTTTGATGGTGGGGGAGGGGGAGGGGGGTGGGTGGGTATGCGACAAACAGCAACCAATAAATCCTGTCTCCTCTAGTCATACCCAGCTCCCGAGAATAATGAACACAGCACTACAGTGGATGATTTCCCAGTCACAGAGGCCTGCCTTGACCCAACCACACGCACGGGTAGCTGACCAACCCACATGGGCTAGTGTCTACCTCCTGTCTAGAGCCAAAGAGAGCACCAGCCCTCTCAATCACCATTACCTCATTCCCCTCCACAACGGGTCGCAATGAACGACAAACATGACGGGTCTAGAGAAGACCACAGAGACAGGAAGAATGTGGAAAAGACGATTGCAAAAGGAGGAGTAGATGACAGAAGAAAAGAAGAAATCCATGAAGAAAGGCAGAAGCAAGTTGAAAGTTGAAAAGAGGCATAAAGAAAGGCAGAAGATAGGAGAGGTAAAACGGTGGTTACACTTAGGACCCTCACCTTTAACCTTCTGACGTAGGAATCAGGAGGCATCTACTCCTACCTCGTGATGTTTCGGTCGGTCAGTTACTTGCTTACATGGGCCTAGAAGCATTACGGAAAAGGAGCGTTCTCTCAAAGTACAGATACCCCTGTTAGCACATCCTAGGGGATCGCTGCACCACGCAAGCCCTACATCCACTGCAAGGTCGTAATTGCTAACCCCCTCTCCCCCCCCCCCCCCCCCCCTCCCAGTGAGGATTCACTGACGATGATAGGAAACGTGATGACGGAAAATGTTTTGTATCTGCTGCAGTTGAATTCCAAGGTACACAATTGGGTGTGTCAAATGTCCGACATATGCAGTAATATCGCGAAACACACGCGGTACACATGTAACACAAAGACAAAAATCTTTTTAAACTGTCCAGTTTCTAACTCAGCTGCTTTTTAGTGAAAAACAAAGAGAACAATCCACTTCATCTGCGACAGTGACCAGATAAATTTGTGATGAAATCGTTCTTTTCTTCTGATTATGTTCATCCGAGAAGCGCGCGCGCACACACACACACACACACACACACACACACACACACACACACACACACACACACACACACACAACACACACAAACACACTCACGCACACACAGATGCATGCACGCGGGAGCGCGCGCACACACACACACACACACACACACAGACGCACACACACACACACACACACACACACACACACACACACACACGCACGCACGCACGCACGCACGCACGCACGCACGCACACACACACACACACACACACACACACACACACACACACACACACACACACACACACACACACACAGAGGGGAGGGGGGGGGAATCCTCTGATTGGGAGGATGAACCCCTCCGGAAGTTCTGCTCTCTCGGAGCCGCCGTAAAGCGTTCTATTACCTGTGGAGGTGTCGTATCCGTTGCCCAAAAGCGTTCTATTACCTGTGGACGTGTCCGTATCCGTTGCCCCAGTTGACCGGCGCGTGGTTCATGACGAGTGGAGCAGAACCCGCCGCTCTCAGAGGATTGGTGCTATGCCAAGCGTGGGAAACGCCACCCGCCTCTGCACCGTGTCTGTTAAGAGGGAAGGGGAAGAAAGGGTGGGGGTGGGTGGTGGTCACGAGGAGAGTGGGATGGGGTAGGGGGACGGTAGTGGGAAGGGGGATGGACAGAAAAGGAATGCACTTTAAGGGAACCTCACCCATACAGACACCAACAGGACAATAATAAGCATATTGAGTCAGGGAACATAAACACATGGCGAACACCGTATTTCTTGGGAGTAGGAAAAGACTGGAGAGAGAAGGCGAGGGTGGAGGAGAGGGGGTGGGGGCGGAAGGAGAGGGTGCACGCACGCTCCACGCACGCAAGCCTACAGAGAGAGAGAGAAGAGAGAGGGAGAGAGAGAGAGAGAGAGAGAGAGAGAGAGAGAGAGAGAGAGAGAGAGACAGACAGACAGACAGACAGACAGACAGACAGAGACAGACAGAGAGAGAGATAGAAAAGAGAGGAGAGAGATAGAGAGAGAGAGAGAGAGAGAGAGAGAGAGAGAGACAGACAGACAGACAGACAGACAGAGAGAAGACGAAGAACAACAACAAGACCAAGAACAAGAAGAAGAAAGGGAACAGCAACAACGAACATCGACAACCAACAACAGCAAACAACAGTAACAACAACAGCAGCAGCAACAACAATTACAACAGCAACAAACAACAACAGCAGTAGCAGTAGCAGCAGCAGTAGCAATTACAACAACGACTGCAAGAACAATAACAACAACAACAGCAGCAGCAACAACAATTACAAAAAAAATGGCAACAGCAACAACAATACAATAACAACAACCGTAACAGTTTGTAGCGTTGGTGACACGTTGCACCAAACAATTCATCCTCGGCTTCCTGCTCTTACGAGGGCAACTTCCTGGTCATCCATCGCCCTCCCCCCTCCTTCCGCCCCCCCCCACCCCCGCCCCGCGCCCCTGTGGATCCCAAGTGAAAGTTCAAAGGAGACTTTAACCCTCCACTTTTTCGCCCCACTCCGCACCCCCCCCCCCCCCCTAAAAATAAAAGGAAAAAAAGGAAAGGAAACTGATCTTCCCACTTTTTCCATTCGCCAAGCAAACGGATCCGCCCCTGAAAACTGTCAACGTTTTGAGAGGGAGGCTGAGGGGGTGGGGTGGGGGGGAGGAGGGCGGTTAGAGGTGGTAAAATCTCACATGAAGGTGAACGGCTCAGAATAGCAGAAATTTGGAGAGGCAGATATGAGTGAAGGAGAAGCCCGCTGATGCAAGGAGCTCAAAAGAACGCCAATGATTGTAAGAAAAAAAAGACAGAACACACACACACACACACACACACACACACACACACACACACAACACACACACACACACACACACACACACACTATAACAAAACAAAATTAAACAAAACAAACAAAAAAAGAAAAGAAACCTGGAGCTCTCAAGGTCAAAAACAGCGAAAATACCTTTCAGTGCAACGTACCTGTCATACCTCAATTCCAGTACCTTAACCGTCCACAAAAGGTGAACGCACTTAAGGAAATTTCTTCTTCTACATGTGGGTCTGATCGCAAAGAGTCCATACTGAATTCAGAGAGCCGAAGTCGTGAACTTGGAATCCGATTTCAGTTGAACTTGGAATACATGAATCGGTCACTATCGTACAGCCAAAACTCACAGACGAAAGAGAAAAAAAAAAGAAAGGACGGGCCATCAAGAAAATGTAAAAAAAAAGTTGTGCACTTTCTTGATGCTCCATCTTTTGGGTGTGTGTGTGTGTGTGTGTGTGTGTGTGTGCGTGCGTGCGTGCGTGCGTGCGTGCGTGCGTGCGTGCGTGCGTGCGTGTGTGTGTGTGTGTGTGTGTGTGTGTGTCTCTCTCTTCTCTCTCTCTCTCTCTCTCTCTCTCTCTCTCTCTCTCTCTCCCCCCCCCCCCCCCCCCCTCTTCGTTAGCTTTAGCTCAACGACATTACCGATCGTTGCATTCAAAGCCCAGCTAATGTGCTTTCCAAGTTCCAGACCCGCACACACTCTACAATGCTGAAAACTTGCTGTGTTTGACATTCAACAAATTGACATTTTCAGAGGGTTCAATACTAGCGCTTTTCGAGATGTGCTCATTCTAACTATTACAGAAGTTCGGGTTGTTCGGAAGTAACCAATCTCCACGAAGGACCTACGACGAGCCGCTTACCCAGACGAGTCTCAGCTGCCTGGAGCTTGGAATCCGCAGAGTCTTGCTTCGCTTGCAACGCTTGGAGCACCTGCAGGAGATTCTGCTCCGTCGTCTTCAATCTCGTCTCCAGGTCCTTCGTGTGCTCTCGGGCCTGGGTCACTTGGGCGCCGAGGGACAGCGATGGCGATGCCTTCCAGCTAGCGTCCAGCTCCCCATGAAGGCTCGGACCACCCCGAGGTCAAGGACAGAGGGTTCAGAGGTCAGGCGCAGGAAGCTTTTTCCGGCCTTGGGCGTCGGCGAGTTGTCTGAAGTGCAGGACCGCGTCGTCCTGCAGCAGCGAGGCTTTCAGGTCCTTCTCCAGGGCCCAAATCTCGGGGCTGGTGTCCGGGATCTTGGAGAACCCCCAGGCCAACTTGGACAGGTCCCCCAAAGCGTCCTGTGCTCGGGTTCCTTCCGCTTTCAACCGGGCTTCCGCCGCTTCGGCCTTGGCTTCAACGGACTCCAGCAGCTCTCGCGCAGACCTGTTGACCCAGCGGAGGATTTCGTCATAGCGGGCGTTGAGCTCTTGCGTCACTTCCTGTTTCTGACGTCCGAGCTCCCTCTCGTCCTGGGACAGGCGCCGGATGGACGCTTCCAACACAGAGATCTGCAGGAAAGGGAGAGAAGCGTCTTTTGGTTGTATGCTACACAGGTTGTATGCTACACAGGTTGTATGCTACACAGGTTGTATGCTACACAGGTTGTGCATTCAGCTGCCGGGGAGTGGCTAGAATCGCACCATGAGAGCTAGCTTTCGTTCACTGATTGCACATGGGATAGATAGATAGATCGACAGATCGATAGATCAATAGATCGATCGATAGATAGATAAATAGATAGACAGAGAGATACATAGATAGCCGTCCATTTACTCAGCGGAGGGTTGGGAGAGGGAGTGTCATCAAACTAAGGGGGACCAAATCCAAAACAAACAAAAAAAGATAAAAAGATTTTTAAAAAAAGAAGAAAAAGAAACGGAAAGAAAAGGAAGAAAATGCAAAAAAAGAATTTATTTTCCACTCACCTGCTCCCTCGCCCTGGCCACGAGGTCCCGCAAACGCTCCTTGGCCGGAAAGTACCGCTGACACCATTGTCCTCCGTGACGTGAGACTGGTGGGACGTCATCTTGCAGTAGAGGCACACAGGTGCGTCACAGTTCTTGCAGAAGAAACACAAGGGCTGGTCGGGGTGGTAGGGCATTTTGGAATGGGGGGCTTCCTTTCTTGCTGGGGGGCCGCGTCCAGGGAATCTAAGGCAGAACCAGTGTTCCCGTGGATTGGTTGCCTGCCCCATGACAGGAGGGGAGGGGATGAAACGTGGACCAGAAGAGAACAGAACAGAACATTATGGTATATGATATGATAGAATGCCGTGTGATAAGAAATAACAATATAATAGCGAGGGGTGACTGCCAGAACCAAGTATCTCGCATATAGATAATAAGGGAGATGCTGGGTTCTGGCAGCCAACCCTCGATATATCCTATTATGATGCAATACCATGTCATACAACACACTGTAGCAGGTATGGCATAAGGTGATAGAATGTAATATGGTGTGAGATAACATAAGACAAAGTATGAGGTGATATGATATGATGCAACACAAAATGATGCAAGATGATATGATCAAGTACAACATGACATAATGATGTAGTGTGGTATAATACGACATGACATACTATACTATACTATACTATACTATACTATACTATACTATACTATACTATACTATACTATACTATACAGTAATGTAATGTAATGTAATGTAATGTAATGTAATGTAATGTAATGTAATGTAATGTAACGTACATAATATAATGTGATTTGATATAATTTAACGAGATAATGTAATATAATACAATACGATACGATACGATACGATACGATATAATATAATATAATATATATAATATAATATATATAATATAATATAATATAATATAATATAATATAATAAATATAATATAACATAGTATGATATAATGTAATGTAATGTAGCGTAACGTAACGTGACATCACATGGTATGATGTGGCCTGATATGATATGATATGATAAATATAATAATTATATACATAATATAACAATTCATAATAGAACACAACCCAAAATCATAGAATAAGATGTTATATCACACAAAACGATGTATATGTAGCATAACGCATAACACTTCAGTTCAATTCGTGTTGTTTAGAGCCCAGCCGACCACAAAGCCCCATACCAGCGCTGTCACGTCGTCAACTATCACTCTCTACACAAAAGAAGGAACAACACCCACATCACATGCACAGAAGTCACTCAAACAGATTCTTTCCCCTCAAAAACACGGTGAAACTGCTTGAAACTCTTTCTTCTGTTAAAAAAAAAAAAATCTTGGATCAGAAGAGAAGAAATGTTTACGGGAATTCCCAAACAAACAACAGGTGGACTTCTACGAGCACGATTTTCCTGGAGTCTGCTGCGATGTGTTTATCAACGTCATGTCTGACATCAACGGAAGTCCTAATACTCTTGAAGAAACACGTTTCACAATGAGTGAGACATCATATGGAATGCCCCATTTAGCTTCTTTTTGCCTTCTAACAGATGTGTGTGGGCATTAATAAAATTGGTCATGTGTGCCATAGGTTTAATCTGCTTCTTCTTTAAGCTCTCCCCCCACTCCACTCCCTCCCCCTACCTCCCATCCTCTACTCCCTAGTAGCACATGGTAAAAACTCTTTAAGGTTTGGACAGATTTACGAAATAACTTTTACACACTTAACAAATGTGTCGTAAAGGAAATTCGAATGATATGTCTATGTCTGGTCTGCTTTCTGTATGAAACCTTTCGCTCTTGATTCGAGAAGGAAGGAAGGAGGAGGAAACAGGGAGGGAAGTGTAGAACGAGGGCGGTGGGAGGGGGGGGGGGGGGGGCGTGGCAGGGCAAGAAAGGAGGAAGAGGAGGGAGAGAGAATATCACCGTCGATCCTGTCATTACGGTCCAGGGGAAGAAAGGAGGGGACGGTAGAAAGGGACAACGGGTGTGGGGGGGGGGGGGGGGGGGGGGGGGGAAGGGACGGGGGGGGGGGGGGGGGGAAGCAGAGGAGGGGGAGGTGTTGAGAAGCACATCGTTGAGGTATTGAACGTCATCTTCGTTTGACCACACCACACACACACACACACACACACACACACACACACACACACACACACACAAACACGCACACACGCACGCACGCACGCACGCCACACACACACACAAATTAAACACATACACTCACACACACACACATACAAACACGCACACACACACACCACACAAAACACACACACACACACCACACACACACACACCACACACACACATACATACTCGCATGATGGGAATCGAACCCACGACCTCCCAGCCGGAAGTCCACGACGCTAACCATTTTACCACGGTGGATGGGAGGGGGAGATAGATAGATAGATAGATAGAAGAGAGAGATGAGAGAGAGAGAGAGGAGAGAGAGAGGAGAGAGAGGAGAGAGGAGAGAGAGGACAGACAGACAGACAGACAGGAAGGCAGGCAGACGGACAGGCATACCAGACAGACAGACAGGCAAACACCAGAAAACACAGACAGACAGACAAAATGACAGACACACACACGCACACACAGACAGTCAGAGATACAGGCAGACAGACAGACAGACACACAGACAGACACACAGACACACACACACACACACACACACACACACACACACACACAAACACACACACACACAAACACACACACACACAACACACACACACACACACACACACACACACACACACACACATGTACACACATGATGGGAATCGAACCCACGACCTCACAGCCGGAAGTGCACGACGCTAACCATTTCACCACGGTGGCTGGGGGAGAGAGAGAGAGAGAGAGAGGAGAGAGAGAGAGAGAGAGAGGAGAGGAGAGGGGAGAGAGACAGAGAGAGACAGAGAGACAGAGAAAGAGAGAGAGAGAGAGAGAAACACACACACACACACACACACACACACACACACACACACACACACACACACACACACACACACACACATGGAAGGTGACTCACCTGTTCAAGCAGACTCTTACAAGTCTGGAAAGTCCGCTGTTGCAGGTCTGGCACAGGTGGGTGGCCAGGGTTGATTGACCACCTCACACATGTCACATGCAGGTGAGGGGAAGGAGGGGGTCCTCGGCCCCCTCCGGCAGGGGAAGGCTGGTTCTGGAAGCGAAGAATCCGGGTGGACAAAATAAGAAACGACGGAACGAACGTGCAAATTATCGTTGGCTCCAACATAGCACATCCTTTCTGTAAATAAATCATTATGTTCACACCCATTGTATTGTTAGCTCGTGTTCTATTTTGATCATGTCCTTTCCTTTCTACTAATGTTATTATTATTATTATCATCGTAGTCGTCGTCGTCGTCGTCGTCATCGGCCATCTTCATCATTATTATTACTTATTATTATTATTATTTTTATTATTATTATATTATTATTTCGTATAGTAGTAGTAGTCGGCCCGCTTATAAGGTGCTCGTGTTATATGGAACCTCTGTTTTAAGGAGCACAAAAAGTCATTCCCCAATTTACTTAGTTCTTTGTTATGACTTACAAAACTCGCTTAGAAGGAGTTCGGTTTATACGATACCTCGCTTACTGGGAGTGAAAATATTAGGGCCCTAAAACCGCACTGAGTCGCGTTATAAGGAAGTGCGATAGCACGGCTTCAACCGAAAGTAGGTCGAGTAATTTAATCTTTCCTGTAAGGGAGAATTATCGGTACTTGACTTCCGCGGCAAACTTCCGCTCATCACAACTCTTGCGCGCTACCTTCAAGAGAAACATGTCTGGAACGCGCGAAAAAGAGGAAAATCTCTTTTCCCTCAGTCAAAAGCTCGCGACATTATAAGAAAAATAGAAGCCAACCCTCTACAAGAAAGGCAGTGATTGCTGAGGAGTCTGGGTATTCCGTTTACCACCCTCTGCGACATCTGGAGGGATCGCCAGAAATATAGTAAACATGCCAGTGGACACCCAGGATCTATCGCGGAAAACGATCACGCGCATCTAAACTGGAAACGTGGATGTCAATCTGCTTCAATTGGTTTTCAGATGCAAGGTTAGGCGGGATTCTTTAGTTTTGTACTCTGTTCATAATGTACACCCCCCCCCCACCTCTCTTCTCTCTCTCTCGTTAATCAATCTCAAACGCTGAACTGTGATTTTTCTCGTGATTCTGTGATACGTGGACAACCTTTGCAATAACTGTGGCGTGCCCTACGTGTGTGTGTGGGTGTGTGTGTGTGTGTTGTGTGTGTGTGTGTGTGTGTTGTGTGTGTGTGATTATTCATGCGTTCGTGTGGGTGGGTGGTGTGTGTGTGTGTGTTGTTGTGTGTGTGTGTGTGGGTACACGTGTTAACCTATTTATGTGTTTTATGGACGGTATTTTAATGTAGGCTTTTATTTTAATTTTTCTTTTATGTTCGTTCTGTTTGTTATGTGGGATGTTGGATTTACCCATTGGGGATGAATAAAGTGTATCTTATCTTATTTCTCTTCTCTTTCATCTCTCTCTTCTCTTCCTCTTTCTCTTCTCTCTCTCTCTCTTCTCTCTCTCTCTCTTTCTTTCTTCTCTCTCTCTTTCTTTCTCTCTTTCTTCTTTTCCTCTTTCTCTCTCTTCTCTCTCTCTCTCTCTCTCTCTCTCTCTTTTCATGTGTGTGTGTGTGTGTGTGTGTGTGTGTTGTGCGCGCTGCGCGCGCGCGCGCGCGGCTCGTCCAGCATTCCTCATTACTTCTTTGTTGGACAGAACGGGACAGTAGCCCAAACCGCAAGTCAATCATGCTGTGTTAAGTGAGAGCTAGTGAGAGAGAGAAAGAGAGAGAGAGAGGAGCGGAAGGGGTTTCGGTTGGCCCTTTGTGTATGGTGTGTGTATGTATGCGTGTGTTTACGTCGTGTGGGACGTGCGTGTTGTTGCTGATATTTCGTTACCAGAGGCTTAGACTAGGATCTCCTGTTTGGAATAGATTTATTTATAGCCATCTGTAGTGTTATTCCAGGGTTACTTTGTTCACCCTGTTGTGGTTTTTTTTTTTTTTCCAATATTCCTAGGTCACAAGGGGGTAACCCATGAAAACGGACCTGTGATGAAAAACGAAGGCCGAGAGAGTTGCTGACTTATCTCGGCAGTGACGGGTGGATGCGGAAACGGGGGTGATTGGATGGAAAGAAGACCAGCATCGTATTTAAAAACGATGAGTGGAGAAAGAGCAAGTGTTGACGAACGAAAAAAGATCGTGGGTAGAAGGAGGTACTTCTTCCAACTCTTTGAAATGTATGAAGAGAAGGATGTCTTCAATGCTGATGAAACTGGCCTCTTTTGGCGACTTTGCCAGACAAGACCTTCACTTCAGAAAGAAAAAATGCAGAGGGGCAGGAAGAAGTCGACGGATAGGGTTAACTGTTCTTCCTGGGTTGCAACATGGACGGTAGCGAAAACGTTCGACCATTGCTCATCTTGGCAAGTTTGTAATCCACGATGTTTCAAACATGTGAAATGATTGCCCAGTTGGATAAAGTCAAACTACAGCGCCTGGATGACAGCGACATTTTCTCTTGAGTGGTTTGCTGGCGTTTGAACAGAGACATGCATATGCAACGGCGCAGGTGCTCCTTTTGATGGACAAGTGCTCCGCGCACAAAATCCCCGAGCAGCCACTTGAAAGCAGTCCAAGTTCTGATTCTTGCCTGCGAATTTCTACTGCAAAGCTCAACCATGCGATTCTGAAATAATACGCAACTTAAAGGTCCACTACCGACGCATGATGGTGCTCGGCATGCTTGCTTATCAGATCGACGGAGGTGTGAAGGCGGAAAGAACAGCGGCCTGAGTTTCGAATCTGCGGGATGCTGTCAATCTGATCGACAGTCGTGGCAGAAGGTGCCCCACTACAATCAGCACAATTTCGCCACGCCGGCTTTCCATTCTTGGATCTGAAGGACTGACCACAGGAGCCTGTTCCTGCAGCAGTACGATGATCAAGGAGCCTTCTCACACGTCTATGCAAAAAAGAGTGGGGCATTTCGCTCGAAGAGTACGTCAGTGTGGACGACCACTTGCCGACAACGGGACCACCAACGTTCTCGGCATCTGCTACATCAATTCGGCATCAAATGTTGCAGATGCAGGGCCACGGATCATCAGAGGAGACGAAGCATAGCGATAAAAAGAAGGAGATAGAGTCTCAGTTGGTGAAGTGTTAGGCTATGTGAGACAAATTAATGTATGTCTGCCAGGCAGGGTGTGGCGATGCAGTCACCAATTCTTTTCATGTGTTTAATGACCTGTTTGATGAAACACTAGTGATGCCCGCCATCATGTCACAGATCAGAGTTTTCTTACTTCAACTTCGAGTAACAATCTGAAACTGTAGAGAGACCAAATAGCACAGCGAAGGGTTCTCAAAACAAGTGGTGGGGAGGATTGAGATGTCGATGTGGAGGGAAGGGAAAGCAGGGAATACAGAAAACGGGGGAAATTGCGAAAATGAGAAAGGCAGGTGAAACGAAAGAAAGGGAGATGAAGGAAAACAGCGGGGAGGAAGTAGAATGAGGGGATAAAGGACGAAGAGCAGAAACGAGAAGAGAAACAAGAAGGGCGGAAAAGAAAAAAGACAGAGAATGATGGGAAAGATCAGGTGGGAAGGATGGGTGGTTTGAAGAAAGGGGAAGGGCATGGAGGGGTAGAAAGATGATTCGGATTTGAAAGAGAGGATGATTGTGGGGGCAATTGGAAAGGGAGAGAGGAAAAGCATGCAAAACGCCAAGAAAAGAGAAGGGGATGGAGAGAGGCACCACAGAGGCGGAGAAAAAGGATGCAGGAGTGATGCGGAGGAGTAGGAGGCAGAGAAAGAGTGGGGGATTGGAGTGTATGGAATCGAACCGCAGAGGAGAAAACAGGAAAGAATGATGTGAAGACTGCAAGGAAGAGAGAAAGATGACAATGAAATTGAGGGAATAACTGCAATGTGATAGAAACTCAGTGAAGCGAGGAAAAGAAGATGATGAATACACAGTAACAATCACCCAGGGTACAAATCCTGAGCCAGATCAGTTCCACCCGACTAATAAACATTGGCGGGAAAAGAGGCAATGTTCAAGATTGGGCTTTCTTATACCCATAGATCTACCCGGACTGAGATAAATCAAGCAACAGCTTCGCCCACCTTCGCAGGCGTGGGAGAACATTGTTGGATACGGAAAATGGAAGGGCACTAAGCTTTGAGCTTTGCGGGATCTAGGACAAAACAGGGCCGCCTGAAGAGATCCTGGTAGATTTCATGCGCTGAAAACCAGAAAACATTTGCCGGTATGTTGGTGGTGGTGGACCTTTGCGAGTTACTTGACGAAAATCTACAATGCAGGCCAGGGCATGGGGGTCCGGTTCGTCGAAATTTTGCCGCCGCAACTCCTGCAGACAACCGTGTACACAGCCAATCACCCCTTTCCTCCAGAAAAGTGGCTCTCGACACCCTCTCATTCCGGAATCCACAGATGTCTTGTCACACACTTTGAGGAGAAGATTTATCTCCGAAACTTATGCATTACATTTTGAAAAGGGTGTCAAGTACGGTTTTGAGCGCATTGCAGGCTGAGGATTCTCAAACAAGCGTACTCCTTTGATTTCTGGACTAAAATGATGTATAACCTGTCAAATGTTTCCTTTACCATTTCCTTCCTAACGTAATGCCGTTTGGTCGTGATTGTACAGCCATTTTTTGTATTTAGTTTATTGCTTTTTATAGTTGTTATAGTGACAGGCAGGTCCTATTTTTTTTCCTTCTACAATACATGTATTTCCTTTTGATGTTAATTTTTCAGTTTTTTGTTGTTGTTGTTATTCTCACAAGAAGTGAAATTAACCCAATGAAAAAATACATGTATTTCATTTTGATAATATTATTTTTTATTGTTTTCTTCATTGTTGTTATTCTCACATGAAAGTGAAATTAAGCAAAGTGACAGACAGGACCCGATTTTTTTTTTATTCAATACATGTATTTCTTTTTGATGATAATTTTTTCAGTTTATTGTTTTTTATTGTTGTTATTATCAAAGAAAGTGAAATTAAGCCAATGAAATCATTACATGTATTTCTTTTTGATGTTAAGACGCATTGATAGTAATGAGGAGGAAAATTGGTGATGTGCGGTGAGGACTAGTCCGCGGGTCTCAGATTAAGTTTTATTTGTGTGGCATTTTTTCGATTGAGACACAAGGGCGTCGCATTCTAAGACATTATTGTTGTTCATAGGACATGAGTCTAAGGGGCATTTATTTTCAATCCGCTGTGTGTGTGTTGTTTGTGTTGTGGGGATTGTGTGTGTTGTTGAGAGGGGGGGGGGGGGGGCGCCGGGGAGTGAGAGTGGAGAGAGAGAGAGTGAGAGAGAGGTGGAGAGAGAGAGAGAGGAGAAGCCCGCTTATAAGGTAGGTGGGACTTGGGTTACTCCTTATATTCCGAGACTCTAGTTAGAAAGGAAGTTCGGTTTTAAGGAGTAAAATATTTGGTACCAGCGCACTCCTTTAAGCGGGCCCGACTGTCTTACATAGTATCGTAATACTATCATCATGTTCACCACCTATAGTTAATTTTTTAAATTATCATTGTTTGATCGTTTCTCATCTAGGTTCTACTAACTGTTTTTCATATCATTAGCACCAACACACTACACTTATGGTACCTACTTTTATTATCATCACACTCTAATAGTATTGTGTTCTTTTTTTTTGTTTTTTTTGTTTTTTTTATTATTAGTTCATTGTTCATTTCTAATTTCTTTCTACTAACCATCATATTCTGTTAGTGATAGTGTTGTTTGTTTGTTGTTTCTTTCTTATTAATTGATCGTTTCTAGTTTTTTCTATTTTTAATCATTATTATTATTATGATTATTATTATTATTAATTATTATTATTATTATTATAATAATAATAATATAAAATTAATAAATAATAATAATAATTTATATTATTATTATTTTTATTATTATTACTATCATCATCATCTCATCATTATTATTATTATTATCATCATCATCATACCCATCATCATCTTGATCATCATCATCTTTTATTATTATCATCATTATTAAATATCATTTATTATATTTAAATTTTTTTAAAAATTATTATTATTATTATTTTTGTATTATTATTAGCACCAACCTCGCTGCACTTATTGTATCTACCAACATTAGATTACCACTTGATAGTACTGCTGTTGTTGTTGTTGTTATTATTATTAGCACCAACCTCGCTGCACTTATTGTAATCTACCAACATTATGATTACCACTTGATAGTACTGCTGTTGTTTTTTTTGCAGTATTATCCTTTGATCGTTTCTATTCCTTTCTACTACTATTACTATTACTATTAGCACCAATATCGCAGCTCCCATCATTATGATTACCACTCGATAGTATTGTTTGTTTGTTTTCCTTCTTATCATTGATCGTTTCGATTCTTTTTTGTACTAACTATTATTATCACTGTCAGCACCAACATCACTATACTTATCGTAGCTACCATCATTATGATCACCACCCAATAGTATTGTTTACCTTATTTTCATTTTATCATTTCTATCCCATTCTACTATTACTGTTTTCATTGTCCCGAATGTTGTTTGCTTTACCTGTAGAAGACTAAGAGGTCGAAACGCGTCGTGTTTTGTCCTGTGATCTGTGTGTCTTTTATTGTTTTCCTAAACTACCAACAATCTTTTTGAAATTGTTTCCATTTCAGCCTTCAGTTTATATCATTTTGAAACGAACGAAATGTTTTTTGAGGGAAAAGGGAAAAAGCACAAAGTCGGTGGCTTTAAAAAAAATTTCATCCAGCCCGAAGACAAAGGAAAAAAATATATAAATGTATGGAAGAAAACGTCCCACACACCTGCATGTCGACGCATTTACCACAATGAATGCATAACAATTAAGAATGAATGATGCAGTTATATAATTAGAGGAAGAGAGTGTGGGAGAGTGGGAAGGTGGTAGGAATAGAGAACGACCCATGGAAAAAGGGGAGAGAGAAGAGAGAGAGAGAGGGGAGAGAGAGAGAGAGAGAGAGAGAGAGAGGAGAGAGAGAGAGAGTGTGTGTGTGTGTGTGTGTGCGTGTGTACGTGTGTGTGTGAGTGTGTGTGTGTGTGTGTGTGTGTGTGTGTGTGTGTGTGTGTGTGTGCGTGAGTAAATATATTGTACGCCCGTTGCCTGTCACAACGGGAGGCGATTGGGAGCCAGTGGGAAGAAAGAAGGAATCTGGGTCAGAGGTCACGGGTTTTTTTACGCGAAGTACCCGGGGAAGGAGCAAGATGGGGGGCGCAAGATGGCGGCCCTAGGGGGGCCCC
>CM031627.1:45506913-45534413 GCA_018398815.1 Conus ventricosus
AGTTTGCTAATCCACGATGTTTCAAAAATGTGAAAAGATTGCCAGTGGACTACAAGTCAAACTACAGCGCCTGGATGACCAGCGACATTTTCTGTGAGTGGTTGCTGGCGTTTGACAGAGACATGCAATGCAACGGCGCAAGGTGCTCCTTGTGATGGACAAGTGCTCCGCGCACAAAATCCCCGAGCAGCCCTTGAAAGCAGTCCAAGTTCTGTTCTTGCCTGCGAATTCTACTGCAAAGCTCCAACCATGCGATACTGAAATAATACGCAACTTAAAGGTCCACTACCGACGCATGATGGTGCTCGGCATGCTTGCTCAGATCGACGGAGGTGTGAAGGCGAAAGAACAGCGGCCTGATTTTCGATCTGCGGGATGCTGTCAATCTGATCGATCAGTCGTGGCAGAAAGTGACCCCCACTACAATCAGCAACAATTTCCGCACGCCGGCTTCCAACTTGGATCTGAAGACTGACCACAGGAGCCTGTTCCTGCAGCCAGCTACGAAGAACAAGAGCCTCTCCTCACACGTCTATGCAAAGAGTGGGGGCATTTCGCTCGAAGAGTACGTCAGTGTGGACGACCACTTGCCGACAACGGACCCACCAACGTTCTCGGCATCTGCTACATCCACTTCGGGCATCAAATGTTGCAGAAGCGGGGGGCCACGGACTCATCAGAGGAAGACGAAGCAAGCGAAAAAGAGGCAGAAAGAGTCTCAGTTGGTGAAGTGTTAGGCTATGTGAGACAAATTAACTTGTACTGTCTGCAGGCAGGGTGTGGCGATGCAGTCACCAATTCTTTTCATGTGTTTAATGACCTGTTGATGAAACACATAGTGAATGCCCGCCATCAGACACAGATCAGAGATTTCTTTACTTCAACTTCGAGTAACAATCTGAACTGTAGAGAAGACAAAGACAGCGAAGGGTTCAAAACAAGTGGTGGGGAGGATGGAGATGATCGAAGTGAGGGAGGGAAAGCAGGGAATACAGAAACGGGGGGAAATGCGAAAATGAGAAAGCAGGTGAAACGAAAGAAAGGGAGATGAAGGAAAACAGCGGGGAGAGAAATGCGGGGAACAAGGACGAAGAGACAGAAACGAGAAGAGAAACAGAAGGGCGGAAAGAAAAAAGACAGAGAATGATTGGGAAAGATCAGGAGGGAAGGATGGGTGGTTTGGAAGAAAGGGAGAAGGGCATGGAGGGGGAACGAAAGATGATTCGGATTTGAGAGAGGATGATTGCATGAAAGAGAGAAAGAGAAAAGCATGCAAACGCCAAGGAAAAAGAGAAGGGATGGAGATGAGGCACACAGAGGCGGAGAAAAAGGATGCAGGAGTGAATGCGGAGGAGTAGGAGGCGAGAGAAGAGTGGGGGAGTGGATGGAATCGACCCGCAAGAGGGAAAAAACAGGAAAGAATGAAGGTGAAAGACTGCAAGGAAAGAGAGAAGATGACAATGGAAATGGAGGAAATAACTGCAAGTGGAAGAAAACTCTGATGAAGCGAGAAAAGAAGATGATGCATACACATGTAAAATCACCAGGGACAAAATCCTGAGCAGATCAGTTCCACCCGACTAAAAAACATTGGCGAAAAGAGCAATGTTCAAGATTGGGCTTTCCATATCCCATAGATCTACCCGACAGAGAAATCAAGCAACAGCTTCGCCCACCTTCGCAGGTGGAGACATGTTGGAGACGGAAACTGTATAGGGCACTAAGCTTTGAGCTTTGCGGGACTCAGGACAAACACGGGCGCTGAAGGAGATCCTGGTAGATTTCATGCTTGAAAACCAGAAAACATTTGCCGGATATGTTGGTGGTGACCTTGCGAGTTACTTGACGAAAAACACAATGCAGGCCTGGGCATGGGGGTCCGACGTCGAAATTTTTGCCGCCGCAAACCCTCCTGCAGACAACCGTGTACACAGCCATCACCCCTTCCTCCAGAAAGTGGCTCTCGCACACCCCTCTCTTCCGGATCCCAGATGTCCACACACTTTGAGGAGAAGATTTATCTCCGAAACTTATGCAGACATTTTGAAAGGGTTGTCAAGTCGGTTTGAGCATGCAGGCTGAGTTCTCAAACAGGCGTACTCCTTAGATTTCTGGAACTAAAATGATGAATAACCTGTCAATGTTCTTTACCATTTCCTCCTAACGTAATGCCGTTTGGTCGCTGGTTGCTACAGCCATTTTTTTTATTTAGTTTTATTGTTTTTATTGTTGTTATAGTGACAGCAGGACCTATTTTTTTCCTTCTACAATACATGTATTTCATTTTGATGATAATTTTTCAGTTTATTGTTGTTGTTGTTATTCTCACAAGAAAGTGAAATTAACCCAATGAAAAAATACATGTATTTCATTTTGTAATATTATTTTTTATTGTTTTCATTGTTGTTATTCTCACAAGAAAGTGAAATTAAGCCAGTGACAGCAGGACCTATTTTTTTTCTTCTACAATACATGTATTTCATTTTGATGATAATTTTTCAGTTTATTGTTTTTATTGTTGTTATTCTCACAAGAAAGTGAAATTAAGCCAATGAAACAATACATGTATTTCATTTTGATGATAAGCGCATTGTATAATAATGAGAAAAATGGTGTGCGGTGGAGACTGTCAGCGGTCTCAGATAAGTTTTTTGTGTGGCATTATTTGCTTGCCACAAGGGCAGTCGCATTCTAACACATTATTGTTGTGTCAATAGACATGAGTCTAAAGGGGCATTTATTTTCAATCCGCTGTGTGTGTGTTGTGTGTGTGTGTGTGCGAATGTGTGTGTGTGAGGGGGGGGGGGGGGGGGGGAGAGGAGGAGAGAGAGGGAGGAGAGATGAGAGGGAGAGGAGAGAGAGAGAGAGAGAAGCCCGCTTATAAGTAGTTGGACTTGGGTTACTCCTTATATCCGAGAACTCTGTTAGAAAGAAGTTCGGTTATAAGGAGTAAAAAATTTGGTCCCAGAGCACTCCTTAAAGCGGGCCCGACTGTCTACATTACGTAACTACTATCATCATGATCACCACCCTATAGTATTTTTTAAATTATCATTCGTTGATCGTTTCTATTCCTTTTACTAATTGTTATCATTATCATTAGCACCACATCACTACACTTATGGTACCTACTTTTATTATTCATCACAATCAATAGTATTGTGTTTTTTTTTGTTTTTTTTGTTTTTTTTAATTATTAGTCATTGATCATTTCTAATTTTTCTACTAACATCATTATTACTGTTAGTGATAGTGTTGTTTGTTTGTTTGTTTCTTTCTTATTAATTGATCGTTTCTATTTCTTTCTATTTTTTCATCATTATTATTGTATTATTATTATTATTATTTTTATTATTATTTTATTATTATTATAATAATAATAATATATAATAATAATTAATAATATAATAATTTATATTATTATTATTATTATTATTTTATTACTTATCATCATCATCATCATCATTATTTTAATATTATCATCATTATCATCATCATCATCATCATGATCATCATCATCATTATTATTATCATCATTATTATAATATCACTATTATAGTTATTTTTTTAAAATATTATTATTATTATTATTTATTGTTATTATTATTAGCACCAACCTCGCTGCACTTATTGTATCTACCAACATTATGATTACACTTGATAGTACTGCTGTTGTTGTTGTTGTTATTATTATTAGCACCAACCTCGCTGCACTTATTGTATCTACCAACATTATGATTACCACTTGATAGTACTGCTTGTTGTTTTTGCAGTATTATCCATTGATCGTTTCTATTCCTTTCTACTAGCTATTACTATTACTATTAGCACCAATTATCGCAGCTACCATCATTATGATTACCACTCGATAGTATTGTTTGTTTGTTTTCCTTCTTATTCATTGATCGTTTCGATTCGTTTTGTACTAACTATTATTATCACTGTCAGCACCAACATCACTATACTTAATCGTAGTACCATCATTATGATCACCACCCAATAGTATTGTTTACACTTATTTCATTGATCATTTCTATCCCATTCTACTATTACTGTTTTCATTGTCCTGAATGTTGTTTGCTTTACCTGTAGAAGACTAAGAGGTCGAAAACGCGGTGTTTTGTCCTGTGATCTGTGTGTCTATATTGTTTTCCTAAAACTAACCAACAATCTTTTTGAAATTTGTTTCCATTTTCAGCCTTCAGTCATATCATTTTGAAACGAACGAAATGTTTTTTGAGGGAAAGGAATAAGCACAAAGTCGGTGGCTTTAAAAAAAATTTCATCCAGCCCGAAGACAAAGGAAAAAATATATAAATGTATGGAGAAAAACGTCCCACACACCTGCATGTCGACGCATTTACCACAATGAATGCATAACAATTAAGAATGAATGATGCAGTTATATAATTAGAGGAAGAGAGTGTGGGAGAGTGGGAAGGTGGTAGGAATAGAGAACGACCGATGGAAAAGGAGAGAGAGGAGAGAGAGAGAGGAGAGAGAGAGAGAGAGAGAGAGAGAGAGAGAGGAGAGAGGAGAGAGAGAGAGAGTGTGTGTGTGTGTGTGTGTGCGTGTGTACGTGTGTGTGTGAGTGTGTGTGTGTGTGTGTGTGTGTGTGTGTGTGTGTGTGTGTGTGCGTGAGTAGTATATTGTACGCCCGTTGCCTGTCACAACGGGAGGCGATTGGGAGCCAGTGGAAGAAAGAAGGAATCTGGGGTCAGAGGTCACGGTTTGTTTACGCGAAGTACCCGGATGAAGGAGCAAGATGGTGGCGCAAGATGGCGGCCATCAGGGGCCAGTACTCTCGCGCGGATTTTTTGTCGAAAGCGAAAGTAAGATTAGTGTTATCTTCCCCTGATCCGTAAAAAACTCGGTCGATGACGTCACCCGGTCTATTCCGGGGTGGCTGCGCGCGTGCCAAACCCTTCCTTCCCCTCTCTCTCTCTCGTATCATACTGCGAGCGCCCGTCTGCGCGCGCGCGCGCGCGCGTCTTTGCGTGTGTGTGCCTGTGTGTGTATGCGTGTGCGACACAGAGAGAAGGAGGGAGGGCGCGGCTTACATATATATATATTTTTTAAAATAAACATTTTTCTGTTGTATTTTTTTTTTCCCCTTTTTTATGCCGCGCGTCGCGGCGCGTACGCTTATGTGTCGAGACTGAAAAAAGGGAAAAAGGCAAGGATTTGGGAAGTCGGTTGTGTGCGTGAGTGTTGCACTTTGTGTGTTCTGTCGTTGTTGTCTGTTTGTGTGTGTTGTGTCTGTGTGTGTGTGAGTGAGAGAGAGACAGGGAGAAGGAGAATATTCAGACTTTTTTCTTGAATGGTGTTTGGCCTTAAATTTTATATACTTTTTTGAAAAAAAAAAAAGGGCGTCGTATAAAAAACTCTTTTCTCTCTCTCTCTTTTAAATATATAGTTTTTTTTTTTTTTTTTTTAAACAAGTGTGCGCGCGCGTGTGCAAGCGCTCTGGGGGTTGTGCTGCCTGCGTTTGAATTAAGTATGTAAGTCTTACGCTTAACCCCCTCTCTCTCCCATCTTACCCCGGGTTTTTTTTTTTTTTTTTTGCAGCGATACTTTTGTTTGTTCCTCGTTTTTTTGTCCCCACTACGGCCGCCCCCCTTCCCTTTTCCTTCTCGATCATTATCGTGGTTTCTCTGTGTGCGTGTGTTTGTCTCGCCGCGGGGTTTTTTTAATTAAACGATGTTCCTACGCGTGTAGTGCCCGGTTGCGATAAAAGAAGAGGATAACTTCCCTTTCGGGGTCTGTAAGGGGAGTGGGGAAGCGAGCTTGCTGCGTGCTGCGCGCGGCGCGCGTGGGTGTTTTGGGGGTTGTGTGGTGTGAAAGGAGACAGTGGGGGTATTGGGTGTAAGAAAACAGGTATCTGAATAAAGGAGGACTTTATTTATTATCTTATCGCGCCATACTAACCACGCACTCGCTCACGTTTTACACGCTTGCCACCGGGCGGGGGTTTCCCCACTCCATACGGCGCTGACATACCGCCTCGCGCACCATTCGAAAGAATACGAAAAGGGGGGGAAAAAAACTGTTTATTGCGCTACGTCACACAACCGAAGTAAAAAAAAACACAACAAAAAAAAAAACACAACCCTTTCAAAAGACATTCAATCGACATATTTAGACAAATTTAATTTTTTGCAACGTTAGAAAAAAAAATTTTGATTTTCATTTTAAAATCCACACAACAAAGGCCACGACCACGGGCCCCAGACATTCAGCCTTTACGAAAGATAAACGAACCATTTCGTATTTTTAAAAAAGAAAAAGGGGAGTTTTGTTTTGTTTTTTTTTTTTTTAGCAGGATGGGGCGGGTGCGACGCCGTCGGGAAAAGACGACTCCTTCGGGAGAGTACAAAGGACCCGCGCGTTTGGGTTCTGTGCACCCTGCCCCCCGTACGGAATCCCAGTTCGTCCCGACCCGCACTCCCCGGGGCGTAAATACTCCAAGTTTTTGTTTGGTCAAGCTTTTGTCCTTTTTTGATCCCTTTGCTACTGGCTTTTTTTTTTTCCGGGGCCAAACAAAAATACGTTTTGGGAAAACAAGGGCCCCGTTCCTCCCCTTGTACTCTTCTTTTAAAAGCCCCGGCCCGTTTGGGCCCTCTTTTTTCTACAAGCAAAAGGCTATTCCCCTTTCCCATCCCACCCGCCCCAAAGATCGGCGAACTCGCCCTTGTGCTCCTCGCACGCCAAGCCGGGAACCCCAGGTCGTACACCCGGGAAAATCGGGCCCCCAGCTCGGGGTTTTTTCACGGGCCCAAATCCGGGGCCCCTCAGGCTGTACAAGGAATTTCCTTCCATTCGCACAGCTGGTAAACGGCTCTGGCACGAACCGATCGACAGTCGTAAAGGAACTCCAGCATGCGCTTTGGCGTATGGAACAAAAATCCCCTGCATGGGGAATTTTCCCCGCAAGGGGGTCTTTTCGTCTCACCTCCTGAGACCCCGAAAGGGGTTATTTTTCGGAAAAAGGGGGTCGTTTTCAGACGACGGGCCCCGTCGGGACCACGAAAACCCCGCCTATGCGGGCTTTCGTTTTCACCGTCTTGCCGTAGGCCTATGCCCCGTTTTGAAAAGACTTTGGCCAATCTGTTTTCCGGGTCTCCCCGCCTCCGGGGTCCGAGACGGCCTCCCCCCAACGGCCTGAAACAAGCCGCGGCGGTACTCCACACCTGTTCACTCGGTGACGGCAGGCCGGGGACAAGTACCCCACCGCAACGGGGGTGATTACATGATGGCCTTAACCCAAGTATTTCCCACCCAACAATGCCGGGTGGACAAAGGGCCTGGGCCCATCGGAAAAAAACCATGAGCTCGCCGAGTCCCTCTGGCAACCCCCCCCTCTCTGGGGGGAAAACCCCATTTTTTTTTTTTAAAAAAAAAACCCCCATTTTTTTTTTTTGGGGGGAAAAAAGGGGGGGTTTTTTTTGGGGGGGGGCTGGAGCCCCCCCAAGGAAAATTTGGTTTTTTCCCCCAGACCCCTTCCCCGGGTGGCCCCCCAAAAAACCCCTCCCCCAACGATTAAAAACCCCCCCCCCCCCCCCCCCCCCCCCCCGGGGGGGGGGGGGGGGGGGGGGGGCCACCCTTGGAAAATTTTTCCCCGGGAAAAGGGGGGAAACCTTTTTTTTTTTTTAGGGGCCCCCGACCCAAGGAGACGGTCACATCCTCTCCACGTCGGGAAGGGGCTTTGATTTGGGCATTTACTCAAGAAGCACGCAGGGGGGCGTGGGGGCCCCCTTCATGGCCGCCCACTCGCACTCCCCAACCCCCACCACGCTCACGCCCCCCCCTTCCTCCCTCAGGACCTGGGGGGTTCCCCGCTTACGCGCCCCCAATCCCCCAAAGGAAATTTTGCCGCTGAAACGGGGGGGCCGCGTGGCCTCTCGCGCGCAGGCCCCTGGTGGGACGCACCCGTGGACTGAAAGAAAGTCCTATCCCATGGCCCCACCCCGTCCACCGGCTCCCCGCTCCCCCAAGCCCTCCTTTTTCCCGTTAATTTGTGCCTAGGTTCTACCCTCTTTAAGACCACCCATTCTACCCATTCCCGGCTTTTTTGTCCAAATTTTGTCCTTTTTTTTTTCGGCCCTTTAAAGCGTTGGACTTAACCCCCTGACAACCCCCCCGTGGGGCTCCTCATCAAACGCCCAAAATACAGGGCTTTACAACGAAGCCCGTGGGGGGGGGGGGGGTTTGCCCCTCGTTCGCTTCCCTTTTTGGGGCCTGTGGAAAATAAACACGGCCCCCACACTGCGCTGCATCCCTCGGCGGGTGGGCGTGCGGGGCCCCAAAAAGAAGGGGGCACGGGGGAAGAGAGGGGGAGTCTGAAACAGGTTTTTGAGGGTGATGCCCCGAAGGGGCCCACCCCGTCCTTGAGCAGTCTATACCCCAAAACCATTAAAACTCTACCGTTTTTTTTACCTCCAGGAAGGGGACTACTCCCCGGGTTTTTTTTACCAACGAGGAGTCTCTGACGACCACTTAAACTGATTGCCATCTTGATTTAGTACCCCAGCTCTCCCTTTTTTTTCCCCTCTTCCCGCCCCCTAAACCAGGGTTTTTAAAAGGTAAGGTTTGATCGGTTTTTGGGGTTTAAAACGACTATTGAACCCGATCACAGGCAGTTCCTTTTAAGAATCGTTTAAAAAAGACCCCTCACGTTCGGGGGTCATCCCCAGGGTTGGGCTGGTTAATTGATCTACCCCCCGCTGAACCCCCCCCTTTCAGCAGGTCAAAAATTATCCGAGCGGCTCGGGTGCGCCAATGCTCTACCAGGGCCTGCGGGGCCCCCTCCGCACGAAGCACCCCGGGTCCCGAACCCCGGGCAACGTTCCCGGGACAAAAAGCCAAAGGACAAAGGGACTGCTCTACAGAACTTGGTCTTTTCGGTTTCTTTTTATCCCCCCCTTTAGCGGTACCTGAAAGTTCGAAATCGTACGTCGCCCTTTTCGGGGACACTAATTCGAAGGGGTCGAATCCCGTTTTCCGCCCAAAATCCCAAGGGGGCTAGGCCCTGGTACAAAAGCCCCCCGAATACCCTGCCTCGCCTTTCCCCCCCCCCAAAGCCTTTCTTTGCGATAACTTTCACTTTTTTCCACTGTTTTCCGCTTGAGGGACATCCGAAAAAGTTTGTGGCTTTGTTTTTGTCGGGACTAGCAAAAATGGGTTTTGTACAAAAAAAACCCTCATGCGGAGGGGGTGACCTGGGGCTTCTACGCCCAGTACGAAACGCCCTCCCCTCGTCGTCCAAAAAAAACGCACGGCCACTCAAAGAGGGCTCCAACCGAGGCAGGTCGGGCCCGAGCACGCCCCCCAAATTTCCCCCCGGGGGGCCCGGGGGTCCAACGCCGAACCCAAATCCTTCACCAAGTTTGAAAAACCCCCTAAGGGGCCCCCGGTGCAGGCCAGGCAACGAAAAAACAAAGGGTTATCTTGTAAGGAAAAAATGATTTTTACCTCTACTAGGGTACACCCCCCCTTTGGCAAAAAGGCGAGGGGGAGAGGGGATCGCAACCCCGATCGAAAAAATCCCGAGGGGTTCAGGGAAAAAGCGGTCGAAATCAAACAAAAGCACCGTCCGCGGAAACCGGGCGTTTGTCTCGGACCCAACAGATTCCCGATTTTGGGGCCGGGGAAATAAAACCCAAAATCCGTTCGTTTTGAACAACGGGGGGGCCTTAAACCCAGCGTTATTTTGCTCGGGGAAAAACCTAAAGGCCCCGTCTCTTGTTTTTTTGGGGAGCCAAAGAGTGCGAAAAATTGATTTTTAAATTTTTTCTTTTGAGTCTCGAACGCGTCCCGCAATCCCTCCCAATCCGGGGGGGGCCGCCCGCCCCCGCCCAACGCACGTTGTACAGGCTGATTGGCCCGGGGTAAAATGGGTTTCGAATCGCCCCCCCAATTAACCCCAAAAAGGCCCCCCAAAAAAAAAAAAAAAAAAAAAACGGCGCTTTTTCCCCCCTTCCCACCCCCCGCTTTCATCTCTTTTTTTCCTTTCTCCCATTTCGAGCGTTTTATAGTAGGAGGGGGGTTTGGCTGTGAGGCCGTTTTCTTTTTTTATTACCGCGACAGCCGTTTTTTAGGTGCCTTGTTAAATTCCAATTCTCGGAAAACTGTGTGCCGCACTCCGCGCAGGTAAGTATTTTACCGCGACAGCCGTTTTTTAGTGCCTTTTTAAATTCCAATTCTTGGAAAACCCCTGCCCTGCACTCGGCGCAGGTAAGTTTTTTACCACTACCCTCTACAGAAATGCTCGTTTCGCAAATGCGCCTCTATCCCATCCTGTTCCTCGAACTCTGCTTTACAATGGGGGCAGGTATAGCGGAAGGGACCCCCGGGGGGCTGATACATGACCAAAAAAAAAAAAACAAATAAAAACCAGCCTGGTTACTAAAAAAAAAAAACACACACACGCGTGGTAAAAGTAAATCTTGATACAGCAACCCTCCGCACGATCTATATTATTTTTTTTCCACAGCAAACTTCGTTAAAAAAAAAAAACAACATGCACCAAACACAGTCACTAAATATGATAAAACCACCGCGCATCACGATACAGTTTTTTTTTCAGACACGGATAAACCACGAGACCCGTCACCCCAAACGAGCCGCGTTAGCGCATAACTACAAATTATTGTTTTAACTGCAAAACTTGACTGGTTATTACAGCATGCATCAAAAAAAAAAAGCGTCTCATCCCGTAGCACACAACACCAAAAAAAAAACTGTTTATCTAAAACGCAATGACCAAAACAACGCGTGCATGCACACGCATCACGAATCGTTTCATCCCACGCAATTCGATCCGAACATACGCACAAAACCTCATTAATTTAACCGTAAAACGATTTATAATTACACATAAAAAAAGCACTCAACGCATCATCAAACACTAACACACACGCGCACCAAATAGTATAACGTGGTAGGAACTAATTAATCAATGCCATATGAAACTAACAAACGAAAAGATTCACAAACCTCGTCCTTGGAAAAAAAAAAAAGAAAAGGGACGTTACACACACAAAAAAGCTAAACCCCGCACCACACACACACTTAAAAAAAACAACAACTTAGAGTCACCACATATTTTTAGTACACAACGCCGCGTCCGCGTGCACGCGTGTCTGCTTCTTTTTCTTTTACTTTTGCTGTCTGTGTATGTGTTTTAGTCTCGCCCCCGCCCGAAGGAAACTCGGTTCTCCTTTCGTTTCAGGGTCGATCAGCACCCGTCGGAGTCCGTCTCCCCTCTGATCAACGTTGAAAACTGCCCCAGTTTTTACACCCAAAACCTTTAAAAAGTAAGCGTCCCACAATTCTGCCACAATATGTCCCCCAGCGGAGAGTACAGGAGCCCTTCGTAAATTTAAATTTTAGCAGCGCCGGGGTTTTCCCCCGAAGGCGTCGAAACCCCCTCTTAGGCGACGTCGTTCGTCGGCGGCCCTATGCTTCGTTTGATCGGTCCAATCGTTGAAACACAGTATATGGTGGTCAGCACGAAGCAAGAGTTGGCGCAAGCCTTTAAATCGTCCAACAGAGCCAACGCGAGCTCGTCAAAGTCACAGAGGCTTTTTTTCACTCCTCATTACACCCTCATCGCCCGTCTAACAACCCCACCCAGCGTCCGTTTCCGCGTCTAAGTCCCGAAAATGATCAGTTTTTTCTTCTTTCGCCTCTATGCGGGCCTTCACGCATGGAAACAGTCTTCTCCACAGAAATTCGTATAAGGAACTGCGACAAAGGAGATCTGTCGATTAAAAGGCGACTCTCTTTGGCAGTAGTCGCCCTAGTGATGAGGTTTAGCCAATAACCCGTAGAAATACCCGACTGCACGCAATCCGTAGGCCTCAGGAACGTCTTTTAAAAAAAAAAAAAAACTTTGTCACTGTGCCAGGGTCCGTTTCTACTAAGCGTAGGGATTTTTTGTCGGCCTTTGCTTTTTTTCAGCGTTTATAAAAAGCTGTTTTGCCACAAGCCGCTTGTCCCTCGATCGCTTTCTAAAATGAGCAAATTCCCCATTTTTTTTCTAATCCTCGGGGGGAGCCAAACTGTGAAGGGGCTGGCTATGTACCCCCGAAAAGGGAATAGCCCTAACCATGCGAATGGCAGACTCTGTGGGAGATGAGCGATTTCATTTCTCGCTCATTTCGGACAAAAAACCGAAGGAAAAAGGGGAACCTGCCGAAAAAAAAGGAGGAGGGTGGTGGGGAAAAAAACAACGAGTGACCGAGCGTGGAGCCCCTCGTTGAAGACACACCAAAAAAAAAAAAAAAAAACCCACAAATCCGCGTGTGTTTCAGTCTTCTTCTTTTTTTTCAATAGTTTGGCTCACCCCTGAGGATTAGAAAAAAAAATGGGGAATTTGCTCAGTTTAGAAGCGATCGAGGGACAAGCGGCTTGTGGCAAACCGCGTTTATAAACGCTGAAAAAAGCAAAGGCCGAAGTGACTACGCTTACGTACGAAACGGATCCGGCACGGTGACAAAAGTTTACTTTTTTTAAAAGACGTTCCTGAGGCGCCTACGGATTGCGCGCAGTCGGGTATTTCTACGGGTTATTGGCTAAACCTCATCACTAGGGCGACTACTGCCAAAGAGAGTCGCCTTTTAATCGACAGATCTCCTTTGTCGCAGTCCTATACGAATTTCTGTGGAGAAGACTGTTCCCATGCGTGAAGGCGCCATAGAGGACGAAGAAAAAACTGATCATTTTCGAGACTTAGACGCGGAAACGGACGCTGGGTGGGTGTTTGTTAGACGGGCGATGAGGTGTAAATGAGGAGTGAAAAAAGCCCTCTGTGACTTTGACGAGCTCGCGTTGGCTCTGTTGGACGATTTAAAGGCTTGCGCCGACTCTTGCTTCGTGCGACCACCATATACCTGTGTTTCAACGATTGGACCGATCAAACGAAGCATAGGGCCGCCCACGAACGACGTCGCCCTAAGAGGGGGTTTCGACGCCTTCGCGGGAAAACGCCGGCGCTGCTAGAATTAACTACGAAGGCTCCTGTACTCTCCGCTGGAGACACTATTTTGGCAGAACTTGTGGGACGCTTACTGTTTAAGGTTTCGGTGTAAAAACTGGGGCAGTTTTCTAACGTTGATCAGAGTGGAGACGGACTCCGCGGGCTGCTGATCGACCCGAAACGGGAAAGGAGAAACCCAGTTTCCTTCGGTGCGGGGGCGAGACTGAACACATACACAGGGCACGCAAAAGTAAAAGAAAAAAAGAAGCAGACACGCGCGCACGCGGAAAGCGGCGTTGTGTACATAAAAATATGTGGTGACTCTAAGTTGTTTTTTTTTTTTAAAGTGTGTGTGTGTGGCGGTGTTGCTTTTTTTGTGTGTGTAACGTCCCTTTTTCTTTTTTTTTTTTTCCAAGGACGAGGTTGTGAACTCTTTTCGTTTGTTAGTTCAATAAGGCATTGATTAATTAGTTCCTACCACGTTATACATTTGGTGCGCGTGTGTGTTTGTGTTTGATGATGCGTTGAGTGCTTTTTTTATGTGTAATTATAAATCGTTTTAACGGTTAAATTAATGAGGTTTTGTGCGTATGTTCGGATCGAATGCGTGGGATGAAACGATTCGTGAATGCGTGTGCATGCGCGCGTGTTTTGGTCATGCGTTTTAGATAACAGTTTTTTTTGTGTGTGTTGTTGTGCTACGCGGATAGAGACGCGTTTTTTTTTTTTTTGATGCATGCTGTAATAACCAGTCAAAGTTTTGCAGTAAAACAATAATTTGTAGTATGCGCTATAACGCGGCTCGTTTGGGGTGACGGGTCTCGTGTTTATCCGTGTCTGAAAAAAACTGTATCGTGCATGCGCGGTGTTTGATCATATTAGTGACTGTGTTTGGTGCATGTTGTTGTTTTTTTTTTTAACGAAGTTTGCTGTGGAAAAAAAAAAAAAATAAACGATCGTGCGGAGGGTGCTGTATCAAGATATACTTTTACCGCGCGTGTGTGTTTTTTTTTTTAGTAACCAGGCTGGTTTTTTATTTGTTTTTTTTTTGGTCATGTATCAGCCCACGGCGGGTCCTTCCTGCTATACCTTCCCCCATTGTAAAGCAGAGTTCAGGAACAGGATGGGTTAGAGGCGCATTTGCGAAACGAGCATACTGTAGAGGGTATGGTAAAAAACTTACGCGCCCAGTGCGGGCAGGGTTTTCCAAGAATTGGAAAATTTTAAAAAAGGGACCTAAAAAACGGCTGTCGCGGTAAAAAACTTTCCTGCGCGGAGTGCGGCGCACAGTTTTCCGGAATTGGAATTTAACAAGGCACCTAAAAAAAGGCTGTCGCGGATAAAAAAAGAAAACGGCCTAAAAGCCCAAACCCCCCTCCTACTATAAAATGCTCGAAATGGAGGAAAGGAAAAACGAGATGATGCGGACGGGTGGGAAGGGGTGATGATAGACGATCCGGATTTGGGCGCCATCTATAGGGATAATTGGGGGGCGATTCGAACCATTCTTACCGGCCCAATCAGTCCATTGTACAAGTGCGTTGGCGGGGGGACGGGACGGCGCCCCGGATTGGGAAGAGAGTTGCGGGACGCGTTCGATCTCAAAAGACAAATTTTAAAATCAATTTTTCGCACTCTTTCGTGCTGCAAAACAAGAGAGACGGGCCTTTAGCCGGGTTCTTTTTTCACGGCTTTAGTACAAAAAATACGGGTTAGGGCCCCTTGAACCCCCCCGGGGGAAAACGGAAAAAAAAACCGGGGCCGGGGGGGGGATTGGGTTTTTGGGCGGAAAAAAGGGGAGGTGGGAAAAGGGGTTTTGGGAGGGGAAAATTTTAAAAAAAAAAAGAGGGGATTTACGGGGGGGAAAATTTTTTTTTTTTTTTGGGGCCCCCGGGGCCCCCCCTTTTCTTTTTGGAAGGGAACTTTGGGGGGCCCCGAATTTTCCCAAAAAAAAAAAAAAAAAAAAAAAAAAAAAAAAAAAAAAAAAAAAAAAAAAAAAAAAAAACCCCCCCCCCCCCCCCCCCCCCCCCCCCCCCCCCAATTCCTTAAAAAAACCCGGGCCCAATTTTTCCGCCTTTTTAAAAGGGTTTTACAAGTGGTTGGCGGGGGGGAGGGGCCCCCCCGGAGGGGAAGAAGTTGGGGGACGCGTTGATTCAAAAGAAAAATTTAAAAATCTTTTTTCGACTCTTCTGTGCAAAAAGAGAGACGGGCCTTTAGTTCTTTCAGCTTCAAAAAAACGCTAGGTTTAGACCCCCCCCGCCTTTCAAAAAAGGGGTTTTTGGGGTTTTTTATTTCCGAGCCCCAAAAATCGGGATCTTTTGGAGTAGCGAGCAAAACCCCGGGCCCGGGTTCACCTGGGGGTGCGTTGTTTGATTTCGACCAGTTTTTTACCTGAATCCGCTCGGTTTTCCATGGGTTTGCGATCACCCTCCCCCCCCCCCTTTTGCCCAAACAGGGGCGTGCCCCCCGAAGGGGATAAGAATCTTTTTTTCCTTACGAAGATAACCTTTTTTTTTTCGTGCCGGCCCTGCCCGGGGGGGCCCCTGAAGGGTTAAAAAACCCGGGGTAAAGGAGTTGGTTCGCGTTGGCCCCCCCGGGCCCCCCCGGGAAATTCGGGGGGTGCTCGGGCCGCCCTGCCTCGGGGGAGCGCCTCTTTGACGTGGCCGTAGAGGGGGTTTTTCCCCTTTGGACGACAGAGGGGGGCTTTTTTCGCCCCCGGGCGTGAAGCCCCAGGGTCGACTCCATCCGCATGGGGGTCTTTTGTACAAAAACCTTTTTGCTACGTCCCCAAATTTAAAAACAAAGCCACAACTTTACGGATCCCCCTCATGGGGGAAGCAGTGGAAAAAGCTGAAAGACTTATCGAAACACGAAAGGATTCGGGGAAGGCGGCAGTGTAGGGGGGCGTTCCCAGGGGCCTAGACCCCTTGGAGACTTTGGCGACAACGGGATTCAAACCCCCTTCGAATTAGTGTCCCGTATAGGGCGACGTACGATTTCGAAGCTTTTTCGGGTACCCTAAGGGGGGGGTAAAAAAAAACCGAAAGACCAAGTATCGAGAGCAGTCCCTTTGCCCTGAGGGGCGCAACGTCCCCGGGGTTCAGGGGCCCGTTGCTTCGTGTCGGAGGCGCCCCAGATGGAACCCGCTTGGCGCACCTTCGACCCCGCGTCGGATAAGGCTTACGCCCTGCTGAAAAGGGGGAATTCAGCGGGTTACTCTTTCAAACCCACGCCCAAACCCCGTGGATTGACCCCCGAACGAATGAGCGTCTTTTTAGCGATTATTTTGAAGGAACGCCTGTGAGGGGTTCAAGTTGCTACGCCCAAACCTGATAAAACCCTACCTTTTTTAGAACCGGGGGTTAGAGGGGCAGGGGGAAAGGGGAAGAAAAGTGAGAGCTGCTTTACGGACAAGAAAGGCATCATTTTAAATGCTTCCCCCCCAAAACTAAATTTTTTTGAATTCTTATTACCTACCCCCGGGGTATTCTTCGAAAGTCCGGGGGCTAGACGTTCAGAGAAGGGTTCTTCCTTTTTCTACTCAAAACCCTGACCGACCCGACCTGCCGGGCCCCCCCGCGTGAGGCTTTCGATAGCCCCAAAAGGGGCACCACTATGTGGGAAAGAGGTTTACAGTATGCCTCCCGTGGGGCGAAAAGGGGGGGCGCTTCAGAGACTTTCTGTCGGTAAAATAACCGGACGTTCCCCTTCCTGGGGGGCCCAAAAAACGTAATTTTACAGGGGTTTGGGGTATGAATCCAGGACGGGGGGGCTTCCGGGGCCCTCACACTCAAATACCTGTTTCAGACTCCCCCTCGTTTTTCCCCCGTGCCCACTTCTCTTAGTGGACCCTCGCACGCCGCCTCACGGGAGTCAGCGCAATAGTAGGGGGACCGTCGTTGTTTTTTTCCCATACCCGAAAAGGGAGTGACGCGGTAGAGGTGGAAAACTCGTTTCCCGTTTAGGGGTTCGTTTGAACGCCCTTATTGTGGGCTTTTAGGGGGACAGCCCGGGCGGGTTCGTCGGGGCTCTAAGTCCAACCTTTCAGGGCCAAAAATGCGAAAAATTCGACAACAACCCGGGAAGGGCAGAATGGGTGGCCAAAAAGGGAACGCCGGGCCAAAATAAAGGGGAAAAGGGGGTGCTTGGGGAGGGGAGAGCCCGGGGGAGGGGGGGACAAGGGGATAGACTTTTTTCATACCCGGGGGTCCCACCACGGCACGCGTGTCGCGCGACCGGGGGCCTACGCGGCCCACCCGTCCGGCAAGTCCAGGCCATTGAGGGCGCGTACCGGGAAACCCCCGGTACCTGAGGGAAGGTGGGCGTGAGGTGTGAGATGGGGAGTGCGGGGGGCGGCCATAAAGGGGGCCGATCGCGCCCGCGTCGTTCTTACGACTAAATCCCCAAACCCAAAAACCCCGTTCCATGACGATGGAGGGATTGACCGTCTCCTCGGTCGTCGAGGCCGTAAAAAAAGGTCTCTGTTGGGGATCCCCATGCTACAGGTCCCCCGGGGGAGTCTGAGGGGTTTTTTTCCGAGCCCAGCCCTTTTCAAAAACGGTCGTGACCAAGGGGACATCGACGAGCTCGCTTCTTACGCGATCGGCATGCCTGTTTCCCCCCAGGCAGTTTGGGGGGGTACTACTTCGGTAGGCCATCATGCTGCCCCCCCGTTGCAGGGGTAGGGCCCCAGGGCCTGCCTCACCGACGTGCCGGGTGTGGAGTTCCGACCCCGGCTTTTTTGGGCCTTTTTGGGGAGCCGTTCGACGCCAGAGGAAAGGGTCCCACCCGGGAAAAACAACCCCGGCCGAGTCTTAAAATCGGGGGCAATGCGCCCTACGAAAAGGGTCCAAAAGGGACCCACGCATAGAGACGTGGTTTCGTGAGTCCCGACGGGGCCGCTCGTCTGATCAACGAGCCCCTTCCGAAAATTAACCCCCTTAGCAAGGATCTGCGGGGTAGGAACGATGAAGAGCCCCTTGCTTTGGAACTTCCCAGCAGATCGTTTTTTCGTCTACCAGTACCCCAAAACTGGCAGCTGGATTTCCATAGCCCCGATCGATCGGTTCGGTCCAACCCGATTACCACTTGCGAATACAGGGTTTTCCTTGACAGGGCCCTTTGAGGGGGGCCGGACTTGGGTCCGGTCAAACCCGACTGAGGGCCGAATTTTTAAAACCGGGGTACGACCTGTGGTTCCCGGGTTTGGGGTCGGGAGCACAAGGGGGAGTTCGCCCAGCTTTGGGGGGGGGGATGAGAAAAGGGGAATAGACCTTGTTGCCTAGTAAAAAAAGAGGGACAAACAAGCCGGGCTTTCAAAAAGATACAAAGGGGACGGATCGGGCCTTGTGTTCCAAAAGTATTTTGTTTGGGCCGGAAAAAAACAAACCATAGCAAAGGGATCAACAGAGACAAAAACTTGACCAAACAAAAATACTTGGACGTACTTACGACCCCATGCGGTACGGGGCGAACAGGGTTCCGTCACGGGGACGGGGGCCACTACTCCCCAAAAGCGGGGTCCTTGTGTACTCTACCCGAAGCGGTCGTCTGTCCGACGGGGGTCGCACCCACCCCCCCTGATCTAAAAAAACAAAAACAAAAAAAGAACTCCCCTTTTTTTTAAAAAAAAAACGTTGCGTTCGTTTATCTATCGAAAAAGCTAAATTTTGAGGCCCTGGGGTGGCCTTTGTTGTTGAATTTTAAAGTAAAACAAAATTTTTTTCTAACGTTTCAAAAAAGAAATGTGTCTAAAGTTGTACAATTGCATTTGTCTTTTAAAGGGTTGTTTATTTTTTGTTGTTGGTTTTTTTTTACTTCGGGGGTGTGACGTAGCGCAATAAAAAGTTTTTTCCCTCCCCTTTATCGATTCTTTCGAATGCTGCGCGGGCCCTGTATGTCACGCAGTATTTTAGTGTGTACCGCCGCGCGTGCAAGCGGTAAAAACGTGACGAGTGCGTGCGTATGTATGCCGCATAAATAATAAATAAAGCTCTCCTTGGATTCAATCCCCCGCTCTTTCTTCACCACACACCCCCACTGCTCCTTTCACACACCACAACCCACCACACCGCGCGCGCGCGCGGCACGCACGCACCAAACTCGCTTCCACACTCCCCCCTTTCAGACCTCAAAAGGGCCCGTTATCCCTCTTTTTTTACTCGCCACGGACAAATAAAAGCGATAGGAAAAATACGTTTTAAAAAAAAATACCCCGCGCGCGTAGCAAACACCCACACGAAGCCCCGAGTAAAGAACGGGAAAGGAAAAAAAGGGGGGGGACCCCCCCATATGGGGCCAAACATTTGGCACAAACAAAAAGCTACTCGCGCCCCCCAAAAAAAAAAAAAAAAAGGGGTAAGGGGAGAGAGAGCCGGGGTTAAAATACATCCTTAATAAACGGAAGGCACGCACACCACAGACCGCTTCCACACGCGCGCGCACACGTTCGTTAAAAAAAAAAAAAAACCAACTAAATATTAAAAGAGAGAGAGAGAACTAGTATTTAATCTCGCCCTTTTTTTTTTTTTTCAAAACGTATATATTAAAAAAGCCAACACGCATTCAAGAAACATCATGAATTTCTCTCTCTCTCCCCTTCTTCCCCCCCTCACCACACCAGACACACACACACACAAACAACGACCACAGCGAACCCCACAAAGTGCCACAGCACGCCACTAAAGAGGGCCTTTCCCAAATCCTTTCTCTTCTCCCATTTTTCAGCTCGACAATGCGACCGCCGCGAGCGCCGCGCAAAAAAAAGAAAAAAGAATACACAGAAAAAATGTTTTTTTTAAAATATTATATAGTAACCCCGCCTCCCTCCCTTTTCCCCGGTTTGCACCGCATACCACACAGGCACACCCACGCAAAGACGCGCGCGCGCGCGCGCGCAGACGGGGCTCGGGAGAAAGATCGAGAGAGAGGGGAAGGGAAGGGTTTGGGACGCGCGCAGCCACCCCGGGAAAAATGGTGACGTCCGCCGATTTTTTTTCAGTCAGGGGAAGATAACACTAATTTACTTTCCTTTCGACAAAAAAACCCCGCAAGTGCTGGCCCCTGATGGGCCCCCTCTTGCGCCGCCATTTGCCCCTTCACCGGGGACTTCGCGTAAACAAAAACCCTGACCTCTGACCCCCAATTCCTTCTTTCTTTCCCCCTGGCCCCAATCCCCCCCCGTTGGACAGGGAACGGGCGTACAATTTTTCTACTTGCGTGCGTGCGGCTGCGTGCGTGCGTGGTGTGGGTGTGTGGTTTGTGTGTGTGTGTGTGTGTGTTGTGTTGGTGTGTGTCATGAGAGAGAGAGAGAGAGAGAAGAGAGGGAAAAGAGAGAGGAGGAAGAGAGGGGTGTGTGTGGTGTGGTGTGTGGTGGTGTGGGTGTGTTTGGGGTGGGCGCTGTTCTGTCTGTCTCTGTCTTTGTCTGTCCGTTCTCTCTCTCTCTCTCTCTCTTTTCTTCCTCTTTCCCCTCTCTCTCACTCTCTCTTCTCTCTCCCTCTTCTCTCTCTCCCACAACACCACACACACCCACAGAAGAAGAAGAAGAAGAAAAGCAGAAGGAAGAAAAAAAAAGAAGGAAAAGCAAAAGAAGAAGAAAAAGAAGAAGGAGAGGAGGAAAAGGAGGAGGGGGAGGGGGAGGGGGGGAGGGTGAAAAGGGTTTTGTTTGTCAGTAGGGGGCTGAGTGGGTAGTCCTGGCAGTTGGTCAGAAAAACACGCTGAAAACCCCCACTGCCCCAGCCTCGAGATGCGTGCCTTCCGAGGGTAACCCCGAAGACTTAAAATTCACCCTTCTATAGTGGGGTTCCCCAGGTACGCTTTCCCCCAAAATAGCGGCCTCCCTATGGAACTGGGATCCTAGGATGCTAGTTTTCCCCATGGGTGCTGGGTTTTCCCCTTTGGGTTGCGTTCCCCTATGGGGCTGGCTATCTCTTGGACAGCGGGTCTCACTATGGTAGCTGCTCCCCATGGATAGCTGGTTTTCCATAGGTAGCTGGGTTTCCCTATGGGTATGGGTTTTCGTTGGGGTAGGGGGTTCTCCATATGATTGGGTCTCCCATGGATAGCTGGTTCTCCCCATGGTACTGGGTCTCTCTATGGGGAGCTGTTCCCCTTTAAAAAGGGTGGGTCTCCCTATGGTAGCTGTTCCCCCTATAGATAGCCCTTCCCCCCTATGGTTTCGGTTTCCCCTTTGGGAAACTGGGGCTCCCAAAATACCTTTCCCTAGATAGTGATTCTCCCTATGGGAAAACGGTTCCCCTATGGTAGCTGCTCTCCCTATGGGTAGCCCGGGTTTCCCCTTGGATAGCTGGGTTTTCCCTATGGATAGCTGGCTCTCCTATGGTTCCCTTCTCCCCCCTGGGTACTGGTTTTTCCCCATGGGGTACTGGCTCTCCCCAGGGGAGCTGGCTCCCCATGGATAGCGGGGTTCCCTTTGGATAGCTGGTTTTTTCCTATGGTAGCTCTCCCCTATGGAACTGGCTCCCCTAAAGGGGCGGCTCTCCCTATGGGGAACTGGTTTTCCCAGGTGAGGGGCCCCCCTATGGGTGTGTTCTCCCTATGTATTGCTGGGTCACCCCATAGATAGCTGGCTCTCCCTATGGATAGCTGGTTCTCCCTATGGGTAGCTGGTTCTCCCTATGGATAGTTGGTTCTCCCAATGGATGGCCGGTTCTCCCTATGGATAGCTGGCTCTCCCTATGGATAGCTGTTCTCCCTATGGATAGATGGCCCTCCCTATGGATAGCTGATTCTCCCTATGTATTGCTGGATCCCCCTATAGATAGCTGGCTCTCCCTATGGATAGCTGGTTCTCCCTATGGATAGCTGGTTCTCCCTATGGATAGCTGGTTCTCCCTATGGATGGCCGGTTCTCTCTATGGATAGCTGGTTCTCCCTATGGATGGCTGGTTCTCCCTTTGGATAGCTGGTTCTCCCTTTGGATAGCTGGCTCTCCCTATGGATAGCTGGCTCTCCCTATGGATAGCTGGTTCTCCCTATGGATAGGTGGTTTCTGGGCTGAGAGGGAACAAGCCAGGGTGTGACCATGGAGGGGAAACTAGAGTGTAAGCGGTGTGTGGGTAGTGCCAGTGTGTGGCGTAGAAGACGGGACAGGGAAAAAAAATCAATCCCATACACAGCGGAAGAAAGCCAACAGGGATTGCCTCACCTGGACACTGTTATGTTGCCATGTAAAACCTCGCCTTGACTGGATGTCACGCATGTTGTTAGGTGGAATACGTTCTCAACTGGTACCGTTTTCAAGACTAAGTAATGGCAGACAAAAGCTGCACAACGGTCGTCACTTCAGTGATAATGCCCTGTCAAATTCTCCCAGTGTCAATAACCTGTCAACGTCCTTCAGTGACAATACCCTGTCAATGTCAACATCCCTCAGTGACAATACCCTGTCAATGTCAACATCCCTCAGTGACAATACCCTGTCAACATCCCTCAGTGACAATACCCTGTCAATGTCAACGTCCCTCAGTGACAACACCCTGTCAATGTCAACGTCCATCAGTGACAATACCCTGTCAATGTCAACGTCCCTCAGTGACAATACCCTGTCAATGTCAACGTCCCTCATTGACAATACCCTGTCAACATCCCTCAGTGACAATACCCTGTCAATGTCAACGTCCCTCAGTAACAATACCCTGTCAACATCCCTCAGTGACAATACCCTGTC
Organism: Conus ventricosus; assembly: GCA_018398815.1. Classification (NCBI taxonomy): domain Eukaryota; kingdom Metazoa; phylum Mollusca; class Gastropoda; order Neogastropoda; family Conidae; genus Conus; species Conus ventricosus. Next base: position 45,529,581 of record CM031627.1, read on the forward strand.
AATGTCAACGTCCCTCAGTGACAACACCCTGTCAATGTCAACGTCCCTCAGTGACAATACCCTGTCAATGTCAACGTCCCTCAGTGACAATACCCTGTCAATGTCAACGTCCCTCAGTGACAATACCCTGTCAACATCCCTCAGTGACAATACCCTGTCAACATCCCTCAGTGACAGTACCCTGTCAATGTCAACATCCCTCAGTGACAATACCCTGTCAACTTCCCTCAGTGACAATACCCTGTCAACATCCCTCAGTGACAATACCCTGTCAACGTCCCTCAGTGACAATACCCTGTCAATGTCAACATCCCTCAGTGACAATACCCTGTCAATATCAACGTCCCTCAGTGACAATACCCTGTCAATGTCAACATCCCTCATGACAATACCTGTCAATGTCAACGTCCCTCAGTGACAATACCCTGTCAATGTCACGTCCCTCATGACGACACCCTGTCATGTCAACGTCCCTCTGTGACAACACCGTCAACATCCTCAGTGACAATACCTGTCAACATCCCTCAGTGACAATACCCTGTCAATGTCAACATCCCTCAGTGACAAACCCTGTCAATGTCAACATCCCTCAGTGACAATACCCTGTCAACATCCCTCAGTGACAATACCCTGTCAACATCCCTCAGTGACAGTACCCTGTCAATGTCAACTCCCTCAGTGACAATACCCTGTCAACCATCCCTCAGTGACAATACCCGTCAATGTCAACCTCGCACAGTGACAATACCCTTTCAAACAATCCCTCAGTGACAATACCCTGTCAATGTCAACGTCCCTCAGTGACAATACCCTGTCAATGTCAACGTCCCTCAGTGACAATACCTGTCAATGTCAACGTCCCAGTGACAATATCCATGCATTGTCAACGTTCCTCAGTGACATACCCTGTCAATGTCAACGTCCCTCAGTGACAATACCCTGTCAATGTCAACGTCCTCAGTGACATACCCTGTCAATGTCAACGTCCCTCAGTGACAATACCTGTCAATGTCAACGTCCCTCAGTGACAATACCCTGTCAATGTCAACGTCCCTCAGTGACAATACCCTGTCAATGTCAACGTCCTCAGTGACAATGTACCCTCTGTCAAATGTCAACAACGTCCTCAGTGACAATACCCTGTCAATGTCAACGTCCTCAGTGACATACCCTGTCAATGTCAACGTCCTCAGTGACAATACCCTGTCAATGTCAACGTCCTCAGTGACAATACCTGTCAATGTCAACGTCCCTCAGTGACAATACCCTGTCAATGTCAACGTCCACAGTGACAATACCCTGTCAATGTAACGTCCCTCAGTGACAATACCCTGTCAATGTCAACGTCCCTCAGTGACAATACCCTGTCAATGTCAACGTCCCACAGTGACAATACCCTGTCAATGTCAACGTCCCTCAGTGACAATACCCTGTCAATGTCAACGTCCCTCAGTGACAATACCCTGTCAATGTTCAACGTCCCTCAGTGACAATACCCTGTCAATGTCAACGTCCCCAGTGACAATACCCTGTCAATGTCAACGTCCCTCAGTGACAATACCCTGTCAATGTCAACGTCCCACAGTGACAATACCTGTCAATGTCAACGTCCCACAGTGACAATACCATGTCAATGTCAACGTCCCTCAGTGACAATACCCTGTCAATGTCAAACGTCAGTCTCAGTGACAATACCCTGTCAACGTCCCTCAGTGACAATACCCTCAGTCAACGTCACTCCCAGTGACAATACCCTGTCAATGTCAAACGTCCCTCAGTGACAATACCCTGCAAGTCCTCATACTGTCAACGTCAACGCCTCAGTGACAATACCTGTCAACGTCCCTCAGTGACAACACCCTGTCAACGTCCCTCAGTGACAACACCCTGTCACGTCCCTGTGACAATACCTGTCAAACGTCCCTCAGTGACAATACCGTCAACGTACCCCAGTGACAATACCCTGTCAACGTCCCTCAGTGACAATACCCTGTCAATGTCAACGCCCTCAGTGACAATACCCTGTCAACGTCCTCAGTGACAATACCCTGTCAACGTCCCTCAGTGACAAACCTGCAATGTCAACGTCCCTCAGTGACAATACCCTGTCAATGCAACGTCCTCAGTGACAATACCCTGTCAACGTCAACGTCCCTCAGTGACCAAAACCCTGTCACAGTCAGTCCTCAGTGACAACCCTGTCAATGTACGTCCCCTCAGTGACAAGTCAAGCCTCATGACAATACCTGTCAACGTCCCTCAGTGACAATACCTGTCAATGTCAACGTCCCTCAGTGACAACACCCTGTCAATGTACAACGTCAACCTCAGTGACAACACCCTGTCAATGTCAACGTCCTCATGACAATCACCATGTCAATGTCAACGTCCCTCAGTGACAATACCCTGTCAATCGTCAAACGTCCCTCAGTGACAATACCCTGTCAATGTCAACGTCCCTCAGTACAACACCCTGTCAATGTCAACGTCCCTCAGTGACAATACCCTCATGTCAACGTCCCTCAGTGACAATACCTTCAATGTCAACGTCCCTCAGTGACAATACCCTGTCAATGTCAACGTCCCTCAGTGACAATACCCTGTCATACCTCCTCAGTGACAACACCCTGTCAATGTCAACGTCCCTCAGTGACAACACCCTGTCAACGTCCCTCATGACAATACCCTGTCAACCTCCTCATGACAACACCAGTCAATGTCAACGTCCCTCAGTGACAACACCTGTCAATGTCAACGTCCCTCAGTAACAACACCTCAGTCAATGTCAACGTCCCTCAGGACAACACCCTGTCAATGTCAACGTCCCTCAGTGACAACACCTGTCAATGTCAACGTCCTCAGTGACAACACCTGCAATGTCAACGTCCCTCAGTGACAATACCCTGTCAACCTCCCTCAGTGACAACACCGTCAATGTCAACGTCCCTCATGACAACACCCTGTCAACACGTCCTCAGTGACAATACCCTGTCAACCTTCCTCAGTGACAACACCTGTCAATGTCAACGTCCCTCAGTGACAACACTCTGTCAATGTCAACGTCCTCAGTACAACACTCTGTCAATGTCAACGTCCTCAGTGACAATACCCTGTCAACGTCCTCAAGTGACAACACCTTCATGTCAACGTCCCTCAGTGACAATACCCTGTCAATGTCAACGTCCCTCAGTGACAATACCCTGTCAATGTCAACGTCCCTCAGTGACAACACTCTGCAATGTCAATGTCCTCATGACAAACCGTCAACGTCCCTCAGTGACAACACCCTGTCAACGTCCTCAGTGACAATACCCTGTCAACCTTCCTCAGTGACAACACCTGTCAATGTCAACGTCCCTCAGTGACAACACTCTGTCAATGTCAACGTCCCTCAGTGACAACACTCTGTCAATGTCAACGTCCTCAGTGACAATACCGTCAATGTCAACGTCCTCAGTGACAATACCCTGTTCAACGTCCCCAGTGACAATACCCTGTCAATGTCAACGTCCCTCAGTGACAACACCTGTCAATGTCAACGTCCCTCAGTGACAACACCTGCAATGTCAACGTCCCTCAGTGACATACCCTGTCAATGTCAACGTCCCTCAGTGACAACACCGTCATGTCAACGTCCCTCAGTGACAATACCTGTCAATGCCAATTCCCTCAGTGACAACACCCTGTCAATGTCAACGTCCTCAGTGACAACACTCTGTCAATGTCAACGTCCCTCAGTGACAACACCCTGTCAATGTCAACGTCCTCCAGTGACAATCACTCTGTCAATGTCAACGTCCCTCAGTGACAAATACCTTCAATGTCAACGTCCCTAGTGACAATACCCTGTCAATGTCAACGTCCCTCAGTGACAATACCCTGTCAACGTCAACGTCCTCAGTGACAATACCCTGTGTCAAACGTCCCTCAGTGACAATACCCTGTCAATGTCAAGTCCCTCAGTGACAACACCCTGTCAATGTCACGTCCTCAGTGACAATATCCTGTCAATGCAAGTCCCTCAGTGACAACCTGTCAATGTCAACGTCCCTCAGTGACAACACCTGTCAATGTCACGTTCCAGTGACAACACCCTGTCAATGACAACGTCACTCAGTGACAACACCTGTCAATTGTCAACGTCCCTAGTGAAATATCCCTGTCAATGTCAATGTCCCTCAGTGACAATACCTATCAATGTCAACGTCCCTCAGTGACATACACTCGTCAATGTCAACGTCCTTAGTTGACAATACCCTGTCAATGTCAACGTCCCTCAGTGACAACACCCTGTCACGTCTGACTCGTCCTGACTGGCAGTGACAACACCTGTCACAGAAGGCACTCAACGTCACAACACCCATGTCAAGTCAACCTAGTGACCAACACTCGTCCAATGGCAACGTCCTACAGCCTACAAACACCTGCAAAGCAAGCTCCCTCACTCACCCACACTCTACAAATCACACGTCCGCTAGGACAACACCGCAAAGAGCAACACGTCACAACAGTGCAACACATACGCACATACACACTCCTAATAACAACAACTGTCAGATGACAACGTACCCTCAGTGACACACTTGTCAATCAAGCCTCAGTGACAACATCTGACAATGGCAACGCCACTTAGTGCAACAGCAATGACAACGTCCCCAGTGACCCCCTGTCGCGTCGACTACGTCCTGTGTGAGATGCACTGTGCTGAGGCAGCCGTGCGACAGCGTCAGGATGACCGCAGTGCGTAGCGTGACGTACTGCTGCGTGCTGCATCAGGTTTGACGCGAGAACACCTACAAGAAGCCCACCCACCCCCCACCCCACACACACACA
>CM031627.1:45541913-45566913 GCA_018398815.1 Conus ventricosus
TCAGTACAAAGCTGTCTATGATATGCGTCAAGCAGTCAGTCAGTCAGTACAATGATGTCTATGGTATGACACCTTGGGCAGCTTTCAATGAATAGGCTACACAGGAAAGTTTATGGGGAAGAAAAAGAAAGACATCCTTCAAAAGGCCTCAGTCAGCACGAATGAAAACATTCACGTTTGGTAAGGCCCCAGATAACCACATAGAAACATGGTTTAAGTTAAAGGCATCTTTGACAAAGCCTCAGTGAACACAAAATGGATTTATACGTTTGGCGAGGCCGCATTAAGTGGCCTACACGGAAATATTGTGGGTTAAATAACATCCTTGACAAGGCCCAGAAAGTGAAAAGCTATCTACGAATAGCGTCCTTAACCAGTCCTTACTATACTGTACTGAGTACATAGAAACTTGTCAAAGAAATGACATTCTTGGGAGGTCTATAATAATAAGGGCTATGAAATGATATCCTTAACAAGGCCTCAAGCGGCCTCAGGCAGTATGACGTTATCTGTGTAATGTGATCCTTAGTAGGGCCTCAGTACAAAAGTTGAACGCTCGTGTTGCGAGATTGAGTGACGGTTTCAGTAAGTTTGTACTAGCAGTGTCCCACTGGGTAGACTCATTATTTGCACATGCCTGCGCGCGCGCGCGCGCGCGCGCGTGTGTGTGTTGTGTGTGTGTGTGTATGCGTGCGCGCGCACCCTCCTCCTGCAAATGCAGTCTCAGTTCGATTCAAACACCGAATTTGTACCTGGACACAACACGCACAAACACACACACACACACACACACACACACACACACACACACACACACACACACACACACACACACCACTCTCTCTCTCTCTCTTCTCTCTCTCTCTCTCTCTGTCACACACACACACACACAGCGCGCGCGCGCGCACACACACACACACATACCACACACACACCACACACACAACACACACATGCACGCGCGCGCGCGCGCGCGCCACACACACACACAACACACACACACACACACCACACATGCCTTTGCTATTACCTTTGCCTACCTCTGCTATCTTCTCTCTCTCAAACGTCCCTTCTCCTTCTCCCCCCCCCCCCCCTCCTCCCGCACCCTTTCCATCCCCAACCCTTCCTCCGCATTGTCCACCCCCCCTTGACCCTTCCCCATTTCCCCCCTCACCGCCCTGTTGTAACTACAGTCTCTCAAAGCTTCCTTCTCCTCCCCCTCCCCCCCCCCCCCCCCCCCCCCCCCCACCTTTCCTATGTCCCTTTTCTCTCGTCACCACCCTGTTGTGACCGCCTCGTTCTTCCTGTCACTCCAACAAGTGGCAGAGTAGGCCTACTCAATCCCTCGAAGACTGGCGAGCTCCAGTTGTAAGAGCGTGTGTGCATGTAATCTATCTCACTCTCTGTCCGCCTCACTCTCTCTCTTTTTGTCTGCATGGTGTGTGTGTGTGTAAGCGCACGTATGCGTGTGTGTGTGTGTGTGTGTGTGGTGTGTGTGTGTGTGTAAGCGCACGTATAGGCGTGTGTGTGTGTGTGTGTGGGGTGTGTGGTGTGAGCGCACGTATGCGCGCGCGCGCGCGTGTGTGTGTGTGTGTAAGCGCACGTGTGCGTGTGTGTGTGTGTAAGCGCACGTGTGTGTGTGCGCGCGCGTGTGTGTGTGTGCATGCGCACATGCATGTATGTGTGTGCGGGTGTGTGTGTGTGTGTGTGTGTGTGTGTGTGTGTGCTCGCGCGCGCGCGCGCCCGTTTGTAAAGAGAGAGAGAGAGAGAGAGAGAGAGAGCGAGCGAGAGGTGAAGGCCACATCAACAACGCTCACAGTTTGTGGGCAGGTTAACTGTGAGCGGGGTTAGACACGACGTCGCAACTGACGCTCTTCAGCAAACGGAGTCCCGGTGTGTTGTAGGAACGCGGCAATTGTGGTCTGATCGTCGCCATAGCCGAGTCCGACCAAAGACTGTACGCCCTGTTCGTAGGGCGAACTATCTTTGGTGAACTATCTTTGGTCCGACACACGCAGGAATTCGTCTCCCTCGCCGGTTCCCCTCCGTTTCCTCCATATCACAGGTAGGGGGCAATGTTTTCTTCGTTTCGTCTTTTCCTGATTCATGCGTTTAGTCTGTAGTTGTAGGTTTTCACTTAAAATTTTTTTTTCTGTAGTAGCTAAGCGACTTGTTCATAGTTTCCTTACTTCGTGTGTGTGTGTGTGTGTGTGTGTGTGTGTGTGTGTGCGCGCGCGCGCGCGCGCGCGCGTGCGTGCGTGCGTGTGTGTGTGTGTGTGTGTGTGTGTTTCATCTGATGACCGGAATAGACAGGAATATTCCAGAGGCCTGCGTATTTGATTCAAATTGCGCGCTGGTGACCTACTCGTTTTTGAGTGAACCAGTATTTTAGGAAGAAGAAGAAGAAATTTTGAATCAGTTAGAGAAACATACGCAAGGCTAAGCTATGTGTGCCAGTTAAAGACAAACCTGTGTGTGTCTGTGAGCTTTTTGTGCCAAATACAGTGACAGACATGTATGACTATGATTCTACAAGCTCGGTGTGGTCACATGCCACAATCCTGATTTTGCACTGAAACACTATATAACCCATGAAAGTGTTTAGGGGCCTACCATGCAATTGAGCCAGCATGCAGTGTTAAACTAATAATTGATACACACACACACACACACACACACACACACACACACACACAAACCCAACAAACACACACACAAAACAATTAGTTTCCTTGTTTGTGTGGATTTACTGATGAAATCACAGTCTTCAGAATAGATACATTCATGACCTTCTCGTTAATTGACACATTTCAGGCCTTTGCACTCATCTTTGACCCTATCTAAAAAAAAAGTATCTTTGCACCAGCTGAAAGTGCCCAAATAGTCCCATTCCTTGATTTTAATCTGTCTGCTTGGAACCACCTGGCTTGTACCTTGATGATCATATAAAAGAAAATGAGAAGAATCAACTTGCATCTTTGCGACAAGCACCAGTCATTAAACACTCGACTCCTTACGCCAAGGCCTTGGTGCATAACATTAATATTTGGTGTGCAGTCTGTATACAGCTTTTGGCTGACTTCTTTGAGGAAATGATGCCCACATGAAAAACTGCAATCAATTTCCAACTCAACTGAACATTTTACACACCTACTAACTTTGGTTGGGTCTGTGCGTCCTTTGAAAACACCTACTATTGGCTCTGTGACAGCAGGTAACAGCCCATCAGCAATTTGTGCCTGCATTCAAATGGCACTGGCTGTTGAAACACTTGCCCACAACTTTTTACTTACATTTTTAAAACACAGTGTGGTCATGGTAAACTTGTACAGGCCGGAGAGGGTGTATTCAGTGTGCTATTACTAACTTTTCATTAAAAAAAAAATCATTTGAAGTACCTTCCTAAAATAGTGACTTTTTCATGATGATAAGACAGTTTGAAAGGCTGAAAAGTCTTGGAATCACTCCCAAGTGAAAGACAAAAAATGTGACAAAAGAGTCTCTCCATCTGTGTACACAATTGCCTGTTCAGAGTCAGACTGATGTATTACCAGCAGTTTGTGCATGGCTAATGGAGTACAGTGAAGCCACTGCACTCATAGTTAGTTGTGTCCTTTCCGGCAATTCAGACACAACTCCAAACTTACTCTTAAAAATCAATATTCATGTGGGATGGACAGCTGCCAAATTTTGCTGGGAACCACACTCATGTAAGTTCATTTCTCATATGATAAAGGGTATGTATATCAGATGTGATTTTTTTGTTGTTGGTGTCAAACGTTCTTTTCATTTACATACCCACCTCTTTTAAACATGATGTTTGTGACAGGAGGTAGAAAATCATCCTTTTTACCCCCATGGCACAATTTATGACCAGTGTGTTAATGTAAAGAAAGTACCGACATATTTCTTAACAATGTTAATGTGGAAATAATTTTTTACTGAACGCAGCTTAAGTCAGTGCATGTGCGTGTCTATGTTGAACAGCAGTTTGCATTTCAAAGCAGTCAAAAGAGTGCAGGAGTTGTTCATAAGAGAGAAAAAGAAAAGTAGAGGGGACAGCGGGATGGAGGGTGCAGTGGGAGGGGGGAAGGGGGGAGACTGGGTGAGGAGTGGGAGCAAGAGTGCACTGGTATGTGGGAGGGGGTGGGGGGCAATAGAGAAATGCACAATCAGTACATCACTACATGCACACATAAACACACACACACACACGCGCATGCGCACACACACACACACACACACACACACACACACACACACACACACACGCACCTCTGCCACCACTACCACCGGGAACCCCACCACCACACACACACACGCACATGCACACACACACACACACACACACACACACACACACACACACACACACACACACACACACACACACAACACACACACACACACACACACTCACTCACTCACTCACTCACTCACTCACTCACTCGCTCACTCACACTATCATAAACATATCCTGACCAGAATGAAGACTTCTTTGCTGCGTTTTGATCATCTGCACAGCAGAAAATCACACATAGACTAACAGTGTACTTTAAGACATGCCGCATGTTACTGTTAAGCCATTTACAGAGCAACATGTTGGATAGAATTCCAATCCCTCTTCCACCCTGTATTAATAGAGAAAATGTACAGAGACTTATAGCAGTGTAAATGTGAAAATCTGTGGTGAATATAACTTACGTTTGTACACGTGTGTACGCATGTTGAAGAGCAATTTGCATTTCAAAACGGTCACGAGAGTGCAGGAGCTGTTCATAGGAGAGAAAAAAGAAAGCAGGGGACAGCAGGGTGGAGGGTGCAGTGGGGGAGGGGGGAGGGGGAGGGAGGGATTGGGTGAGGAGTGGGAGGAAGGGTGCACTGGTATGTGAGAGGAGGGGGGGGGGGGGCACAGAAAAATGCAGTCAGTACATGCACACATAAACACACACACACACACACACACACACACACACACACACACACACACACACACACACAACTCTCTCAGCATGGCATAGACTTACAGTGTTTATTGTACATGCTGGATAAATATCAGCTCCTAAAATGCCAAACTGTTTAAAGAAAAAAGAAAAACCAAGAAAGAATCATATTATCGTTAATAAGATAAAACATAACTCAACAAAAAAGGGTATTAGTAAGTGAGAGTAATGGTTAAGGAAAACACAGCACAGGACTTTCAAAACCAAACAAAACCAAACAGAAGAAAGACTATAACAAGGTCTTGCGACATCTGCTAGTGACATTATTTGGGGGATTCTGCTCAAAACTGATGACTGTGAGGGCTTATTAAATTAATGCTAGATTTCAATTAAATTTTAACAGTTTCAAATTGATGTGCAGGCCATACGCCACAATTAGGATTTGGCACTAACACACATAGTGCCCAATAGTCCCACTCCTTTGATTTTAGTCAGGCTGTGTGGAACCACCTGGCTTTACCTGGATGGCCACATGTAAGAAAATGAGGAGAATTAACTTTCAAACAATAAACATTCTCAAAACAATCTAATTGCTTTGCCAGTCAACAGGAAAATTAACTTTCAAACACAATACACATTCTCAAAACAATCAAATTGCTTTGCCAGTCTATAAATACCAGGCTCCTTAAGCAAGGCCTTGGTGCATTATTTTTTGGTGTGCAGCCTGTGCCAGTTGTAGATACATACACGTTTTCAACTAGCTCTGTGTGTCAGTTAAAAACAAGGAGATGTGTGTGTCTACAAGCTCTAAGTGACGGTTAAAGACACGGCGATGTGTGTGTCTACAAGCTTTAAAGTGACAGTTACTGACACGGCGATGTGTGTGTGACAAGCTCTATGTGATGGTTAAAGACACAGACATGTTTGTCTCCTAGCTCTGTGTGTCAATCAGACAGGCATGTATGCGTCTACAAGCTCTGTGTGTCAGTTAAAACACAGACTGTGTGTCTACATGCTCTGTTTACCAGTTACAGGCACAACCATGTGTGTGTGTCTGCGAGCTCTGTGTGTCAGTTAGGGACAGAGACACGTGTGTCTACAAGCTCTGTGTGTCAGTTATGGACAGAGACACGTGTGTCTACAAGCTCTGTGTGCCAGTTAAAGACACAGACATGCTTGTGTGTGTGTCAAAAACTCTGTGTGTCAGTTGTAGGCGCAGATATGTTTGTGTGTGTCTGCAAGCTCTGTGTGTCAATTAAAGACGGAGACGTGTGTGTGTGTGTGTGTACAAGCTATGTGTGTCGATTATAGACACATACATGTCTGTGTGTCTCTACAAGCTCAGACATGTTTGTGTCTACAAACTGTGTGTGTGGAAGGGATGGGGGGGGGGGGGGGGGGGGGGGGGGGGGGGGGGGGGGGTGTCATGTGTGTTCCATTTTTGGGTGCTTCGTATGTTTTCACTGAACGTCTGAAGGGCCGGAATCCCTTCCCTCCCGCCTCCATCCCCCGCCCCCACCTCCACAGTTCTATCACCACTGAAGCGTGTAAAATGTATACATATGTATGAATGCATTGACACGGTTGAGCTGTGCGAAGAATCATCCACTTTGAATAATGGTCACGTTTGCTTTGAATAATGGTCGTGTTTACTTTGAATGATGGTCATGTTTACTTTATTTCTGTATTATGCTTTCTTATGGGTGGTTTCTGTCGCTTGTTTGATGGATTGTATTTGAATAGATGGTGCGTGAGAATCAAGTGATGCTGGTCAGTTATTGAAGCAGTCTGTGGGTTGGGTGACATTCAATCATCGCCCAGGTACCAGGTGCAGATATATATAGGGGTGCAGTGGGAACTGAGAAGACCCCTACCTTTGACACTTTGATTTGCCATAAAACGAGGCTTTTCGTTTCTTTCTATTTTAATCCCTTTGGGGTTTCTTTCCATCAAAGAGCAAAGTGAATTGAATTAAGAACACCCCCCCCCCCCAACGTCCGGAAAATGTCCAACCAACACACCAGTTGGCAGGCTATGACTAATTCTGCACTGCTGCTGTCCAACAAGAAACACTCTTTCAATGGAAAATTATCAATGTGGGTCTTGAATGGGGGCCTTAAACATCAGACTTGTGATTATGATATTCACTTCGAACAACATTGGTCGTAAAGCCTTTCAGTGTGCCGTTAACCTTCAAAACAGTTTTGGGCGGTCGCATAAAACGAAATGGTGAATGTATTAAAGTCGTTTATTAATAAGACGACTAATTGATATCCTGCATTGAACGCTTGCTCTAGAAAAAGCCCTTCAATGATTAATTGTTGACCTGTTCAAGTTGTGCATTGAAGTCAATCTCTGTACAAGCCCATCGTCAGCCAGTTAACGTATTAAAGTCTTTCATTAAACAGTTGATCTAAGGAAGCCCTTCATCAATCAACCTTTTAAAGTCCATTGGATGTTTGATCTGTTGAAACTCTTGATCAATCACCTGACCTTTTGAAGTCCTGCATTAAACAGTTAACCTGTACAAGCCCTTCATGAGGCAAATGAGCCATTAAGTTCCTTCAATGAACACTTGGGTCTATTAAAGTTAATGGATCTTTTTTATCACGCCATTCGTATGATTGGCTGTGGTGTTTGCTTATCTTATGATTGGGCATGTGAAACAAATTTATAAGTCACTTTCTCCTCTCTCTCTCTCTCTCTCTCTCTCTCTCTCTCTCTCTCTCTCTCTCTCTCTCTCTCCTCTCTCTCTCTCTCCAGACAGACACCGAAGAGCCACCATGGCAACAGGAGGACCACCTTCCCCTCAACCTGGACACCCAGTGACGTCACCCACCGACTGTCCACTGTGTGGGTGCCTGTGTCTGGGCCCCGTCATTCTGCCGTGCAGAGACGTCATCTGCCGGAGATGTCTCCATGACGTGCTGCAAGAACGGGCCCCACGAGTTGCCTGCCAACAGTGTGGCCAGCACCTGGACCTCCCCAAGGACCGGAAGGTGACGGTCTGCACCCTTGCCCAGCAGATGGGGACAGACCCCGTTTTAGAAAACCTGATTTACCAGGAGCTGAGCAAAGCCGCAGACGTCCAGTGTCTGAACTGCCCCAACATGCAAGCTGCTAGTGTCTGCCTGGATTGTCAGGAATATTACTGCGACGTCTGCTCGGGGATTCACTGCAGGAGCCGAAGCGCCCGTGACCACGTTCTTCACCAGCTGTCCCAGGCCCTGCAGAATGCGCCTTCGGCTGCATGTGTCACACCCACATCCAGCCTTGGATCCTCTATTTCCCTGTCCACGTCATCCCTGGACAGTATTCGTAACCTCCCTGACTCCCAGTCAGGTGTTAAGTCCAGAGGGGTGAATGAGTGGAATCAGTGGGTGAAGGAGCAGGTGAGTCTGTTGCAGGAGGCTTCAAGAGAAAAGCTGAAGGTAAAGACCATCCTGCAGGACATCCTGTCTCTGACGCAGGAATTGCTGAACGGGGTCCTCGCGGACGAGCAGGTCCTCGACGCGTATCAGCATTACCTGCCTCGTTTCGACGTCGTCCAACGTACGGGCACCGGCGCCTATGTCATCCGATCCACAGATTCTGACGTTCAACACGGAGGTCAAGACAGAGTCGCTGGAAGGACGTCTGTGTGGCGTCAGGAAAGGTCGCCACTGCCCCAACCTGGACACTCTGGAGATGATCACGACACAGCAGGATCAGCTGTTATACCTTGCTGGTCAGTGAGAAATGGGGCTGAGGAGGTGGTCAGTGAGAAATGGTCAGTGAGAAATGGTCAGTGAGAAATGGGGTTTAAGAGATGGTCAGTGAGAAATGGGGCAATAGAGATGGTCAGTGAGAAGTGGGGCAATAGAGATGGTCAGTGAGAAATGGGGTTTAGGAGATGGTCAGTGAGAAATAGGGCTGAGGAGATGGTCATGAGAAATGGGGCTGTAGAGATGGTCAGTGAGAAATGGGGCCATAGAGATGGTCAGTGAGAAAAGGGGTTTAGGAGATGGTCAGTGAGAAATGGGGGCCATAGAGATGGTCAGTGAGAAAAGGGGTTTAGGAGATGGTTAGTGAGAAATGGGGCCATAGAGATGGTCAGTGAGAAAGGGGGTTTGGAGATGGTCCGTGAGAAATGGGGCTGAGGAGACGGTCAGATATGTTGTAACAGTTTAATGATATTTTAATATTTGGGCGTTCTGATACGTCCGTCAAATCTATGAGACACTTCAGTCATCTTGGGGGGGGGGGGGGGGGGGGGGGGGGGGGGGGGGGGGGGGGGGGGGGGGGAGATGATCTGTGGGTGCGCAAGCAGTTGATCAAGCCAGTGCGTGCACGGAATGTGCGGTGACAGCTTGGGCAGGCAATGTGGGAGACCTGCTCTTGCTTGACTAGGATCAGTACTAAAGCCGTAAACAGCTTTCATGGTTTCTTCATGGACATGTTGCCAGATAGGATCTCTGCTTTTATTCTAGAGCTAGGAGCAGCCGGATGACAAAATATCCAGGGTTAAAAGTATGTCCACGAGTAACAGATGTGTCCATGTGTGCAAAATGGCCAGATGCAGCAAGATGGCCATAGAGAACAAAAATATTGGGTGGTGACAAAATGTCCAGGGCGTGACAAAAAAATTTTTTTGGTGACAAAATGTACATGGGTGATGTAAATGCTCAGAGGTGGCAAAATGTCTAGGATAGAAAATAATCGACGTAACAAAATGTTCAGGAATAACGAAATACCCAGTGATGATAGAGTTGGGGGTATCAATGTTTTTTCATGACTAGATGTCCAGGTGTGGCAATTTTTAAATTTTTCAGGGTGACAACATGTCCATTGATCACAAAGCACCCAGGGATGACAATATTTCTGTAGGTAACAAAATGCCCAGGGATGGTTTAAAATCTAGGGTAGCAAATTGTCCTATAATTTAAAAAAAAAATCTCCAGGGGTGACAAAATATCCTGGGTGGCAAAATGCCCGGGTGCAACGAAATATCCGTTGAGAAAAAAAATGTTTATGGGTGACAAACATTCAGGGGTAACAAAATATTCTAGGTTAATACAGATACCACGTACATGGAACGCTGTACAGAGCAAACAATATGATGATGATGATGATGATGATGATAGTTGTGGAGACTGAGATCATGAGCACGACGACTACAATGATGATGATGGCGACGACAATGGCGATGATGACAAGGTCAGTGACAACGATGGTGAATAAGACGGTGACAGGATGATAGTGATCAGAAGGAAGATTATGATAATGATGTTAATTGATTTATGTTCACTGACAACGACGACGACGATGATAAAAGATGATGATGATTGTCCACAGATCAAGACAGTCAGGATCTAACCTCCACTACACCAGGAGGATCACCCACCTCCTCCCCCACCCACACCCCTGCCTCAGCTCAACTGCCCCCAGCCACCCCTGCTGCCACCTTCACCCCCACCGTTGACGTCATGACGGCGACTCCGCAACGTCTGTTCACGACGTCATCAACAACAGCAGACGACGATGAGAAACCTTGGATCACCGCCATTGTGTGCTTGCCCGACGACACCTTGGTCATGGCGGACTGCAACAACGACAAGGTGAAGGTGATGGGCCTGGCTCCCCCACACACAGTGTCTGCCTCTCTGATCGTGAAAGAAACCCCATTCTGCCTGGCTCTGTTGTCTGACGGCTTGGTTGCCGTGACGACCCACCGACCACGGATCTATCTGATCCAAGTGACGGATGCTTTGACGGTGACGTCACGGATACGGACTGTCAGGTGGTACGAGGGCGTAGCTGGACAGAGCGACGGACATCTATTGGTTGGCTGTAGGAAGGTGACGCCGGCCCTGCCGCTGTGCACGTGCTGAGCAGACAGGGTGACGTGGTCAGGACAGTGACTGACAGCACCAGGCTGACCGGACTGGGGTCACCACGGTACATGGTCAATGACGGGGACAACCACGTGCTGGTGTCGGAATACTGGAGAAACCTGGTGTACAGAATGGAGATCAGTTCGGGCAAAGTCACCCACACCTATGACCACACCGACATCGGCAATCCTAAACAGGTGTGTGCCGACGGGGCCGGAGTCATCTATATCGCTGGGGGTGCTGGTGGTGGTGGTGGTGGTTGCGTGTTGGTGAGGAGCAGGAGGGGTAAGTGGAGGCGACTGCTGACCTCTGACCTCAGCGCTCCAGGGTTTGTCTTTCCTTGGGGGCTGTGTCTGACCAGGACAGGACGTCTGGTGGTGACGTGGAGGGACAGGTCCTTCAACTGTGTTGTTTCTGGCTATCACTGGGTGTAATCGTCTGATCTGAGCCTCCCATGTTGAGTCTCTGTTCTTGTCTGTTTACCTCTGTGTGTGTGTGTTTGTCTGTTGATCTCCGTGTACCTGTATGGGTGTCTATCTGTTGTCTGTATGGGTGTCTATCTGTTGTCTGTATGGGTGTCTTATCTGTTGTCTGTATGGGTGTCTATCTGTTGTCTGTATGGGTGTCCTATCTGTTGTCTGTATGGGTGTCTATCTGTTGTCTGTATGGGTGTCTATCTGTTGTCTTCTGGTTTGTCCACCTTTTCGCCATCCATCCATCTTAAAACTGCATCTCTTCATACAAGGAGAGCGAATTTTTAAATCGTGCAGCGAGACGCCTTAGCTCTTGTGAAAAAAGTTTACAGAGTTACACAGCGTCATTGGCAAGTAACGAATATTAGAGGTTAAATTGGACCGCTCAGGTTCCAAAGCCTTTTCATTGAGAACGCCGCTTGAGAGGTTAAATTGGACCGCTCAGGTTCCAAACCTTTTTCATTGAAGAACGCCGATTGAAAACGTTGAAGGCGAACGAACACTTGCCGTTGTAATCGAAAGCCATGTTGGCCTTACCATGAGGTTAACAAGAACGTGTCGGTTCAATCGACAGCAAGTTTGTCAGATTGTTGGTCAGGAACGTATCAAAAACAAGAACGTCAAAAACATACGAGCTCTAAAGGCCGTTCTTAACCAAGCCAACACATGCTTGAGCAACAGTGTTCGACAACACTTCAAACTGTTACGCATCTTAACCGCGCTAACATGTGTGGGGCAACACGGTTTTGAGCGCTCTGCTAACACACTTCCACAACTGTTTCGGAGTTTGCAGCTTGTGCTCTGGCAACTTTGGTGTTGCTGCGTGTTCATTGGTCAATAAATTTAGCAGCCGATCGCTCGCTCTGAAACCAAATAAATGGCGGACTTTACGAAAAATCGACCCCGACTCCGAAAACGGGTGCACCCCGATAGATCCCCGCACCGATAGATCCCTAACCCAAACCCCTAACCCTATCCCTTTGGGGGGATCACCGATGCGGGGATCTATCGGTGGGGGGATCTATCGTTCGGTGCGGGGATCTATCGTGCGGGATCTATCGGGATGACCCCCTCCGCAACCCGAGCGCCTTCATCGACCTTTGGGCCAGTTTCCCTGCTTGTGGGATGTAAAAGATCCCACATACAGAAACAAAATTTCCAGGCATCTCCTTGAAGAAGATCAGCGACACGTTTGGCCAAGGCTGGACTACGGTAAGTGTGTAGTGCCTGCAATTTGCAACTGTTATCTTCTTCCCAGATCCGTCGTAACATCACTGATCACACTCGCTAAAAACATGAGAACAGAGAAGCAGCTTTTTCACATTTGAAAGGCGTATGACGTCAAAATAAGTATTCGATGTTGCAACCTCAGCCAGGCATTTGTGCGAGAGGGGGAATAGCGAATTCTAGGCCTAGTTGTGAAATGAAAGCTGTAGATTTCTCACATTTGTATGTCAGTGTGAGTAAATGGTGTATGTGTACATTATGTGTGTGTGTCTGCATCCATGCATATAGTTTTGTGGGGTGTCACGTATGTGTGGTTTGTGCTATGTACAGCTAGCATGTCTGCGTGGTGCTGCATGTGTTTTGTGTGCATGTAAGTTTACAGTATATGTGCGCCATGTGTATAAATTATGCCTTATTCATGAGTGGCATTATGAGTGTGTTTGTATAAATATTTTTAAATGCATGCATGTATTGTTTGGCATGCGTGTGTGTGTGTGTGCGTGCGTGCGTGGGATCCTCTCCATTATATTTGGAAATGGTCTAAAATTGTAAAGCGTTTTATGCTTGATAAAAAGCATAAATAAATTATGTCATAATAAAGAAATTGCAGCTTCCTATATTTATAACATCATGTGCACACCATGTATGCGTGTGTGCGTAGTATTTCCCAAGGATGTTTCCCAAAACGAGTTGAAATATTAGGTTTGTATGTGGGTAACATGAATCAACAAGGTAAAGGTTGTCTATGGAGTATGAGTATATGACATTAACATTAAAATTTATTTTTAGTCCAAAATCAACTTGGTACTAAGATGGTGGCTTTTTGACTAAGTGTACCAGTTAAAGTCAGGATAGTAGAAAGAGTGAAACACTATTATTCATTGATTACTTTTTGGGCAGATACACATTGCAAGGGAGGGGAAGAAGAGAGTGAGATAGTGAGTGGTAATGATGATTGTCTATTTCAGTAACTTTGGACTGAGCTCTGTGTGTGGGGTGTAACGGGTGTGTGTGCTGTGCATATAGTGGGCGAGTATGTGGAGGGTATGCTTGTGTGGTTCATGCTTCTGTCCTTATATGTGAAAATTTTATGTCTTTGTTAATGCATTGGGTGGAGAGCGCGCTGCATAGATACTTCACATTAAAGTCATTTGATGATTAATTTCTTTTGTGCAGCTGCTGTAGAGGGGAAAATAAACCCAGCCTCAAGACCTATTACCTGAAGTCCGGAAAGTGGTACTTGGGAAAACGGCATGTCGGGGGGAATCAAGCGGCTGTGGGAACACTACCACCAGATTAATGCTTCCTCGGGCTCAACACAGTATGATGGGAGCACAGTGACAGCGAGCCAGTCCCCTGGTGATCACCCGGGAAGATGAGTTTGATGTAAGTATGCGTTGATTTAAACTATATGACAAGACCCTCCCAAATTCTACAGTGCAACCTACTTCACCATAATTTTTATCGTAGGGCTACGTTGTCTTCTCATGTCAGGCTACATGGAATATTTAGTTATTTAGTGTGGATATTTGTGCTGGGCAATATTTACAAATTTTTCCCTATTTTTAATGCGACAGTGTACATTCTGTATTATTCCTGTGGTCCATATATGGTATGGCTTATTACATAGATTAAAAAAAATGCATTTCATAATGTCAACCATTAACATCTCATTCCCTACGGACCAAATTTCCGTTCCCCCACAAACGTTCACACGGCTGTTTCGCTAGGTTTGCAAATTAATTTGTAAAAAAAAAAATTGACAGGTTCAAATGTAAAAATTTAGTATGATGATCAAAAAAATACCACAAGAACAGCTGCTAAGTTTTCAAAGCATTACATTTATTAATTTTTATGCAAGGCACTTTTTACCAAATGATGTTTTGGCTGAAATCGGGAAAAAGAGGGTCATTTTTTTCTGTAATCATAATTTTTTTCTCAAAAATGACATTTTTAAAAACCAAAAACTGCTAAACACAAGAATATGACTGAAAAAAACCATAAAAATTTGAATGAAAAGGTACAAACTAACTTTTTATGTCGCTAACAGACATGAAATCACACATTTTACAATCCTAGCACTCTCCGTCACGATCAGTATTTACGGCAGTTGAGAAGGTAGTGGGGTAGGTCATAATTTCCAAACAATTGTTCACAAAATGTTGAAAAAGGGGTCACATTTTCTCTAAGCTTAAAATTTTTTTTTTTAAAAACAAACAAAGACAAAACCCTTCTAAACAAAGAAATATGACTGAAATAACATAACACTGAATGAAAAGGCACATACTAACTGAGCATGTCGCTGACAAAAACAACGAGCCACACATGTGGTGCCTTTTCATTCAGTGTTATTGTTATTTGTCATATTTCTTTTATTTAGAAGGGGTTTTGTCTGTTAAGTACATGGAAAATGTCAATTTGTTATATGCTCCCACATTTCTAAATTTCTGTTCCACTCTCCAACATCCTTAAACCCCCCCCCCCCCCCCCCCCCCCCAATTCCCCCACCCTTCCCACTGGAGCATATAGTTTGTAAAAATAGATACATTGCAAACACATGTTCCCTCATACAGTATCCATCAGGGCAGCACACATGTAAAATACTATGTGCTATTGCATACTGTGGAGAAGCACCTCCCTTCCTTCTGCTTCCCCTCCAGCATCTTTCTCCCCGCTCCCCTCCCCAAACACACAAAACACATACTCATTTCTGCACACAAAGTTCTAGTGAGCAACTCTGGCATTTTGCAAGGCACTGCCCCTTCTCCGCAAAGTATTCCTTGAGGGAATCCCGAACCTGTGTGCCACTTGCATACTGCTAAAGAGCACCTCCCTGTCCTCATGAAACCCCCAAGCAAGTGTGCATTCTGGTTTGCTCGCCAATGGCCGGGCACAACCTCATGGTTTGGCCCTTGTTCATGGTCCACAGCGCAGCACCAAAATTTACTGCTGATCTTGCACATCTCTCAGAAAGTTTTGTAGGCGAGGCAGGCAAGCACAATCTTCTTGCCCTTGCTTTGGGTGTTGTTTCATGGCTTGTTGAAATATACCAAACCGACAAGCCAAGATCCCAAATACATTCTCCACAATCCGACGGCTCTGCTCAATCGGTATTGAACTTTCTTGCCGTGATCAAGCCTCTCTCTGGGTATGGTTTCAGGGGGTTGGGTGAAGAGCAAAGGCAGAGTCGGCCACTATGAACTTGGTATTTGGACATTGGTTCCTGGTAGAGCTCTGCCGGGGTGGTGCTTGCAGTTTTTTGCCCCTCAAGGCTCCTCTTCAGTTTAGATGAGTTCCAGATTGTGGCGTCGCCAACTCTTCCAGTGCTCCCCCCTTCATAGAAACAAGAATTTGTATGTGGCATCAACCAGAGCAAAAAGCACAATGCTGTGAAACCCATGGTAGTTGTAGAACGTGATCCACCATTGCGAGGGCATTAAATTCGGATGTGCTTCCCGTCCATAGCTCCAAGACATTGTGGAAAATTCCATTTGTGAAGAACTTGTCCTGAATCAGTAGCCATTCTTCTTCTGTTTTGGGCATCTGAAATAAGACAAATAAATTATGAATTTTTCAGAAAAAATTTTTCCTGTTAATGTTATATCTTTTTATTTTTATTTTTTAAAAACTAAAACATGTCCTTTTTATACTTGGGTACTACTTTAGAATGGGAAAAAGCCTTGGACTATTTCTGTCTGTCTCCTAAACTGATTCCCGTGAAAATATGGGCTTTGTAAGTCACGGTCAAGGTCATGAAAATGGGGTAAAGCTCACGGTCACAATGTGAATAACTGTGAGTACATTTATATAGCTTGACATCTTGTTCATTTTAAACAGCTTATAACAAAGACAAAACAAGACACATATACATGAATGACCAACATACGCAACAATTTTGCTCTTTTGTTTGCAGACCGAGGACTTTGATTCTGCTTCTGACATCGCTGAACCAACAGAAGCGTGCGTGAGGAGTGCAGTTGGAGCCAGGCTAGTGGCTCTAGCACTTCCACATCAATGGCACTTGATGTGGAATGCATCACACTGCCGGAACCCCACACGAGCATGCGCCCGACGCCTGGTTGCAGCCCCCCACCACAGCCCGACCTGACATCCTCACCAAGCAATCCTCCACCAAAGAGGCCCAGGGTGGTTTTGGACAGAAAGCGACCTTACCTGCCGGTGTTTATTAAACCAAAGGCAGGCGTCATCGAGGAAGCCCGGGGCCTCATCCAATCGAAAGGACGCGGAGAGACAAGGAGGATGAGGACTATCATTTTGCGATAAATATGATAAAGAATTGAAAATGATCAAAGGAGGGGCGGCCCTCCAGATAAAACAACGACATTGAAAACCTGGTTTTCCCATGCCCGCATGCAGGAAATGGATGACTAAAATCACTAAATATTGTCTCCTGGTCAATGGGTTTTTTTTTTGTCTGTCGGGCCATTTTCATGAACCATTGCATCAGCACACTCAAATTTATTAGCAAATCCTCACTTAAAACTTTTCTTTCCCCTCCGAAACCACTTCTTTCCAATTGCTTCCCCCCCACTATCTATATGTTCACTCAATCACTGTTTGTGTGTTGTTCTGTGTGTGTTGTCGTGGGCAC
Source organism: Conus ventricosus (assembly GCA_018398815.1). Classification (NCBI taxonomy): domain Eukaryota; kingdom Metazoa; phylum Mollusca; class Gastropoda; order Neogastropoda; family Conidae; genus Conus; species Conus ventricosus. Next base: position 45,559,042 of record CM031627.1, read on the forward strand.
GCTGCTTATATGCACGTGCGCTCGGTGTGTGCGTGTGATTGTGCTTGTACAAAACCTGTGTCTTTACCATATTTTTTTAACTGATTACTTTTGTCTTTTTAATCTCTTTATATTTGTAAGCACTTAAATCTTTTTTAAGATTAAGCACCATAAATGTACATTATTATTTTTATTATTATTATTGGTTCTTTCATTACAAAAAAAAGTTTGAACATTTCCCATTATTTTAGGGGGGAGGGGGGGCGGCACAAGCCACAAACCTACATATCTTTGTGTGTCATAGATGAGACATTACTGGCCGTTTTCTTTATTTGGGGTAGTTTGTATGCCGCATGAAAGCATTTAAAAAAACTAACCCAAAGTGAACAAAATCTGGCAGAATTATTCATTGGGTCTAAATTACATCAATATGCATGTACTTTTGGAGAGAACATTGTGGCCAAAAACACACTTCCTACTTGTTTTTAACTGCAATTTAATTCTATGTGACCAAACGTTATGAGGTAGGGTTTTTGGGACATTTTTACTAAATGACTTTTTTTCAATGCCATTGGGTTTAATGTGGGAAAAAATGGGGACACTCAAGAACAGAAATGTCAAGGAATTTAAAAAGGAAGATGGCAAAGTCTGCCGCTCGTCAACTAGCTTTTTGTCGACATGTCTTGTCATGTTAAACAATTTTTTTTTCATGCCTGCATGTTTTTATGTCCATTTTAATTTATTTTATGTTTGAATTTTCTGTTTATTATTAATAAAAGTAGTATTGATATGTGGTCTGAAATGGAAACTGAAGGTTCACTGATCATAGAACAAAGATCCCAGAACCATATGGAGTGTACAGAGGAAAAAGATGAGGTGAAGGGGGGGTGTCAGCAAATTTAGCATGCTGGTAATTAATGAAATATGAAATTTAACAAAAATTTGAATTAAATGAAAATGTGGTGCTGTGCAAAAACATGCTTTTTTATGTTGTATTTCTGAACTTTCATTGTACTGAAGCAAAAATATTAAGTCGAAAAGTTTGCACTTTCATAAGGAATAAATTTTAATCGAATGAATTAGTTGTGTAACTGCAGAAGGTTTGTAGAAATTTAGATTTTAGCAATTTGAAAAACTTTGAAATATGCAAAAAAGATGCAAAAAAAATGGGCTATTGATATTTTTATTGGAGAAAAAGTTATACAGATTAAAATTCAGAAGACAAACAAAACTATTTGTGAGATACATGGATACAAACTTATAAAATACATTGGTTATCATAATCTTTGGAAATGAAAAGTGTTGGACTTTGTGAATATGTAGAAAAGATATCATTGAATCTGATTGTTATAAAACCTAAAAGTGATTATTTTTCAATTTTGACTGTTTTGGACTTGTATCTTGAAAGTGTAAAATGTGACTAGTTCATAGTTTCCCCCTGCACAGTCACATATTTGCAAAAAAAATTCATATTGTACGCATTGAAAATTTGTTTGACATGGAAATAATAAAATTACCGTTAGGTACTTGTCCTTCAAGACTGCATAGATGGCTTCACATGTGTCTGGAAAAAGGTACGCCAAAGTCGGCACAGGGAATGCGGAACAGAAAGAACATCGATGCGTATGTCCCACCTGTAAATAAGCAGATACACTTAAAAACAGCACAAAAAAAAAATATATGGGTCACTCTCCTGAAACCTGGGTCAGTGGTGGTGGGCATATAAAATTAAAACTTTCCCATTTTACAAATTCAATAACGTGTCCAACATTTCTTATGTTTGAATTTGGATTTGATGTGGCTATCAATAAAATCATTAAAAGGGAAAACCCTGTGTTCTGTGTGCATTTTTATTGTGACCGTTTTATGCTGGATTCGGGTGGTTTTTGTGTCGATATTTTGTGACATGGAAAAGTGCCTCACAAATACAACTGTCATTGTTTGTTAGAAAAATTTGCACAAAAAAGCGCAAAAACCCCATGACATGTAAAAGAAGTGTTATTCTTACACATAAGTAAAATTTAATATATGATCTAGAAGCACAGCTCTATATATATAATTATAGTCTTGTCAAGAGCTCCAAATTATGGTCTTGAAGGTCAAACATCAAGGTCAAGGTCAACACAGTCAACATTCTTAATGTATCATCAGTGTATCAAATAAACACCATTACAAAAAAATCTGTTTCATACTTTTGGTATACACATGCATACACACACACACACACACACGCATGCATGCACGCGCGGGGGCCACACACACACACACACGTACACCACACACACCCCACACACAACACAAGAAGACTATTTTTTCTTGTAGCTGTTCAATATAGGGAAAAAGAAACCCAATTCAAGTCATTCATTCAGATCACTTTGAAATAAGAATAATTGGGTCCCTTGAAAATGTTTTCCTTTTTTTTTCTTGAATATCTGCTCATAATACAAAAGAAATCCCCACAGCACATCCTGTTTTTAAGATATAATAAACCAGCATACCTTGCGCTAGGAATCTCAGAGTAACTGCAAGGCCTCCTTCGGGTGCAATACTCATTTTGTAGTTGGTGCTGTTTGAGGATGGAAGGACCAACCATGTGGAAACACTCAAACAAATGTTGGGCCACTCATGCGCAAGAATTTGTGCAAAAATTTTGGATCCTGAAAATAAAATCAAAAGGTTTTTTCAAAATGCATAATAAATTCACTATTTTTTCATTTTAAAATAGAGACGATTGCAGATGGAGACAACCCAAAATATTTGAAAACAAGGGCAAACGCCGAGCCAATGATTTTAGTACTTTCCCAATTTTCGCCAGCACAGCGTTTCTAAAAAAAAACCAAAAAACAACAAAACCAACGATTAAATACTAACATCACAAGTTCAGGGCAAGTTTGGTCTCTCTCTCTCTCTTCCCCTCTCTTTTTCCCTCACCCACCCCGCTCTCTCTCTCTCTCTCTCTTGTTTCTCCCTCTCTCTCTCTCTTCCCCTTTCTCCTCTCTCATCCCGTCCCCCTTCTCTCTCTTGCACAAGCAATTTCTAAAACATAAAAAAAACATAAAGCAATGATTAAATAATAACATCGCAAATTGAGACAAGTCTGGTCTCTCTCTCTCTTCCCCCCCTCTTCTCCCTCACCCCCCCTCCTCTCTCTCTCTCTCACTCTACCCCTCTCTCCCCCCCCCCCCACCCCACCCCTCTCTCTCTCTCCATCTAAAATTTGAAGCGATTATGACACTAGTTTATGAAGTACTGCATGAACAAGAAATATCATCATCATCATGGATATTGCACTTAATCTTCAAATGAAAGCCCTAAGCGCTTACCATATTGGGATGAAAGGGGAAGGATATACAACAAAATTGAATCTAAAATTATTAAAAAAGATAAAATTAAAAACATACAAAAAAATAAACACCAAATTTAAAATGGCAAAGCATTGTATACACACACGTACACTCACACACATAACACAAAGGCAAAACACACATACATAAACACATACGTACACACACACGCGTGCACTCAATCACAACTAAAACACACAAATCAAATTTATAATTAACAAACATGCACACACACATGCAACATAAAATATTAATCACAGTGTGCACACACAACACCACACACAACCCACACAGACGTAGACCCAAAATGCGCATATATCACAAAGATCAAATAAATCATTTTATTATTTTTCATTTATTATTAACCATCTGTATCACCTTGATGAAGACGTTAACTGATAAACAAGCAAGTAGGTCATTGGGAGAAAACAAACAGACACAACAAAGCACGAAGAAAAATGACCTCTTTACCTGCTCACTAATTCTTGCACAGGAATGGTAAAGCGCCCAAATTCATGGCGTTTGCAGAACGTAGGCAGTTTGGCTTTCTCCTCCTTTTCTCCTCCTTCTTTCTTCTATGTATTCTAGTAGCACATGCACAATCGAAATCGAACAAGATCTTCCTCATCGGTATCGGAGGCAGCCATTTTGATTTACACTTTCTTTTCCCTAGGAAGTTGACGTATTCTGCAAAAAGTATGCATATCATTAACTACGTTAAGAACCACAACTTCCCATTGCGAACACAAGTTGCAAACTAGTTGGGAAAACGCCCGGTTAATACGCACAAAATTGGCCCACATTTGTGGCCCAAGCAAGTGTTGGCTTGGTTAAGAACAGGCTTAACATTACTCGTGAAACACATTACACTCACCACATTCTCTCCACCTCTCTCTCTCTCCGCTTCCTCTCTCCTCTCTCAATGTTCCATACGTAGTGCCCCTTTGGTTATATAATTTCTCCTTTCCCTTTTCCGCTTGTTTTATTCTTCCTGTTGGTAAGTGGTAGCTCAGGATGCGCGACAGGAACAGAAATGGTGGAGGACGAAGAAAGCGTTACCACGGGGACGTCATAAACTGACTGACGTAAGCCGACTTGTGACTCGGTCACAAACCCCAGGAGGAAGACAGCCATTGAACAAATGGGTCAACTGAAGAGAGAGAGAGAGTGTGTGTGTGGGGTGGCATCATGCCTCTTAGTATGACAATAGATCGGAGGTTGACGTGACCAACACTTGGACAGTCAGAACCTGGCCAGTTATAGCAGCAGGGCAGAGTTGTTGTAACCAGTCCAGTCCTTCATGTTGTCCATCCAGTCCAGCCTTCATGTTGTCCATCCAGTCCAGTCCTTCATGTTGTCCATGCAGTCCTTGATGTTGTCCTGTCCGGTCCTTCATGTTGTCCATCTAGTCCAGTCCTTTCTGTTGTCTATCCAGTCCGGTTCTTCATGTTGTCAATTCAGTCCAGTCCTTCATGTTGTCCGTCCAGTCCTTCACGTTGTCCATTCTGTCCAGTCCTTCATGTTCATTGTTGTCCCTCCAGTCCTTCATGTTGTCCATTCAGTCCTTCATGTTGTCCATCCAGTCCTTCGGTTCTTCATGTTGTCCATTCAGTCCAGTCCTTCATGTTGTCCAACCACTCCAGTCCTTCATGTTGTCCAACCAGTCCTTCATGTTGTCCATTCAGTCCAGTCCTTCATGTTGTCCATCCAGTCCACTTCTTCATGTTGTCCATCCAGTCCACTTCTTTATGTTGTCCATCCAGTCCAGTCCTTTATGTTGTCCATCCAGTCCAGTCCTTCATGTTGTCCATCCAGTCCACTTCTTCATGTTGTCCATCCAGTCCAGTCCTTTATGTTGTTCATCCAGTCGAATCCTTCATGTTGTCCATCCAGTCCAGTCCTTCATGTTGTCCATCCAGTCCATTTCCTCATGTTGTCCATCCAGTCCACTTCTTCATGTTGTCCATTCAGTCCAGTCCTTCATGTTGTCCATCCAGTCCACTTCTTCATGTTGTCCATCCAGTCCAGTCCTTCATGTTGTCCATCCAGTCCAGTCCTTCATGTTGTCCATCCAGTCCAGTCCTTTATTTTTCTCCATCCAGTCCACGTCTTCATGTTGTCCATCCAGTCCACGTCTTCATGTTGTCCATCCAGTCCAGTCCTTCATGATGTCCATCCAGTCCACTTCTTCATGTTCTCCATCCAGTCCAGTCCTTTATGTTGTTCATCCAGTCCAGTCCTTCATGTTGTCCATCCAGTCCAGTCCTTCATGTTGTCCATCCAGTCCATTTCTTCATGTTGTCCATCCAGTCCACTTCTTCATGTTGTCCATTCAGTCCAGTCCTTCATGTTGTCCATCCAGTCCACTTCTTCATGTTGTCCATCCAGTCCAGTCTTTCATGTTGTCCATCCAGTCCAGTCCTTCATGTTGTCCATCCAGTCCAGTCCTTCATTTTTCTCCATCCAGTCCACGTCTTCATGTTGTCCATCCAGTCCACGTCTTCATGTTGTCCATCCAGTCCAGTCCTTCATGATGTCCATCCAGTCCACTTCTTCATGTTGTCCATCCAGTCCAGTCCTTCATGTCCAACCAATCCGAGTCCATGTTGTCCAAGCAATCCAGTCAGGACTTCATAATGCCCATCCCGTTAAATCCTCTGTGTTGTCCACCTAGTTCATTTTTCAGGTGCGCCTCCCCTTAGCACTTTTCTCAGGCATCTCTTTTAGGGCCCTCATACGGGTACGTCCTCTCTTTACGTCTCTTCCTTTCTCCCCCCCCCCCCCCCCCCCCCCCCCCCCCCCGCCCCTTTTTTTTTAATGGTCATTGGGAGTGTTGTTAGCGCCTCGTATCTATCTTTTGCGTTAATGTTCTTATTTTTGCCCTTTTCTGTTGCGCCACCATAGCACCACCTACTTCCCTATTCTATACCCAAATGTCTTAATGTATGCCTTGATTGTACATTTACTCTCCATTGTAACCCCCCCCCCTTTTTTTTTCTTTCTTAGGTATGTGTGTGTTTGTGCGTATGGGCATGTGTATGTGTGTGTTCAGGTGCTTTGACGTTAATAGGGTAAAATGGGAATGAATAGATGTGCTTTGACGTGAATAGGGTCGAATATGAATGAATAAATCTGCTGTGATGTGAATATGGTCGGATATCAATGAATAAATCTGCTTTGACGTTAATAGGGTCAGATGTCAATGAATAAATCTGCTTTAACATGAATTGTGTCAAATATGGATGGAAAAAAAATCATCTTTGACATGAATTGGGTCAAATATGAACGAATAATTCTGCTTTGATGTGAATTAGGTCAAGTATTCTAAATAAAGTCTGACGTGAATTGGGCCAATGTGATGAATGAATGAAATCAGCTTTGACACGAATTGGGTCAAATAGGAATGAATAAATCTGTTTTGACGTGAATTGGGTCAAATATGAACGAATAATTATGCTTTGAAGTGATTGGGTCAAATGTCACTGAATGAAATCTGCTTTGACGTGAATTGGGTCACACGTGAATGAACAAAATCTGCTTTGACGTGAATTAGGTCAAATATGAATGAATAAATCTGCTTTCATCATGATCAGCTGGGGCTAATATGGACTTGTAAATGCATCCGCTTTGACTTTGTGATGACCGGACGTGAATGAACTGTCTGCAAACAATCTGTCTCATGGTGACTGGAAATGAACGCATCTGCTGAAAATCTGTATCATGATGATTAGCAACAACAAAGAAAAAAAGCGTCCGCTGTCAACTTGCTTAGTTTTAATACATTCTTCCCTTGCATCAGGAAGACGTTCAGCGTTTCACACAGGGTACAGCTTATGTTTACACAGCATTCCGAATGCCACAGTATAATTAGCTTTATTTGTTTCTTTATTTACTTATTTATTTTTATGTATTTTATTTACTTATTTTGTTTATTTATTTATTTACTGACCTATTACTTGCTAACTTATTTACTTACTTACTGTTTTTAATGTTTCATTTGAAAGGGAAAAAAATCTTTGTAGTTGTAGGTGAAAGAACGAACATACACATGTGTGCTATGAAACGTTATTTGTCAATTTGATACGGATTGTTACCTTGTATTGATTTAAGCACATTATTAAATGATTATTGTCTTGTATTTTTAACGTACGTGTATATGTGTGCCATGTTCATTATGAATTGTTTTTTGCCAACACGGATTTTTACCTTGTATAATTGCATTTTTAATTGTGTAACTTTTGGAACTTTGTCTTGTTTTTGATTTGGAAAAAAACAAGCAAACAAATGAACAGGAATGTGGCATTGATTCACAGGTTGAAATGTTGTTCAGAAACCGACTGTAGTTTAGGTGAATGATTATGTTCTGGGCTGAGTATTATTGTCTCGTTCAGCCGGTGTTTGTATTGTTCTTACATGTATGGTTTTGGGTTGGTCTTTCCAACGTTTGAATAAAAACAACACTGTTTAGTCATGTTGGCTTTGTGGTCTTTTCTATGTTTGACTGCAGTATACATATTTGTCTGTCTGTCTATCTGACTGTCAATCCATC